>JANSVB020000009.1:1013953-1027441 GCA_025504935.2 Erythroxylum haughtii
AAGTTACATGTAAATACACTTGCTTTCCAGGGCATTATATTTACATAACTCCAACAATATCTTTATCAAGTTGCTTAAGAAGAAGGCTAATATTTGTGAATTGCCAAGCAGAAAACCCTGGACTAGAAATAGAAGTTGGCTTTTGGATTGGGCTGTATGGTGTGTTTAAAGTTGTAAAGTTTCGATATGTAGGACAAGAAACTTCACCAGCTTGAGTGTTGATGACATTAGAGGAAGTCACCAATGTCCACTAGGCAAATGGAGTAATAATTGGTGCAAGAAGAGCAGTATCTCCAAAAAACAGACCAAGAGATGTACAAATATCTTAAGGAGATTGATTTGGGAATTGATTGACTTGGTCTAAGAAAGAATGTAATTCTCTCATTAAATTTGTACCTTTTGTAGACCAATCGAGGGTAGTTTGCCAATCTTGAATGTAATTTAGAGTACACAAATGACCTGAAGTACTTATACAGTAAAGACGAAGGATGATATAAATAGCATAAGTTTTATGATCAATCAAGGCAATGTCCCATAAACAGTGATGAGTCAAGAGTTGAGATATATCAATACGCCATTTGGATAAGGGTTGAAACCATTCCAAGAAAGCCCAAAAAAGAGAATGGGCATTAGTCGAATCGGAAACGTGACCATAAAAATGGAGAGGTGACAAGGATATGAAGCAAGCATATAAGGCAGATAAAGCCCTGAGATGCCATAAAATAGTTTCATGAAGAGTATTATAAAGATGATACATGAGTTTATATGAAATAAAGACATCAAAAAAAAAACCAGGAGTAGGTAGAATGTCGAGTTTAAGAAGTATGAGATGGAGATAATAAAATAGATTCTGATGAAGAAAGGGGAAAAGATCTGCAATATTTTTTAGAGGAGCATTAAATAGAGGAGTAAAATCTTTTATAGGTGGAGAGAAGATGAAAGAATCAAGATTTGTTTATAGGTCTAGAAAGAAAATTAGCAAGTGTATTGTGGTGACCTTTGATATAGCATATGGAGAATTTATAATGAGAAAATCATTCTTACTAACGAAGCAATTGATTGTTGGAAAGATTTTTATTAGGTTGATTAAGAATCTTAGCGAATAAGGTGTTATCCATTTCAATGACAAAATGATAAGGTATAAGGTGGAAAGCAAACTTTCAATGCCTCGCTCAACAACCAAAATTTCTTTGTAACTAATGTGATAATGGCTTTTAGAGGATCGAAACTGGCCACTGGCATGACCACAATAATGTCGGTTGCCATTGATGTCTTCCAAAAGCATAACACTCCAATAATTATCACTAGCATATGTCTGTAGTATGCGTTGTCCTTTATCATGAAACTTTAAAGGTGGAGGATCTTGACATATGTGCTTTAAATGCTAGACAGCTTTGGTTTGTTCCAATGTCTAGGATGGTGGATTCTTTTTTAGTAACTTAGATAAACATGAATATAAGTTGCCTCATATGGTATGAATTAACGAATGTAATTAACAATCTCGAAGAATTGTTGTATCTATTTCACAATGAGATGTTCATCAGGAAAGTGTAACAACTCTTGTGCAATATGTGGACCAAGCTAGGAGAATCCTTCTTTGAAATGCATACCCAAAAATTCCATTTCTTTAGTGTCAACGATGATTTTCGAGGCTGAAAGCATAATGTCATACTGTTTAATAAGATCCAAGAATTGTTGAAGTAAGGCCTGATGTTCTTTATAGATCTTTGATAACAGAAGAATGTCATCAATGTAAATGATAGCACTGTAGAGGATAGACTCATAGATCTTGGTCATTGTTTTTTGAAACAGTTATGGGGCGACTTTAAGCCCAAATGACATAGCATTCCATTGGTACTGTGCATTGAGAATGCAGAATACAGTCTTGTATTTCTCAATTAGGTTGATATCCATTTGTCAAAATCCTGCTTTAATATCATACTTAGAAAACATAACAGCCTCTTTTAGAAATAGTACCTGAGTACTGATCTTTGGAAGAGGAGACTTGTCATCTTGCAGGAATGCATTTAGAAGCTTGTAATGAATTACTAATCTCTTTTTACCACACTTTTTCTCTGAACGTTTATTGACATAAAATGCCTGGCAAACCCAATCTGACTTTGTGGGCTCAATCAATCCTTGCTTCAGAAGGATAGTACACTCATCTTGTGTAAACTTGAGGTCATCAGGTTTCATCCCTAAATGTGTTGCTTTTGTGGGATTGATATCCTCATTCTTTTTGAAAAGTAGACTTATGAAAAAGTCAGCATTTTTCATAGAAGATATGGGCAAGAAAATTGTGCATGTGATTCTGGACAGTAGTCTAACAGTTTATCTCGCAGTGAAGTATATGGTATAGGAACTTGAGAAAGTTCGAACACATTTTTGATGTCAGTGTAAGGATTGAAAAATGATCGATACCTAAGGCCTATGACTAGGATTAGTAAAGATGAGGCTTTACTATATATATCCATACCAATAAGAATATCTGAGCCAGGTAGATTGCTTCCAAGTATTTTTGTCCAAACTGTACATTGTGGAAAGAATCAGATCCCGATCTTTCTCGTTGTAATAAGCCCTATTTTGAAGAAAATTGGCATCTATAACTGTAAAATATTCATCATGCGAGGTCCACGCTTTAGAAGGTAAAATGTTGGACTTCATGATCGTACTGCTGGATTCAGTATCCATCAACTCAATGCTTTAATGGGTCTATCATATTTGTCTTGCCTAAAGAGTTAGAACTAGACATATGGTCATTGAACTGGAGTACGATTTAGTTTCATACAAGTCTGCTGTAGCATGTATAGTGAATCATCAGAGGATTCATCTTCAGAAGTCGTTACAAAACAACAAACTTTGTGTCCTCATCTTCATGAGATTTTTCTTTAATCAAATGTTCAAAGTTATTGGAAGGAATCAACAGGTAAGATTGATTGCTTTTGCTCAATAACTTGGCATCCTTCTTATGAGGACATGTATGTGCAAAATGTCCTTCTTGTCCACAAAGAAAACATTGATTGGCTTTATTATAATGTGAGGATTTCTTGAAGAATCGAACAATTCTTCTCTTCTTGCCATTCTTCCTCTCATATGTTTTTCTGAAGGGTTTGTAGCCTTCCATTTGTCTGTAGACCTGTCGAAGATGATCTTTGTTCTTGTTGTGACAATCACAAGTTTTCTATTCTTTGCACTTGATTTCAAGATAAGGCTTCTTACAAGCCTATTTAAGAAGTGGAACACACTTAACGATGTTCTTGAATAAGGTATGTTGGTCACACAGCTTATTAAGAGAAGCTAAAGCAAGCTGGTAAATATCTCCAAGAGATATATTAATCATATCTTTTTGTAAAGAAATAATGGTTTTTTGTAACTCTGGTTGCAGTTGATCTAGAATGGATGAGATAAAAGTATATCAAATAGAACATTATTCCATTCATTTAAAAGATAGTACCTTTCTGTCATGCGTTGATAATGCTTCTGTAAATCACACTTGTCAAGTGAACAGTATTTCATAGCAAAATATTCCTGACGGATCTACTTATCAATAAACTGAAAGTTACCAATGAATTCCTTATGAGTTATTCCAAAAAGAGCTCCAATTGTAATGACTTAGATATACTAAAGTCTTTGATATTCGTTAATATTTTACCACCATTCTCGCAAAATACCAGTGAAACGAGATGTAAACTCAGACAAAATATCTTGTAATGGAATATTTAATCAAGCCATTTGTAGATCGATCCAGGCACCAAATTCATGCATGCGATCTCTCCATTTCTTTAGTGAAGATAATCAAAAGTGAACCAAGGTCCTAAAGTAAGTTTGGTCTAAGCAGCTGGTTAAACAGGTGTTACCTGTGGTGTTGGTTCAAGTATGAAAGGTTTAGTACCTGTGAATTATGCTTCACTTATTTCTAGTTCAACTTTAGTAGGTTCAGGCATAGTGATCAGAACTTTAGATAATTATGACAGATCAACTAGTTATGCTGAGGAATCAGAAGATGGTTTAGAGATCTGTTCAAATGATGACTCAAAAATTGTTGCAGAGACTTCAAATGTTGAGACAGAGGCTTCAAAACAAGCTTCTGTATTATCTAATTGAGTAGAGGAATCTTCTGCAGCAAGTGTAGGTGCAAGAGTTGCGATGAATTATGTTTGAGGTGCTTTGTCCTTCTTAGTAGAAATGGAAGGTTGAACCTTTGGTGGAGAAGTAGGAGATGTATGGATCTATAATGGTTTACTCTACTGATTAACTAGTTCAAGTTTAGTGAACAAAGGTGATGGCTCAGGAACTAGTTCAGGCTTTGGCTTTGATTTCTTAGGCTTTGTTGGAGTTGTCTGAGAATATATATACTTTTTGATCAAAGGATAGTTGAACTTGAAAATCTTTGAATAGTCAGCTTCTTTTGGATATGTCTAATATATAGGAGACGTGTATACTAGCTGTATGTTTAGAAATAGTAAAGAGAATGAGCCATATATAGTTTTAGATTGTGCAGATTGCATATCAGCTTCCATTTGTTGCACAATTCCTTGTATCTTCTTGATTTCTCTAGCTTTAAAGTTGAAGTCAGGTCTAAAATATATGTGTAGTAATGTAATGTCGAAGATTAGCATCAAATTGTTGAATCTAAGCTTTGTAAAACTAATACACTTGTTGGATCTGCTTAAAGACAACATTGACTTTATGTTGAGTAGCATGAGTCTATTGATTGATTCCATCTAGCTTATAATCAATATTTCGAAGAACTTTGTTATATGTTATTGCATTTTATGTTTACCAGTTAAGTACTTCATCATTAGAATTTGAGATAAGCGTTCCTTGTGAAGTGATTCATATGGGTCAAATATAAGGGCTAGAGACAATCCTAGTTGTTTCATTAGTACTCATATGTAAAGAAGAAAAGTCTTCCTCATATGACTTAACCATGATGCAAGGTATAAGAGTAGGAGTCACAACAGGAACTGCTGACTTAGATTGATAAGTAGAAGATTTCAGCATCTTACGAAGAGATCTTGGTTTAAATCTTTTTATTTGTAGACCAATAGATTTGTTGGAATCATCTGAATCTGGATCATCCTTATGTGGATGATACTGTTGAGAAGGAGAGGTTTACGCTTTTTTTTCTTCTTCCTTCCCCTTCTGGCATATCGTCCATCGTCATCACTATCTGATTCGAGATTGAGACAGACTTTACAGTCGGGTTGACACATAGATGAGTCGACATCCCATACAAAATTTCTACAATGATGACTACTATAAACTGGATCTCCATTAGATTTGAAATAATAGATGGGAGAATCAGATTTACCTTCCGTATGAGAAATAAGGGTTGGATCATAAATATAACCTCGAATCTAAGTCCAGATGGATCTTCGTTGGGCTTTGCATAGATGGACTTCACTATTCTATCTTTTAATGTCTTCAGAATCGAAGAAAATGTTGTATGAAAAGAGTGTCGATGAGGCGTGTGGAACACCTTTTGGTGATTGGTGATCCATTCAATAGGCATAAGCTTTTCAAACTCCGTTGCTAGAAGTTACTTTGGGATCTCGATGATAGTAATCTGATCGTTGGAATGATCAACAACCATATAAAGAGCATCTGAAGTAGAATTTGAAAAGTTGAGGTCAAATGCATGATTTTGTAAACGATAGATCTGATGATGTAAAGTAATCATGATGGATGTAGGATCTTGATCTGCTCTAGTAATCTAGATCTGAACTTGTAGATGTTTAGACAAAGTGGGATCATCTAACCTGATGTTGAAATCAGGTACTATTGTTAGTATGAAACTTCCATTGTTAAGAGTAGTCAACAAAGTACCAATCAAGACATTCTGGTACGTTGTGTAGACAATGTCTATAAGAGATATTCTGGCTATAGCAGATATTTTCTTTCTTCCATAAAGTGTGAGAACAAGGTGGATAGCTCCAACATGAAGATGTGTATAAATGTGCTCCCTCTAAGGAGAGATCAACTCCTTAAGGATTTCAAGCTTTACGTATTATTCTGCTGTTATAGATCTGATGCCACACTATTCTAATCTGTCTGGATGATTTCTTTTACTTTTGAGTGAGATGTAAACAAAATAGTACCTATACTTCTTATTCAAGAACGATCACGACAATAAATATTGTATGGACTTAATAAAGGTAATGAAAACTCACAAACACAATTTTCTATAGAAACATGGGTCATCTCTACAAGATTTTTTATACAATTAGAAATAACACGCTTTACACTAGAAGGTAGACTAAACATAGACAAAGTAGAAGATAAATGAACAGGGTCATTTGGTATTATTTCCATTAGTTATAGGCTCTCTCCTTACTCACTTTGATCAAAAGACAATGTTACCGCCAACTAAGACACCAACCGGAGACCTCAAAGGCACATAAGAAAAGTACGACATTCAACTAACCAAAACAACACCTTTGAGAAAACCATTGACTAACTAAAGTCAAATTGCAAACTACTAAAGTGTCTGTTAAACTATTGTGGAACAAAATGGGAACCTTGTGACTATCTATAAGTTCCAGATATGATAGCCAAGACTTCAAAACCTTTCTCTCCACGGGCACAACACTCAACTTTCTTCTTAGGAATCTTACTCTCACAACACCTTTTTTTAATAGGTATCAACTTTTCAAACTCTGTTGCTGGTGGTTGCTTCGAGATTTGGATGATACTTTCCTACCCTTACTTTGCCTATAAAAGCAAAGCTCTTCTCTCGTTATAAGCAGACTCAATTATGGTTGTAAATTTTTAGACAGAAGTTTGAATAAAGTTTAGTTTAAGTATTTTCCATTCTCTAAATTCTCCTGTCTTTAAAGCTTAAGTCTTGAGTGATGTTATTATCTGTCTTAACACATAGACAAATATGCTTTATACTCCTCTTCTAAAGATCTTGTGTATCAAAAAGTCTAGAATAATCTGTGACTACTTTAAAACAATACTGCTGTGAGCTTAAAATTTAACGAGGAAATAGTGTAGATAGTAAAGTGGCCATTGTTTCAAAGGGGAAAAGGTATTATGACAGGGTGAGGTTCTAAGAGGAAAACTGAGTATTTTGCCTGTGGAGAGAAGGGCTTTGAAGTCTTGACCATCATACCTAAAACTTACCGATAGTTACAAGGCCCGTGTTGTTCTACAATAATCTACTAGACACTTCAGTAGTCTACAATCCGACTTTAGTTAATCGATGGTCTTCTCAAAGGTGTTTCTTTGGTTAGTTGGTTGTCGTACATCTTTGGTTAGTTGGTTGTCGTACTTTCTTTGTGTGCCTTTCGGAGTCCCCGGTTACTTGACAAGCGTGATTTACAAAAGCATTATAATCCACACAAGGATGATCCAGATTCCAACAAATTTATTGGTCTACACCATTATACTTACTGTACCTATTTAATCGTCTCTACATCCAGAAAATTTATACAATTAAAATATTTAATTGAAAAAGAAATTGAAATTGGGGTCGTTATTGATACTCTTTCATGAAGCATAGAACCAGAACTAAAACTAAAAATATCAACCGGAACATAGTGCAATACAAGCTACTTTGTGATACTCCATTTACCATTCCTAAACTAAGCAGGAGACAATAACCCACCAACTTCAGGTTCCGTATGCCTCAAAGGAGGATGATAGAATTCTGAAAAGTCCATCAGGATTATCTGTATGTACCTGTCAAAAACACAAGGCAACTTGAGATGCTGTTGAAATGCACACAACAAATTGGCAGACAGCACGATAAGGACACCACAAAATCAAATGTTCTCTTTCTCTATGAACCAAAAAGAAGATACCCTACTCTTCTCAGGTTTTGTCAACAGCTGCAGCAGTATTATAACGGTAACTAAGTGTCCAGAAACATCACAGCCAATTATTTCTCATTCTAAATATGTACTTTAATTGTTTCTATCACCGGAAGAGTGGAGTCAGTTCAACATAAGATCCTGCCTTCAAAATCTTTCCACATATGCACATTTCAGAGATTAAGCTTCTCAAGACCGAAACAAAAGAAAACAAATATACTCAAATATACGGAGAGCCAATTAAAAGAGAATGGTTAGAACTCCAATTCTGGAAGGGATCTCCATAATTCAGATGATAGGAACCTATTTGATCTAACAAGCTCTTAAGATTACACCCAACAAGATTCAGGTCTGAATACGAAATAACAGTGTCCATGTGACCTCAAGAAAATGATGCTTCTGGTTGAAATCACAAGAAATCTGGGAGGATTTAAGTCTCCCTGACTTGCTCCTAATTAGGAGGTCACCCCATCTTTATTTATACCTAAATTAAATATTGTAAAGAAAAACTACTAGAAAAACAAAAAAGAAAGAAGAAAGTTACTGTTGACATAGGTTTCATTGACCGAACCACGTAAATCATCGGTTTTTTTTTTCTTTCTGTTTTCCCTCTAATCCACACTTCTTCCATTAAACAAGTTTTTCTTTTTGTTTGTGTTACACGTGAAGATTGATGAAGAATATCATGTGATGATATTGGAAGAAAGAATTTCTACTTTAAGGTGGCTGAAATCCTGCTAATTCTACAAATTGTAGTTTAGTTTTTTAAGTCAATGATAAAAATATGAAAACTGTATATTTAGCATCAAATTTAGGGATTATATAGTTCCTAGGTTTATGCGTTGTATCTCCTATAAGTAGCATTGTTGCGAATAGTTTTGATAATTGAATCACTCATTTCAGCTTATATGGTATCAGAGCAGGGACTTCCTAACTTAACCAAGAAAAACCTTGGTTCATTCATTATGTCAAAAACTGGGGGTGTTGTAAACATGCTCTTAACACTGATTCTCATCCAGTTCAAATTACCAACATTAAATTTAATGGTGGATAATTTCCTATGCCAGACTGAACCTGCCCAACCGGGGAAAATTGGGTAATTGACAGGAGAAAAGAAGGCTGCAACAACATAAGACCTATGTATGCTACTTGGAATGCTGAAAGCTCCATGGTAATGACGTGGCTAGTGAATTCCATGGGGAGAACATGAACTTCAACTATATATGCCGAAGAATTCTGGGATAATGTCTCCCAAATGTATTCAAATTTGGAAATTAGTCTCAGATATTAACATCCAGACTAGGTGAAATTCGTCAAGGAGAGGAGAATCTCACCAAGTACTTCAATTCATTGAAAAGGTTATGGCAAGATTTGGATTTGCTTAACGATTACGAATGGAAATAAGCCAACGATTGTAATCATTATAGAAAGATGATGGAGGAGTACCATATCTAGAAATTATTGATTAGTCTTAATATTGAACTTAATGAAGTCAAAGGGAGGATAATTAACCGCCAACCACTTCCTCCTATTAGTGAAGTCCTTTCTAAAGTTAGAAGGGAAGGAAATCATTGGGATGCCATGCTTCTAAAACGAGTGAAACTTCAACAGCGAAAAATTCAGCCATAATGTATCAGAAACAAGCGCAAATAACTGTTTAAACATCGATAGGCTGAAAACCTTGTGTATGATCATTACAACAAATCCTGTCATACCTGAGAGACCTGATGGAAATTCCATGAGAAGCTTGCAAACTGGAGGAGCAGCAAGACTGACAGGCAAACACATAGATCCTCTTATGCCAATGGAGCTGAATGAACTCCGTATACTAAGGAGCAAACACATATCATCTTTTTAAACTGCAAACACATATCATCTTTTTTAAACTGCTAAAAACCAATTCCTCCTCTAGTACTCCTACAAAAACAGGTGGCAATCCTAATTCTCTATCTTGCAGTAAAACCTCTGCTTCATGGACCATTGATACAGGGGGATCCGATCACATGACCTCATGTTCTTTTCTCTAAACCTATTTTTCTATCCTGGCAGAGGAAGAGTTAGGATAGCTGATCAGTGTTTCCACCCATTGTGTGAAAAGGTCAGATAAAATTTTCAGAAACTTTTAGCTCTTCAATTTTCCTTTATGTTCCTAAACTAGCATGCAGATTATTATCTGTTAATAAATTATCCAAAGACTTAATTTTTGCATTGTCTTCTTTGAATTTCATTATGAATTTCAAGACCAGAAATTGGGAAAAATGATCGCAGTGATAGAATTGATAATGGTCTTTACTACTTTGATGAGGAATTCTCTGAAATTAAAATAACTCAAGGCATAGTTGTGGTATCACTTCAATTTCTGCTGGCGAATAAATAATGCTTTGGCAGCATAAACTACGATATCCTAGTTTCCAAACATTAAACATTTGTTTCCTAAGTTGTTTAAAAATTTAGATGGAAAGTTGCTATCCCTCTAAAAGCCATCGGACTAATTTTTGAAAACCTTATTGTGCCTTCAAACCATTTTACCTAATTCATAGTGGTGTATGGGGTCCCTCAAAGGTCACCCACCATGATGGGTAAAAGATGTTTTATGACTTTCATAGGTGATCATACCCATCCTTGCTGGATTTATTTGATGAAAGATAAAATTGAAGAAAAAAAATATGTTTTAAGAGCTTTACATAATGGTAGAAAATCAATTTCAGTCTAAAATCCGTATTTTCAGATTTGATAACGGGAATGAGTAATTTAATGAATTTCTAGGAAACTTTTAGAAAGATCAAAGCATTTTCCATCAATATCATGTGATGATAGTCCTCAACAAAATGATACTGGTGAAAAAAAAAAAGGAACATTAACTGGAAGTTGCTTGAGCCCTAATGGTTTTTATGAATGTTCCAAAATATTTGTAAGGAGGTATCATATTAACAGCCTCTTATCTAATTAACAGAATGCCTACTCGAGTTCTCAAATATGTTACACCCTTAGAATATTTCACAAAAACCTTTCCTGATTGCTCTATACATCCAAATTTGCCTTCAAAAGGATTGGACGCATTGTTTTTGTTCATATACCTAGTTTTAGATCCTAGAGACAAAGTGCTTTTCCATAGGATATGCTCTGAAAAAAAAAAGCCTCAAATGCTATCAAAACAAATAAAATACAAGTACGAATGTCTCATATGTAGAAGATCAATTATATTTTTCCAAAAATAATACTTAGAGAGAGAACCAAAAAAAGGAAGACATAAGGGATGACAATTTGGCTCAGGCTCAACCTAGCCCGGCTTGAAACCAACAGACACAAACCAGAGTTAACTAGGCTTCAGGCTCGAATTGCACTGCTTGGCCTGACTTGAAGTAGCCCGATTTATTTGGCATAAAATGATGTTTTGTTTGTTTAAGTAATAAAATGATGTTTCTTAATGACAAAAGTTTGAGCCTCCACTTTGTCCCCCAATATCAATTCGATCTAAGATCTTGGAAAATCAGTCTCACTCTATTTCTCTGCTAAATCCCTAATGTATCTTTTCCCTAATGGCATTGCTCACTACTACTTGAGAGAACTTGGAAAAATTAGCCATGTCCATTGTTGCTTGAGAGGACTTGAAAAGCTTCACTAACTTGCTACTGCTTGAGAGGACATTGGAAACAGATTTACGGGAGATGTTGAATGTATAGTTCACTTGATATATTTTGTGTCCACTGAGGATTATAAGTGTTGACACAACTGAATAGGAAAACCAGAACTAAAGTTCTACAATTTTGTTCTTTGACTGATGCAGCCTAAATAGGAAAAATACAGCCAGTATACAATCAGTATCCTAACTAAAATACAGCCAGTATATAATCAGTATTCTGACTACTTATCTCTACTAATCTACAGCACCTTAACTACTTACGTGCTGATTTATCTTATTCTGAATCTAGGATAAGATTTTCCTATTTTATTGGGATCATTATCTACTAGATATCAGTTTTAGCTTATCTTCTCAAGTCTCTATTTATGATTGTGGCTTTTTCCCTGTTTTCACTAATTTATCAAATACGCGGTTGTCTATTATGGGAGAACTATTTGGAACTTTAGATGCTAAGGACAATTGCTCATCAAAGAAAGAGATTCTTTCAAGTTTGGTCAATTTGGAACTTCACAGTTACGAAGCTAAAGATCAAAGATCCGCCATTGGTGCTTGTGCAGACAATGTTACAGTGCTTCACTCTTCACCTGGGACGAAATTCTGCAAGTCTAGTAGGGGAAACAGTTTGACAGACTTCAAGTTTGTATCTTCTTGCAATGTAAAGTTTGTCAATTATCTAAGCATCCTAGAAGCTTTTTTCCTATTCAGCCATACAAAAAGTCTCATCCTTTCTATATGATCCATAGTAACATTTGGGGACCATCCAAGGTCAAAAACCATTTCGAGGCATAGGTGGTTTTTCACATTTGTTGATGACCATACATGAATCACCTGGCTCTACTTCATGAAGGAGAAGTCAAACGTATGGCAAATATTTCAACGTTTTCACAAGATGTCTGAAAACTAGTTTTGAACCAAGGTCCTAATTCTCAAAACTGATAATGTGAGAGAATTCTTTTAATCTTTTCTTAGGAAATATCGTAGTGTAAACGACGTTATTAATCTTACTACTTGCGTTGAAGCACCACAACAAATGGTATAGCAGAAGAAAAAACATATACCTGTTGGGAGTTACACGTTCATTAACGTTAACAACTCACGTACCAAAATTTTTTTGGAGAGAAGCAGTTATGACTGCTTCATAATTAACCAAATGCCTTTTTGTATCCTAAACTTTCGAACTCCAAATCAATCTCTCATCACCAACTATCGTCACATTAAGTTCATGACTAATTTACCTCTAAATATCATTGGCCTTACATCCTTTGTCCATGTTCATCACCAAAATTATAGCAAGCTTGATACTAGGTCTATTAAGTGTATTTTACTAGGATATTCCTCAAATCAATGTGGGCACAAATGTTACCCTCCTTTCATAAAAAGGTTCAACAACACCACGGATGTTACATTTTTTGAAAAGCAACCATTCTATCCCAAATCCAATCTTCAGGGGATATTAGATTTGGTCAGTGGGTCCAAGTGGGGCCAGTCCAGTTGCTCCCAGTTTAATTCCAGTCCCTAGCATGCCCAGTTTTAGTCCTATTCTACTCCTAGTCCTACTCTTCATGTCCGAGAGAAAACAAACGAGAAAGAGCTAATTGTCTATTCCAAAAGGCAGAAAGAACAAAAGGAGATTGAATACTGCACTCATCCAAAACATTGTCAAGAAGTCACTTTGAGCCCTCAGCGCCACACAGGTAATGATTTTGCCACATCAGATTGGCCTAATGATTTGGACCTACATATTGCTCTAATGATAGACAAACGAGCATGTACTTTATATCCAATTGGAAACTTTCTATTTCACTCCCTGTTTTACCCAAAACGATTTCTCATGAATTTTATGATTTTTATGTTCTTATTCCACTTAGAAGAGGAACTCGTTCCTACAATAATCATCCAACTGTAAATACTTGTCCCATGATCAACTCTATGAAAAACATAAGGCATCTAATTCAAAAATCTCTAACATGATTATTACAAGGAATTTTTAGGAGCATTTGATGACCCAAATTGGATAACAAATATGGT
>JANSVB020000009.1:1027541-1040254 GCA_025504935.2 Erythroxylum haughtii
GATAACAAATATGGTGGAGGAAATGAATGCACTTAAGAAAAATAGACATGGGAGATTGTAGAGCCACCTAAAGGTTAGAAAACAATTGGGTTTAAATGGATATTCACTGTGAAATGCAAGGCAAATGGTAATGCGGATTGATATAAGAATAGACTTGTGGTAACAAGTTTACTAAAACATACGGTGTTGATTACCAAGAAACTTTTGCCCTAGGAGCCAAAATTATATTTACACGTGTTTATTGTCTCTTGTAGTCAATTTGAATTGGTTCTCATACCAACTAGATGTGAAAAATGCTTTCCTAAATGGGGATTCCAAAGAGAAAGCCTTTATGATTCCGCCTCTTGGTTTTGAGAAGTTTTTTGGTCAGAAAGAAGTTTGTAGACTTAAAAATCATTATATGGCCTCAAATAGTGTCTAAGGGCATGGTTTGAATAGTATGAGAAAACTATGAAAGCATATGAGTATCATCAAAGTTCTCTTTTCTATAAACAAACTAATAAAGGGAAAAGGCATTTTTCATTATATATATGGATGACATGGTAATAATGGGTGATGATCTTGATGAATTAACAAGATTAAAGAAGAGGCCAGCTAAAGACTTTGAGATTAAAATATTTTTTGGGTATGGAATTTGTAAGATCGTGTGAAGGGATCTTTGTAAATCCAAGGAAATATATCATTGATTAAATGAAACTGGTCTTCCAACATTTGAGGTAAATCTCAAACTAAATCCTGCTAAAAAGTGAAGATGTCATTGAAAATGAGAAAATTCAACATTTTGTGGGAAGACTTATATATTTATCACATACTTGTCCTAATATAAATTTTTTTGTAAGCACGATAAGTTCACGCATGCGCCAAGCTGTGAACACCTTGAAGCTACCTATAGGATACTCAAGTATCTAAAGGGGACTCTTGGAAAGGGGTTTGATGTTTAAGAAACATGATTACTTTCAACTAATGCTGACTAGGCTATTAATGTGACAGACAAACAATCAACATTTGGGTATTGCACATTTGTTGGAGGAAATCTAGTTATATGGAGAAGCAAGAAGCAAGAAGCAAAATGTTGTGGCACGAAGTAGTGTAAGTAGAATTTAGATCCCTTGCACGTGGGATTTTTGAAGCTATGTGGGTTAAGAAATTACCAGCTTGAGGGACAGTGTTGGATTAGGAAATATTCTTTTAGAATATTCTAGATTTATTCTAGGTCGTAAATATAGGAGTTTAGGTTCTAATCAAGGCTGTAAATATAGGAGATCTATAGCTGTAATTTCTGGTTATAATTTCCTAGTTTAGATGTCCTACGTAGCTATATATATGTGTAATGGAATACCTGTACATATAGGAGCAATATAACATATTTTCTTGTTCAGAACAGTTTTCACACTAGGAGTAATCATAAGAGTGGTTATTGTATTTTTGTATTAATGCTTGATTACATGATTACCTTATTTAGAGCAACGTATACATGTATAAACAGAGAGCTTGTAAACAGACCTATGTGTTAGGGAATAAAATATTGTTTCCTTCAATATTTCTCCTTCAACAACATTCAATGATCTTCCTATATCTCACAGAAAAATAAGCTTTTTTTCCAAGCCTAAATCTCAGCAGGCCTAGTAGTATAAAGTTGTGATAACAACATACCCAGTGGCCAGCATCTTCCAGTACATGCATTTCAACTCCACCACCTTCTTCAGCAGCCAGGTCCTCTGCAGCATGTATTCGTTGCAGATCTTCAAGGGCCCATCTGTGCAAGCTCCTTTCCGCTTTCAAAAAGTTAACATGTACACCTCTGGGCAAGTTCTCAACAAATTTCCTACATTGAACCAATTAAAATAAAGGCTGAAGGAAGAAAAAACTAAAGAAAGTTGTAACTTCAGCCAGAATTATACTAAAATATAAATATTGATTCAAATGATTCACTCCAATTTTACCACAAAGTTGTTTCTTCGTATGATTGATACATTTCAGAAATTCCATCAAGGTCAAAAACCCAAGAGAAGCTTGATAATGATGATGTAATATGACTACTTGGTCGAAGATTAGTTACCACCCACTGGAAGTAAGAATTTCAAAGTTAGTTATTTAAACGTATTAAAACTATTATCTTACAAAAAGCACATGAACTCACAAAGCAATGCCACTACACAAACACGCTATAAAGCACTAGAATCTGTTGGGATGGCATGATTAATCAAATAAGCACCAATCAGCATGAAGCAACACTTAGAGATCAGGCTATACAAATATCATACGAGCATATTGCTATGGAGTCATGACATGCCCTAAAGTTGTAACAGGATTTTTCAAGACTAGGAAATGAATGCTGCAGAAGTACTTATAGATATCTAAGTGTCATTAAGCACCTAAAGCTGAGAAATCCACACAGTGAAAACAAAATTCTCCATGCAACTCTACCCACACCAAAGATTTTACTGATCCTAAAGATATTAATAACAGCTAGATTGTTTCTCTTTTACATGGTATTAGAGCTTGTGCAGTAGATCTCAATGTCAAGTACACTGCTCTCCTTTATAGTAGGTTTGTGCTTTATTATGTTATCAACAGTTCATGCCTGTGGGTGTTAGAATAATATTTCATGCATTCTTGAGTCTCGCATAGCGGCATAAAATTTCATGTTTAAATAGAGAAATTCTACTTAGAAGCAATCCCTGTGTTCTGGTATAATACTGTGATCTCAATTTCTGTAATGTTTATACTCAACCGCAAGATATAATTCAGCTATGTTATTATTTTCAAAACTGCAAATTTCAGCATTTCCAAACTCTTGTAAATTTGAAGGATATAAACATAAGAACCACATTTCTTATATTAAATCCACGCAAAAAGGTTAACATCAACAAACAAGTACTAGAATTTGAAACATGCCTGTGCAACATCAGTACAAAAGCCTTCTTGGATAAGCGCATTGACAACCTCTCTCTTTGAGGACACCTTTCATAAAGAAGAATTGAACTCTAGAATCATGTTTTAAAGTTTAAACTAACACAAAGTATAGAACTACAATGACAACATAAAAATAGATGTACATTTATTCACACACATTTACATAATGATAAAGACATATAAAGAGACCGAGTGAGGGAGACAAAATATTACTACAGAATATGCAAGAAAAAGAGAGAAAAGAACTTAAAATAAAGAAAATTCTCTACAAGTTGAAGATTGAAGAAAGAAGAAAAAGTAATTCTTCCTTGATCTTTTTGTGAATAGTACAGGAAATATATAGAAAAATACAGCCCTAATCACCTCCTTAAATTAAGGAAAATCTATTTATTCTGTAAGTAATAAAATCATATTAATTCAGCCACTAATTTATAAAATATCAGCTAATTTTCTCTAGAGAATCTGCTAATTAATCATGCTCAACTAGCTTACAAAAAACTCAAAAATTATGTCTTAGTAGCCCTTTGGTGAAGACACCAACTTGTCGTGTTGTAGGCACAAATGGTATGCAAATGGGTCCACTTTCAAGTTTTTTTTTTATAAAATGTCTATCAATCTCCACATGTTTCGTTCGATCATGCTGAATAGAATTATTGGCGATATTGATAGCTACTTTATTATCACAAGACAACTTCACTGGATACTCCATCAGTTTCTTAAGTTCTTCCATCACCCTTTTAAGCCAGATTATTTCGCAAATTCCTTGAGTCATTGCTCTATATTTTGCCTCCGTACAACTTCTGGCTACCACACTTTATTTACAAGATTTCCCCACAAAAAATGTGCAATATCTAGAAGTTGAGCTTCTGTCAATAAGAGACCCTACCCAATTTTCATCAGTGTAGACTTTAGCTCTTCGTTGATCACTTTTCTTGAAGAATAATGATATAGGACAAATAGAAGAATTATTAACTAGTAGTTAAAAGCACAAAATTAGAAAATATGGCTAATATTAAGCTGCTAAAATATCCAATTTCAAGGTTGGATTTGGCTAGGAATGCTCAAGTTTTAAGGTTTGATTGCTAGAAATTTAGACTTAGGATTTTAAAGTTTAATATGGCTAGAATATAGGTTTGAGATAGCTAGAATGTAGGTTAGGTTTGCTGAAATTTAGTAAGGAACACAAAGAATGGAAGGTAGAAAACTAGGAATAACTCCTAGGGTCTAAGAATCACTCTTAAAAGAAAGCATCACACCTTCTAGTTGAAAACTCAAGTTTGTAGAAAAATTACAAATTGCTTATTCTTATTGAAGGACTGAGTATACACATATATAGAGAGTTTTGGAACCCTTATTCTAGTAGGAAAGAGTTTCTAACAAATTTAAATCCTATTCAAAAATAAATTTTTTAAGTCCTAAACAACTAGGATAATATATATATAATAGAATAGCATATTTAACTTACTATTACTTCCTATCTAATAAAGAATCCTAATATGATGTTGACCCTTATCGTTTGTTATCAACTCAATTCTCAATCTTCATCTCACCAAATTAAGGCTTGTGGTTGATTAATTTTTCCTCTTTTATTTCTTCCATAAGCTTTAAGTTCTTTTCCATCAATTTCCCCCAGCTTGTCTATGATTAGAGATGATGTTGTCCATATAGCTAAACTACTCTTCTTCAAAGAGGTTGTACATCTCCATGGATTACCTTTAACCATCATCTCTAATCATAACATAAAGTTTATGAGTTATTTTTGGAGAACTCTATGGAAAACATTGAACACTAAGCTTCAATTTTCAAGTTATTTCCATCCCCAAACTGATGGACAAACAGAGGTGAATAGAAACTTGGGAGACTTGTTAAGGTGTTTGGTTGGAGACAATGCGAAAAATTGGGACCTAATTCTTCCTATGGCAAAATTTGCATACAATAGTTCTATAAATAGGTCTACTGGTAAGAGCCCTTTTGAGGTAGTTTCAGGAGTTCAACTAAGGAAGCCTATTGATTTGGTTCATTTACCACAAACAAAATGAGTTAGTGTTGAAGCTAAAGGTTTGCACAACTTTGATGAGATACGACGAAAGATAATAACCAACAATTTGTCTTATAAAGAATATGCTGATCAACATCGTCGATTGGTGGAATTCAATGAAGGTAATATGATGATGGTTAGGATTTGTCCAGAGCGTTTTCAGAAAAGAAAATACAAAAAACTTCATTCATGAAATGCTGGACCTTATAAGATAATCAAGAAGATAAATGTTAATGCTTTAAGTTTTGGAATTACCAAGTGACATGGGAATCAGTCATATTTTTAATGTCCAGACTTAACTATTTCTCATAGACAAGTTGAGCAATCCCCTATTGCAGCTATAAGACTTTCAACCACTCCTTATCTTAAATAAGAAATAAAGAATGTTCTTGATGAACGAACTAAAAAGTTGAAGAAAGAAGTTGATTTGTTGGTGTTCTTCACATTTTGCAGCTGATTGCTTCTTTTATACCTCTCTAATTAATGATTTTATAGACTAGGTTGTTAGGTAAGTTATGGTTAATGATGGGCTTTACAGATTTTCCCCTCTTAAATAACTTTCATCCTCGAAATTAAATTACACACCTGAAGATCCTAACAAATGAGAATATTGACATCAAAGTTCATTCTCTACCTCCCAAGTCGCCTCTCTTAGAGAACAATGACGACTCCACAAAACTAGCACCATTAAAATCTCCCACCTTCTTAGTTTTCCTAATTTGTCTGTCCAATATTTCCGTTGGCTCCTTCTTATATGTCATGTCATTTGTAACTTCGATCTCAGGCCTCAATATAACATGACTAGGATCCTATCAGTACTGTTTCAACATCGACACATGAAACATATCATAAATTTGTGATAACTCTAGTGGTAATGCTAATCTGTAAGTTAACAGCCCCACACATTATACAAATTCATATGGCCCAATATATCTCGAACTCAACTTCCCTCTCCTAACAAACCTCAAATTTCCCCTCCAAGGCGATACCCGAAGAAATACCATATCTCCAACATTATACTCCAACTCTCGACAATGTTGATTGGCCTATTTTTTTTGCCGATCTTGAAATGCCTTCAAGCATTGCCTTACCGTCTCTATTTTCTTCATCATCTCCTGAACCAACTCCGGTCCCTCTAACAATCTAGCAAACTCTATATCCCAACATGTCTAATCTCTACACTGCCATATAAGGCCTCAAATGGTGCCATGCTAATGCTAGAGTGATAATTATTATTATACGCAAACTCCATCAAAGGTAGATATCTATCCTAATCCCCCTTAACATTCGATACATAAGTTCTCATCATATCCTTCTTAATTGTACGCTCTGACTATCCATCAGACTAAGGGTGAAATGTAGTACTCAAATTCAACCTAGTCCCCAAAGCTGTCTGTAAACTCATCCAAAATCGAGAAGTAAACTGTGGATCTTAATATGATACAATAGAAACTGGAAACCCGTGTAACCTCAGAATCTCATCAACATATAACTTGGCAAGCTTATCCAAGGAGTCTACTTATTGTACAAGTAAGAAATGATTTGATTTAGTCAATCTATCCACAATCACCCAAATCGAATCATGTCTACGTCTAGTCCTCGGTAACGCTACCAAGAAATCCATCAAAATTTTCTCCCACTTCCACGACAAAATGGCTAAGGGTCTTAATTTCCCTACTGGTGCCTGATGCTATGCCTTGCCCTGTGGATAGGTCAAACAACTCTTGTCAAGAGAAAAGGAAGACCGATTTCTGACAATACATGGATTCTAAAATCAGAATTTCAAAAGTTGAATTTAGACTTACTCAAATAGTATTTGTCACATTCTATGTCGAGGACGACTTCAGACAAGCCAGAGAGAATTGATGCAAAAAAACTTAAAAAGTATATAGAAGAAATAAAAGGGGAAAATTTAGTCAACAAAAGATAATTTGGTGGGATAAAGATTGGGAATTGAGTTGGCAACAAGAGATAAGGGCTAAAATTTAGATTATGTTAGGATTCCTTCTTAGATAGGAAGTAGTAGTAAGTTAAATATATTATTTTATTTTACATATCCTGGTTGTTTAGGACTTATAAAATTTTTATTAAGTAGTATTAAAAGCACAAAATTAAGAAATATCACTGACATTAGGCTGCTGGAATATCCAGTTTCAAGTTGAATTTTGGCTAGAAATGCCCCAAATTTTAAGGTTTGATTACTGGAAATTTATGCTTATGATTTTAGGGTTTAATATGGCTAGAATATAGGTTTGAGACGGCTGGAATTTAGTAAGGAACACAAAGAATAGAAGGTAGGGAATTTGGAATCATTCATAGGATCTAAGAATCACTCTTACAAGAAAGCATCACACCTTCTAATTGAAAACTCAAGTTTGAATAAAAATTCCAGATTCCTTGCTCTTATTGAAGGGCTCAGTACACATATATTAGAACTCTTATTTTAGTGTGAAAGAGTTTCTAACAAATTTAAATCTTATTCTAATAAAAATTCTGTAAGTCCTAAAAAACTAGGATAACATATTTAACTTGCTACTACTACAAGTGTTTCAATCATGTTTAACAATTTTATTATCCAATTATTATTGTTACCAAACTCAGAGTGGCTGAAAATTTGAACATCCAATCATTCTAAAATCTTTCTCCTACTACATATAAAAGATAAAATTTAGAAAAAAAAAAGTTAATTTTATTATTAAAGCCTGAGTTTAAACTTCTGACCCCAAGTCTGCCTTTTCAATATCAAGGATTCCAAGCTGAATCTTAAAACATTGTTTAAACCGTCTCTAGAATAAGATACATGCTTTCTAGGTCAACAAGGATTTCAGAAATGTCAAAATTGTCAAAACGCTAAGTCATGATATCCAAGCAAATCAAATTAACTCCCAATTAGAAGGAAATTGTCCCCTAACATTACATAATGTTCACTCTAGTGTTCCTTGACATGAGTAAACCCAAATCAAATATTTAATTATCTCATGATTGAAGTGGCATGCTAAATACCACTCTAGTGCTAGCTAATCAACCTAATTAGAGTATAGAAGGATTTTATGATGGCCAAAGCTTACCTCCTTTGGCAGTTTCCTAAGGAAAGAAATTAGTTCTGCTGGATGACCCTGTCCATTCCCACCAGCTCGAACTTTTCCAGGAGTAGCATCAAGAACCCAAACCTGTAACATAGAATAAGTGTTCAGAACAAATGAAAGAACATTAAAAGAAATTATTAATTCTAATTTTGCTTGAACAATTAACATCCATCTAAATTATGTTATTGCAAAACCAGGTTTTTCAATGAGCTCAGTTTACCTAGAAAGTGAGAACTTAAAACATGATAAACCTGACTCCCCAATTTTTTCTACTCAAAATTCAAAAGAATGTAAACAACCAAAGTTACATGCTGAACCAGATAACTTCCAAAACCATTTAAGACATCAGGCAGGAAAATCATACCTTGACTGGCCTTGCAAGAGGTTTGGCAGCTTGATCCACCATGCTCAGCACAACTGTATGAATAATGATATAGCATAATCAGCACATGAATCATCAGGGATATATCTCAACTGAAGCATAATGTACTCTAATAGTTATACATATCAACAAGAAGTACCTTTTCCTCCAAAGCTGTGTCCAATTAAAACTCGT
The DNA here is from genome assembly GCA_025504935.2 of Erythroxylum haughtii. Lineage (NCBI taxonomy): Eukaryota > Viridiplantae > Streptophyta > Magnoliopsida > Malpighiales > Erythroxylaceae > Erythroxylum > Erythroxylum haughtii. The sequence goes on from JANSVB020000009.1 coordinate 1,036,138, forward strand.
GGCGTTATTCTAAGTTTTCCCACCTATTCACAAAGATATAAAGAAGAAATGATAAATCTGGAAATCACAGAAAGTTCAAATTTCATCCTATCTACTGCAGGAATGCTTGCAGCTTCTTGACATTAGGTTCAGAAGAAAGAAAATCATTAGATTGGTGACATTTAACTTGTTCTCTCCAAGTATTTCAATAGCCCGCTACTGTCATAAGAAACAAACTACAAATTTTAAAACAAGAATAAAAAGGTAAAACTAAATGCATAGCATCTTCAAGCGACTAATCCTTATGATGCCAAGGGGTTCAGGAATCAGACATTTCCTCATCAAACAAACAAACAAAAAAAAAGCTTTTAGAAGTGCTGAACAATAAATATTCAATCCAACAATATCAGAGTAACGTAATCAGAAAAACCACAAAATATGCAACTCTAAAACTCGACTCTGCAAATTGAATAGTCACCATTTCATGTACAATTTTCAAATTTATATAACTATTATTTTAGCATATCATTAAGACAATACTAGTCAAATCAAGGAAGTGCAAGGTCAAGAACTGCAGTATGCTTGCAAAACAGAAGTTTCAGGTGGAAGCTGTCCAAAATGCTTGCAACCAAAGCTATTTATCAATCTAGCCCTGTTGTTTGGAGGAGAAAACAGATGGAAAAGATGTAGGTACAAATAAGTTATTCGCATTTCGAAACACCTTAATGGTTCATATAACTCCAAACTTGATCATGTTCACTTCTGCTTATGAATATCACAAGTAGTTGATGCATGTGTATGTTAACATAAAACTGTCTATTGAAAAATAGTAACTTTGCAGGATGTAAAAAACAAAATATTTTATGAAAATTTAATTTCCTAGGATTGAACAAGGTATCAGGAAAAGAGCAAAAGATCAGTCTTGTTTGCATTTTTCTGACTCAGTTTCGACTAACATAAAAAGATTTTTCAAGGGAAAACACTATTATCAGCTAGGTAGACCTTTGTTTGCCTCTAATTTGACCCTCCTATGAGTAAACCATGCACCGAATTCTTACTTTGTTGGGCAAGACTGAATATCTTGCTTCATCCACGTATTAGAAATCAGTATATGGCTTAATTAAAGTAATCGAAAGCTGTATAAAACAATAATAAGATGGAAAATTGAGAAAAAGCGTTACATTACTAAAGCAATTGACGCACAAGATATCATTGAGGAGATAACAGCTTGACAAAGAGTGTGTATAATAAATACCAGACTAAGACAATCATTCATAAAATTTATAATCAATGACAACGAGTGAGTATTTACTAGCTTTAAGACATCAAAAGCAGCTGAAGCAACAGTATGAGGCCCTATTTTCTTGATGGATGTTGAATCCCCGTGACATCGCAAGTCAATTAAAAGAAACTGCATCAACAATGAACTTATTAACATGATAGTGAATGCACTAAGAAATCAAGTATTTAACAAAAAAGTTCTGGAGCAAAATGAATGCAAAAGGTTCAAGAAGTTGTTAAGAAAAATATTGAATGATTAAAAGTTCTTAAAATGATTGATGGCTAAAAATGGTATGCCTATCATCCTGCATGCAAAGCAGATAACGGTATCCAATATTGTCAAGCTAAAATCCAGGAAAGAAACGTTTAAGGTAGGGCACATGAAAGCAACTACGTTTTTCATGCCAACTTCCTTGAGATTTCAGTATTTAGTCAAAAAGAAGGTATTCTCACTATTGAAGAGATCATGAAGATTTAGTGTTAACCATGGGAATATTTTATATATCCAATATAACAATATTCTATGTGTCCAATTATAAAGCAATTTAGATATTATTTAAGAAAATTGCATTTTCCTGTTATTCAATATTATAGTACTGTATTAGTATAATGGCTAAGCCTAATGAATAATTAACCTCAACACCCTCCGTGATCTTGTGTCCATGGGCATAGGCTAAATTGAACCATGTTATGCCAATATGTAAATTCCTTCTTTCGTTCTCTTTAGTTTTTAATTTCACATGGTATTATGGCCAAATTTTGATTCAAGGGTCCAAATACTTTGTTAGATTAAGCACAGTCCAAGTTTTCTAAAGGTTTCTGACATTGTAATGATTGACTTTGCTAAGACTAAATTCTTGATGTACTAATGACTTGTGACTTAGTGTATGCTCAAATGAATAGATAATGGCTAATGGACTTCAGATGAGTAAGCATTGGATCAGACTAATGTGCTATGATAGGCTTTAGGCTTGGATGACTCATCATTAAAGGATAGAAATCATTGGAAGATCTTGGATGATGTGGCAGATAAGATCATAAAGGATAGACATCAACTCCAAAAGATAAAGATCGTGTGAGAGGATCATCTAAAGATAGTAGAGATCTTCGAGAGGATATGGATGTATCGTTTCTAGAATATGCAATCTCTTATCTTGTTAGTTGGGATGTAACTAAATCCTATCAAATAGAGTCCTATTTGGATGAGGATGTCATCCTATTGGTTAGTATGATGAAATACAATAAGGATAAGATATGATCTAGTTAGTTCAGTTCAATTAAGATTCTGAATTGTAACTTGGTCATTCAGCCAAAGATGCCAACAAATAGCTCATTTGAGCCTTGCTCCTCATACAGATGGAGAGATAGCATTCCTTTGTATACTTTAAGAGAAGTAATAAAGGTTAGCACTTGTTGTATCACTTTCGTGCTTTTATTGTTGCCCTTGATAATTTAGTACTTTCTTAGTAATTCTGCAAGAATGTAAGGGTTAAACACTACGAGGGCTGTGAGGCAATCGAAAACAAATTAGTTGGTCAACGATCACGTGGGAAGGCTAAGTCTAGCTTAAACAGATCTAAGTGGAATTGTCGTACAAATGAGTAAGCGCAACTTACGGTATAAGTTTGATGCTTAGAATAGTAGCCTATTGAAAGCCATATTCTTTTGCCTCCTCTTTTGGCAATCCATAAAGAGTGTCATTATCATTCTTCTATGTTCCAGTTTGGCATCCCATTAAGAGTGTCATCTTCTTCTTCTTTCTGCTCTTTTGGCATCCCATTAAGAGTGTTGTTACCCCTCTTTTTTTCTCTTTCTAGCAACCTAGGAGCATCCATAACCTCCTATCTTTTTTCTTACTTACCAATCAAGAGGAAGTTCCTTATCAACTTCTAGATGGTTTTGATTAGTTCAATAGGTAAATGTAGGTGCAAGGACTAGTATATACGCATACTATTTATGACAACTTAGATCAGTTGGAATCTACCAACAAAATTGAAGATCTATTTTGCTAATTACTTAGACTCTTGTGAATTATTACAGAAAAGGTTAGCAATCAGTATATTTCAATCTCTGTGAGGTGACAAGTATGCCTAGAAATTTAAAAGGATGTTTTTCTTGCTTAAACTCAATTAGAGAAGTAATTCCTGTAATTTAGGGGCCTGATGTTAAAGAAACTACTTGGGTTGAATGTGGGGCCTTAGTATCTTCTAAATTCCTTCAAAGACTCAATTAGGACTGAGATAGACTTAGGGGTAGCACCACAAAACAACAATAGGTCATCCACGAAAGAAAGATAAAGATCCTTGGCTTGGCAAAGATAAAGATCCTTGGCTTGGAACATTTATAATGGAACCCAAATTGGTTGTTTTTATCTATATTGATAGCAATGATTCTAGAAAGAGCTTCTAAGCAAATTCTAAATCAATAAGGGATCACCTTGAGTCAGCCCATTAGCTCCCCAAGGCCTTGGTTGGCTCCCCATTAAGTAGAATGCTATAAAAAGGGATAGTAGTACATCAGTTGATCCATCTCATGAATTGCGAAGGAAATCCCCAACCTCAAAGGTGCTCAAAATAAACTTCTAGCTAACTAAATCAAAAGCCTTATGGAATTCAATTGATACAAAGCCACTACAAGTGTACACACGTTACACTCATGGCAGAAAGAAGCAGCCACGTATGGAACCCATTGATGACGACGTGGAAAAGAAGAATTGAAGGAAGGCTGACCAATTCAAGTTATCTTTAATTGTTGGTTGAATTTTTCTTTATGCATTTTTCCGGTATTTCCGTATTGTAAGGAGGAGTGCTCGACTTTCATTTCTATTTCAGTTATTTCCATTGTTTTAGGAGGGTGA
>JANSVB020000009.1:1098625-1109092 GCA_025504935.2 Erythroxylum haughtii
TCCGGAAACGGGATCCAACACAACCACACCATCAGGATAAGCATTAGTGTAGTCAGCCAGTTATATGATTATACTCATTTCTTTCAATGGACCCAAATTTAAAGAAACATAAATAGAACGAGCCATCACATTAATAGAAGCACCCAACATAGCTCTATTACATTAATAGAAGCACCCAACATAGCTCTATTGATCACAGTATTACCAATTTTGCAAGGAATGGTAAACATACCTAGATCTCAACATTTTGGAGGCATCTTCTTTCTGAATACCTCCTACACATTCTCACCCATCATCACTTTCTCATCACCCCTCAGTTTCCCTCTATGTGTGCACAGTTCTTTGAGGAGTTTGGTGTACCTTAGTACTTGCTTGATTGCCGTGAGCAAAGGTATATTGACTTTCACCTTTCAAAAAGTCTCCAATATCTATTTTTCCTTCTCCTCTTTGTTTGGTCTTATCAATTGGCTTGGAAAAGGTGGAGGGTTAGTTTTAATAATCTTGGGACTTTTGAAATTTACCTTCGTACTCGATGACAAATTTTCTTCCTTTCCCAATTCCTTCTCGATCTCTTCCTTGGTAGCAATCCTTGGTGGGGTTCTCTTGGGACCCTCAATCTCCTTTCCGCTCCTCAAGATTATAACACTAACATTCTTTGGGTCTACCTCGGGTTAGGATTGAAATTTTCCTCCACTTTGCAATTCTAAGTGATTGAGCCTCATTGCCATTTAACCTAATTGGTTTTCCAAATGTTATGTGCTTGCTTTTGATTCCTGATGGATTTGCTATACACTCTAATTAAGCTACTGCATACTCTATTGAAGTCGTTACATATCTTGCCAAAATTGAAGACTGTTAGTAGTAGAAACCTTGATAAATTCATTTAGAGCATTACCTGAATTGGAAGAATTGGCTCCTTATGCTCCTTGTGCCCTTGGTTAAAATTGTTGTACTTCTTATGACCAACTCTAGAAGTAATTTTGCTATCGATTCCCTCCATAACTTAAGTTGGGGTGATCCCTCTGACCTGGGTTATGCATTTGTGAGTACGAGTTATATTAGTTCAGGAAGTTCCCTCCTACAGCATTCATGTATTCCATACTCCCCTATTGTGATGTTGTGCACTCATAAGTTGGATGGCTCATGTTTGAACATATCCTGCACACTTTCACTTGTGCTTGTCCAACTACAATCTGTCTCATAAAAGACGTTAATTCATCTAAATGATATTCAATGGATGAAGTGCTTACCTTGTTTACTTATCAAACATCTTTGTGAGTGCCAAATTGTTAGGTGTTAGCAGCCATCTGATCAAGTAATATCCTGGCTTTAATAGGAGTCTTCTCGCAAAGTGCCCCACCATTCGCCGCATCAACCAAACTCCTCTCCATCGGTAGCAATCCTTCGTAAAAAGTATTGGATGAGAAGTTATTCTAGTATGTTGTAGTATGGAAAACTGACACATAACTTCTTAAACTACTCTCAGTACTTGTAAAGAGATTCTCTGTTGTGCTACTTCATACGGCATATCTCCTTCTAAATACTTGTTGTCTTTGAGGATGGAAAATATTTTTTGAAGAATAATCTCTTAATCTCTAACCAAGTATACATGCTTCCAGTTGATAAGTCAAATAGTCAATCCTTTGTTGCATCTTTGAGTGAGAACGGGAAAGTCCTCAGCATGATAAGTCAAATAGTCTGTGTTAAACATTGCATTTACTTGGTTGTCCCTTATGCTACACGTTTTGCTCCTTATGCTTCCACCTACTGGCACATTTTGCTTCCAACTTGATGTCGTTGCATGCTTTTGCTTCCAACCATTAATTTCACATTAGGCCATGTAAAATTATTCAATTTCTATGCACAGCAACTGTGAACTATATTGCTTCATCATCTTATTTTCTTGTATTTACTTGGTCCAATATTTATCATTTTTGTTCCATGAAGACAAGTGAATATGGAAATTGAAAAGATGGCTTCAATGAACATGCTTTTAGGTCACTTTAGCTCCTTTACCTCCGAAATGTACCTAAAATCAAATGTGAACTAAAGTGAGTATCCTAAGTATTTCTAAGGCATTAATCACTAAGTGTAGTATATCAAATGAACCAAAATTTAAGCACATATGAATCTCTAATGACTCATCAATCCACTAGTATCATGTAAAAATTTCCCTTAATTAGTACAAAAAGACCAAATTGACCTTTTATGCATTTAATTGACCAACTAATCGAATTAAATTCTTAAAATATTCTGCAACTGTCTTATTTTCAAATTAACCATGAAATACTCTAATTAGGGTCAATACTTATTGATTGGATGCTTTTAAAATTTTTGAATGGGTTTAAAATCATCAATACCCATTATTTTCCAAAAAAGACATTTTAGTCCAATAATTTTTGATTACTCGAATTCTATTCAAACAACCTCCGTTTTGACCCGTTTCAGCTCCTATGGACTCCAATCCTAATTTGGAGCTTTTCAATATATTTTGAAATTATTTGATAACTTTTTGGTTGCTCGGAAGAATTTTTAGATTGAATCTAGAAATCAATGAATGTCACCAAAATTGTCCAGATTTCATTCAAAAGACTCACATAAATCTCTAAAGCACATTTTGGAGCTTTTAAAGCTCATTCAAACTCATTCCATAGCTTTTTGGAGATTTTAGAAAATTTCTGAGAAATTTTCGATCGAGTCCAAAACCATCTCTGGTCTATTCGTGATCTTCGTGATAACTTCAATAATACATATAAACACTTATCTTACTCTAGTACATCATAAATAGAGCATACTCCATAAAATGCATGTACAACACATTACATATTACAATAATTGAACTAGGATATTACAATTCCACCACAATCCATCTTGGGTATAACGAAATTATTTTTAAATAAGAATCGCCAAAAACTTGGCAATTCTTAGTGCTGAATCTCCTCGAACTCTCATTCGAGACAATTTTGTATGCCTAATGTGACACTCCCAAAAATTCTTAAACCACAATTATCTAGGTAGTTTCTAAAACATATCATTAATCATCAAATTCCTCATTAGTTCCATAAGAGAGGATTGTTTGTCAAACATATAAATATTAGATACAACACAACAACCTAAACTATTCAAATATATATATACAATCAAATAACTTTACTCAATTAATCTGTTGGCCCTACTTAAACTCCATTTTATCAGTCCCTTGCATTAGGGTTATCAAAAATCTCTTGATCTCCTACAAACATAATGGCAAGGGGTGAGCTGCCTACTCAATAAGGATAACTTATTGTACATTTAAAATCAAATAAATTTATAAATAATTATAAAAATTAGTCAAGTAATAAAACATTCATAAAATACGAAGACACACAACATTACTCAATCTAATCCAAAAAATTAAAAAACATCTCAAAATTTTACCAAACAATGATTAACATAAATATTAATATGTAAAAGCCATTTATGAATTATCCCATAATTAACTAAATTTTTAAGGCCTTGCTTAACCTAGTAGGCTTACATTAAATGAACTGTTGATTCATCTCATCTCATCTCATCTTATTATAATCTCTCACATAATTAAATGTATAAATATCGGCACTGGGTACGTAAATTTCTCAATCTCTCCTAATACCCTGGTGCTATTTCAGTATCTAGCCATTAGCACAAGATATCTCTAAGACTCAGGATATCCCGATACCACTCCGATACTTAGCCATCAACATAGGACATTCGTGAAACTCATGATGCCTCAGTATCTGCTCCACAAACATATGTCTAGCCACCCTCACTCATCTCGAAACAACCTATCAATTTAGGACCATCGAATGTAACTTATCCTAGGCAAGCCATTGATTCTTGATTTTCACCATTTATTGTCAACCTATTATCAATCCATCTCTATTTAAAAACAAATTTTTTCCAAATTAACAATCAATACACCTCAATATACATAAACAAATATAAACACAAAACACCTTAATTTGTAATTCATATATTAAATCATTAATCATTCATTTAATTAATGACTAATTCAAAATATAATTTATTAATAACAAAATGATACTCTATTTTAAGAGTAAAGTCCAAGGTTATCCTTACATCGATTTCAAACTCAACTAATTAATAGTCCAAATTACTCTTAATTAGACCTTCGAAACTAAAATTTATAAAATTCTATTTGACTAATTTACAAAAAATTTCAACTCAAATACATTTAATAATCCAACATTATTCTTTTTTCCACTTTATTCTTAATTATAAAAATAATATCCTTACTAACCTAACCACTATAATTACCAAAATACCCTTAACTAATTAAAAGTCCAAAATTTTACCCTTATCCATTTCAATTAATACAAAAAATGCCCATGTTGGACGTAAATTCTAGATTTACCCTTCACTATTTTCATTTCCCATTTTGCCCCTACATGTAACTTAAATTTTCAAAAAAATTGTCATCTCCTTCACCCTCTCCTCTTCTTTTATCATTTTTCAACCACATTTTCTCCATTTTTATCCATTTCTATGACTTCAATTATTATCCCAAGCAACCGCAACATGCAAGCCAACTATAAACTAGTGTAGGATGATCAAAATCACAAAAAAGGCATAATAAAGCTGCTCAAATTTTTACTTAAGTGTAATGGATTTTAGGGTTGTTAAACTCCACAACTTCCTCCAATTTTTCTGCAAAACAAACACAATAAGGGAACCTACGAGGGACTTGTTACATACAAATGAAAGATGGTATATTAAGACACAAACCAGTTGAAAAATGGGGAGAAAATGAAGAAGAAGAAGTTGTCTCGTTGGTGCTCTTCCATTTTTTTTAAAGATGTTGTCTTTTATACAGCTTAATATTATAGGCTGGGTTGTTTTATCTTATGGGCTATACAGCCACAACTTGAAAAGGGAAAGGAAAACTCAGATAAAAGAATAGAAAATTATCATTGACGATAAAGAATAGAAAATTGAAGGAATATCGAATTGTATGGAGGTTGAAAATTCTGAAAGAATGTCATAATAAGATAGCTAACGCGCAAGTTTGACGTTGTGGGAATGAACCATTTTGGGAGATTCTTATTCAAACAAAATAGAAGAGTGACAACAGAGCTGCTAGAAGACAAAGAAAGGCGGAAGGATGCTATTGGAAGACAAAGAAAGTTAGAAACAAACAAGGGAGCTACTGAAGAAAACAGACAAGGATTTATTAGAAGACAAATGAGAGGAGTGTTTTTAGGTTATCAAAACCTAATCTGTTCTATTTTTCTTCTTTTATTGTAGTGCCTTTTGGTAATGATTTGAAAATCATAGCCAAAAGTGCGACTTTTAGCTAAGATTTTAAAAAACATAGCCAAAAGTTCAAATTTTAGCTACAATTTTGAAAAAATGTAGCCAAAACTTCCAGAAAAAGAAAATAGACAATGAGCTACTTTGTTATAGTGCCCCCTTATTAACAATTTTGGAAATCATAGCCAAAAGTATAACTTTTAGTTACGAATTTTAAAAACTTAGCCAAAAGTTTGACTTTTAACTACGATATTGAAAAACGTAACCTAAAGTCCCAAAAGAAGCGTAGCTAGTGGGCTACTTTTTCATAGTTCCCTTTGGCAATAATTTGAAAATATAGCCAAAAATGTAACTTTTAGCTACAATTTTAAAAAAATATAGCCAAAAGTTTGACTTTTAGTTATGATTTTGAAAAACATAGCTAAAAGTCCCAAAAGAAACATAACCAATAGGCTAATTTGTTGTAGTGCCCTTTGGCTACGATTTTGAAAATTGTAGTCAAAAGTGCGACTTTTAGCTATGATTTTAAAAAATGTAGCCAAAAGTTCTACTTTTAACTACGATTTTGAAAAATACAGCCAGCAGTCCTAAACGAAATAAAATTTTACAATTTTTATAATGAAATTATTATTAATATTTATTAACAAATATTTTATAAGATATTAAAATAAATTTAGATACTTAAACAATTTATAAATTAATTTATCTATGATTTTATTTAATATTTAAATTATTATTAATAAAAGTATCAATATGTTTAGTGCTAAAGAGCATGCCAAAGAGTCTATAATGTCTTCCACGATTTTCAGAAACGTTGCCAAAAGGTCATCCTTTGGTGACAGTGATAGTTATGCATTAGTATGTGTTTTTCTAAGTATTTGACATGTGTTTCTTGCATAATAGGTTAGTATTATTGTGTCTTAGGACTTGTTTTATGTGTTTTTGTTTAATTTGATCTTCATGGTTGTTCTTTTGTGTTTGATGTTGGTTTAGGGTAAGAATTGATCATTTTGGTGTAGGAATAGAGGGTGGACACCTTTTTGATTGAGCTAGGGACCAAGAGTAGAGAAGAGAAGTGGAGCTGCTGAAAAACAAGAACCCACAACTGTGGGAAAGGGCATGTTTCCCACGATCCTGGGAAATTTATAAAGAAAGTTTTTGTCACATTAACCTACAATCATAGGAAGCACAAGGATAATTCCCACAATCTTGGGATGCTTTAAACAAAGAGACACTCGGGTTTCACTTATTTTTAGGGTTTCTTTGACTTACCTTGTGATATATAAGGGCATAAATCCTTAGAGCCAAAAGAGAGTCGTGGAACTTGCCTCCTGGAGCTAAAAGATATATTAAGAGCCTAGAGATAGGGGGAATCAAGGTTGTCCTTCCCAATTAGGCAAAGAGCACCTCGTCATCCAGATTTTTCATATTTGGGCAAAGAAGAGGAGGAGCTGCCCCGTCTAGTTCTTATTTCAATTTCTTTCTTCTAGTATGTTTATCATGGGCTGTTTGGTTATTGGGGATGTTAATGATATTATGAGTGGCTAAAACAATTTTTTAAGGTTTGTTGTTTGAAATATTTTTGAACCTTCAATTGTTACTTCAATAATATAAATGTTGGTGTTATTTATTGAGTTTAAACCTTACAATAAATCGAGAGAGTGAACTTGGTAATTTGTGTTAAATATACAACGAGATTTGGCATTTAGTAGACTTATAAATAACAAGTTATTAATTTCTTAGGAAGAGATTTCAATAGATTGATATACTGCCTATAGGATGGCTTCATATCTAGTTAAATGTTTAGGAAAGGCTTTGTATATCGAGAGATCCTAAAGTTAATCATAATTTATTTAACTGGTGACATTTAGTTGCACCTTAAGAGAGGGTAGTTAAAATTTTTGGAAATCTTGGGCTAATCATAAGTTGAATCAATTAACCACAGGGGAGCAAATAGGGATAATGACAAGTCCTAATTCTTAATCTTGATTTTCTTCAAGTTTTAGTTTACTATTTTAGTTTCGGTTGCATTGTTTCTTTTTAACTTTAGTTTGTCTTTGTTTTACTTATCTTTTTAAATGTTTTTGAATCGATTTCTTAAACAAAGCACATCCTGAATTAAGTGATTCCTAAGCACAATCCTTGTGGGATCGATATTTGCTTTTCACTACAAGTTACGATCCGTAGACTTGTAGTTTTGAGCGTAAAAATATTAGTTTGTTTTGCAATCAATAGATGGTTTCTGAAAATTGTTGCCAAAGCAATCCACATGCACCAACCAAAAAAATCGTTGCCAAAGGGGCATGATTATACCTTTTTTGTCCTTGTAATTTAAATATATTTATACGTTAAATTATATTTTTTGCAAACTTAAATATTAAAATGTATTATAATATAAACACTTTCTACAATTACATGGTTGTTAATGGTGTTTATTTTTATTTTTATTTTTATTTTTATTTTTAATAATATATTATATACTTATTAGATATTAATTATAAATAATAATTATGAATAACATAATTAAATTAATTGTTTAATTTATTTTAATTTTAAATAACAAGTGATATTTTTAAACTTTTAAAGTAATTATTTAGGAAATAGAAATTTAAAATATCAAATAATTAATTATAAAATAATAACATTGATTTTAATTATTAAATAAATATTAATACATAGATATTATTTAGAAATAAAATTTTATAAATTTATAATGAAAATTTTATTAATATTTAAAATACATATAGATATTAAAATAAATTGAGTTACTTAATCAATTTATACATTAATTTATCCATGATTTTATTTAATATTTAATTAGTATTATTAAAAGTATCAATATGTTTAGTGTCAAAGAGTCTAGATTGCCTTTGGCAACAATTTTCAGAAACGTTAACAAAAGATCACCCTTTGGAGATGATTTTAGGAATCGTCGACAATGGGTGACCCTTTGGTGATAGTTTTCAAAATCATTACAAAAAAATAGCCCTTCGATTTTTAAAAATCATCACCAAAAATTATCCTTAGAAATCGTAGCAAAAAAAGTGTAGCCAAGGATCTACCTTCTTGTAATGTTAGGGAGGGAGTAGGATGAGAACTAGTTAATTATTTCCTAGAAATAATCCCCTATTCCTTACTAGTTACACCATTCTTTGATTGTACAAAATATACTCTTAGAGAAGTTGGAAATAATCCCCTATCCCTTGCTAGTTACACCATTCTTTGATTGTACACAATATACTCTTAGAGAAGCTGCACCTTAAGAAGATGTGTGACATTGATTCAACTTTTGTTTTGTATTGTAAGCAAATGTTAGGAAGGTTTAGGAACTGTAGCTTGTTAAATGTGTTCAACTTTTCCCTAATTATCACCCATATATGGAAGAATATCCTTAGAAGAAAACATCTATCTCATGCTACTTTGCTCCATTCTTGAATTACCTTCTAGCTTTTAGTATGTTCTTAAAGGATTTATTTGCTTAAAGGCCTGAACTTGAGCTATTCCAAAGATAAACATTTTTACTATTTGGATTTGGAATATAGGACAGAAGGAATTAATCTAGTACATTTAAAACATTATACCATATATTATCTCGTACCCAAAATTCCACCTTCATAAATATAGGGAATTTATTCAACAAGGCTCTACATTATTGGTTTTTGTATAAAGTGCTAGTTATGCTCCAATTATCTTAGAAAATGGATGTATTTTTCTCATCCCTAATCTTACACTTAATATGTTCTTCCATTGAGGTCCTCAACTTAAGAACTTGTTCGATAGACCAAGAGAAAGATGACTTAATCTTAGTTTCCTTTAGACTTTTACCCTTAAAAATGTAATTGTGTACCCATTTAATCCAAAGAGATTCTCTATCTCCTATTAATCTTTATGGCCTTTTCCCCAAAAAAACTTTATTAGTCAAACAAATGGACAAAACTCCCAAGCTTCGTTCAACTATAAGGGAACAAACCTCACTCCAAGCTACTTTAACATGACATCCCATCAGTCTAAAGGAATCTTCTAATTTCCCTCTCAATTGTCTTGATTACTCCCTTAGCTAGAAAGAAACAAGAAGATAGGTATATGTGCAAGGAGCTAGTGATATATTTGATCAATTATAGCCTTCCAATGTATAATAATTTTCTGTTAGACCACCTACCTAGTTTCATCTAAATTCTTTCAATAAGGGGTATGCATTCTAAAAATTGGAGTCTCTTAGTAGCTAGTAGGATTCCTAAATATTTAAAAGGGGGATTTATGATTCTTAGTCTTGGAACCTGTGATAATCTTTGTGAAGTAGGCCTTTCACTAATAGATATTACTATTTGACTTTTCTAGCTACTCAGTTCCAACCCTAAAATTTCACTAAAGGTAAGTATGGAAAGACATGAGTTTACCTATTGAGTACTCATGAGCTTTAGAAAGCATCGCAATGGTAGGACAAGTGATCTTAAGTTCTTTACACCTGTTATGTTACCTTAAATTTGACTAACTACTAATGTTGTGTTTAACTAGCCTTATGGGGACCTTCAAGCATAATACGAATAAATAGGGGGATATGGGATCACCTTGGCTCAACTCCTCTTGCCCTTGAATACCTTATTTAGTTCTCTATTTATAAGCATTGAAAAAGACACTGAAGTTACACATATCATAATCCATTTCTTAAATTTGATTAGAAATCCAAAAGCGTCAAGAACATGGTGCAGGGGAGAGTAATAATGATGCAAAAGAGACGAAACTCAAGCAATTAGGGTTTATTTTTTCAATTCCATTATTAAGTTATCTTAGATTGCAATTTAATTTTATATTTCATTATTATATTTGGCTAGAATTTTAGATATTAGTTAGCAGTGGTTAGTAATAGTTAAAAATTATCATTACTATTGGAATTTTTTTATTAAGTAGATTAATTTAATGTTATCTTTCATATTATTTTCCAATCGATATAAATTCAATCGATATCAATCTTAGCAATACGAAAATCGTATAACTGCTTCAAATAGAGAATATAGGTAGTAAAGTTTCTTTATACAACAAACTTTCTTCAGATAGACAATATATTGTAAGTGGTAAGTCGACCTGTACCATGTGTAAGTCAACTTATGCTTGCTCGGTACTGATAAGTCGCCTTGTTCACCAGTGTAAGTCGACTTATGGATGTCCAGTACCGTTAGA
>JANSVB020000009.1:1153399-1166494 GCA_025504935.2 Erythroxylum haughtii
GATGTTCCACTTCCTGATCCACCTGCTGTTGATGCTTCTGATGAGGATCAGAAAGTATATCGTAAGCATCTCAAAGACAGTGACATGGCTACCTGTATTATGCTCGCATCTATGTCACCAGAACTGCAGAAGCAGCATGAGTCTATGAATGCTAATACCATAGTGTTTCATCTTAGGGAGCTTTTTGATGAGCAAGCTCGGATTCGACTCCCAAGACCCCCCAAGGAATGAGGATAGGAGGTAGACAACCTAGGCGGCCAAAGGGGACAAAACCCAATGGTACGAGCCCACCCAAACCAGAATACATAGTTGTTAATACATCTTATAGTAAAATATGTTTTCGATATACAATGTTATGTCACCAAACAAACCTTACAAACAAGGTTCTTTAGAGGGGTGAGCATTTTCATATAAACTATTTTGTCGAAGTTCTCATTATAATTAGGATCAATTCTAAACCTTACTCAATTTTACTTCTTAAAACTTTAAAAAATAACACAAAAATGCTCAAAATTTTGAACTTTAACAAAAATAATCCAATATTAATGTAAATGACGTGACAAGCCGTGTTAAATTAGTATTTTATCATGTGACTATCACATATTGTATTTATATCACATAAATATTATGACTGAATAGATTAAAATTATCAAACATCCTAAAATAATTATGAAGTAAAACAAACAGTGTACAATTATTTTGAAGTCTATGATATTATATTCATATATGACACAAGCATGTGACAAAAATACTAAACTAACGTAACTTAACACATCGTACAAAGAACTTGACATCAAATTATTTTTACTAAAAATTTAAAACTTGACCATTTTAATTTTCAAATTAGCAGTTTCTTTTTTGCATCTACCCCTCATATTTGTGGTTCAGACTTAGTGTTCAATTATAGATTAGTCCTTAGCTCGGGTCTGTCTCTCCTTTCTCGTATCAACTGGCTGCAGGATGACTTTTAACCATCTTCGATAATCAGCAGTTGCTAAATATAATTCAAACAAGAAATTCACTCCATGTTAACCATAATTTGATTTAAATCATTTCTCAATACAAAATTATAAATCCTCTTTTTTGATGAATTACCTCAAAAGAATCACAACCTATAAACCTCCCCCTTCAAGCGTAGTCAAAGAATCAAGACCCATGGCCATGGTATTTTCTACATTTCAATGATACATTGTAAATATATTACACAGAATTGTTAACACCATAAAGAATAGTGTATTTGGACATTATATCTACGTTTCCTTTTGCTGTTTGATATCACGAGTTCTTGCATCAGATTGTTTACATAAACAATCCGGCATTGGATACGTGTAAAGAGAACCACTCGGCTTCCTAAGTTCTGTCCCTTTAAGATCACTGCGCCGAAGCATATCTTGCATCTGTCGCTTGAAAACTGCCCATCTGCACGATAAACCAGACATAGGAAAAAATATTTATCCAACATCCTCAATACATATAAATGTTCATCATCATGGAAATGTAGATTTCCAACAGAAAACAAAATCTATACAGAAAACAATAAAGCTTGCATACTAATTAGGGATGGCAATAATAGCCACGCTCAAAGTCAGCGTATGCTTAATTTGAGTGACAAATGCTAGGTTGAGCATGGACTTTTTAAAAAAAATTTGAATTTCAGTCCGAACTTAATTTTGGACTTCACTTCTAGCTCGACCCGAAGCCTGATAATTGTTCCTTCTTTAGTCTTTAGGTTATTCTTCTTAAAAGAAGAAATAGAAAATGTACAAACTTTTTCTATCTTTTCTCATTTCTATTTTTGTTGTCTCCTTTTGTTTGGTTAGGAATATATGTTCATCTGATATGAATTTCAGATCAATATTCATTGGGTTTAACACTGCTATAATGGATTTCACAACTTTTTCATTTTCTATTGAAACAGTATGATTTTGGAGAATCAATTTACGTTGACTTCATTGAAACAGTTAAAGGTGAAATTTCGTTGTTGTTGTCTACGATTGTTGGACTTCTTCTGAAAACAAGAAAAGAAGTAGAAAACTCAATGAAAGCAGTGGCACCACGTTGGTGGAAGGCAGTGGCAGCTCGATTAGGCTCGCGCTCAGAATAACAAATTGAAGCCTAATCGGGCTCTTGTTTAGGCCACTTATAAGGCATATCAGGCCGGACCAAGCAGCCTCATACCTAGCCCTGCCTATTGCCAACTAAAACTAATTGCAAGTTTTGCAATACCAAATTGCTTGTCCAATTCTATAGAAATGTATATTGAATGTTCTGGTATAAGATACAAAGAAATGTAGAATCATTTAGTAGCAGCATCAAAATTCACCAAGAAATATAAAACACAGGTAAAATGCATTATTCCTTCCCTAATACCTGGGATTATGCATAGTCCACGGCCAATAATAGATTGAAGACAAGAAAACAAGCCAAAAAACCATGTAGTAACAGCAGTCAGCAAGCAGCAATAAATCCAACAGTACAGCTTGCTTCTGACCATTTAGTTTAAAATCTTTCAGTGTTCCGTAGTCTAGTGATAAGTGTAAATTGCATCGTGTTTTAAGGCATAGTTTGATATGTGTTTAGCCGTTAATTCGATCATTTAGTTTGTGTTTAAGTTAGAATTGTGTGTGCTTGTTAATTATTTGTGTTTTAAGTGTTTCACGAACTAGTCCAAGCTTTTGAGCTTAGATATTATATTTTTGAAGCACCTTGATGTGTTTACTAGTGTTTCAAAGTCAGTATCAAAGAATGGAGGAGTTTCATAAGACATTCGGGCCGAAATAACGACCAACGATCATGGCCTGATAAGCCACGATCATGACAGAAGGCTCAGATGTAGGCCACGATCGTGACACCAGGCTCAAATGCAGGGCCATAGTTGTGGCCTGCATCGGGCAGACGCGCAAACGCTCATGAACATTTTGGACCTTTCGGACACCCCGAAAAAATCCTAGGGTTATCCAAAACATAAAGAAGTATAAAAAGAACATAAAGAGGAGAAAAAGGAGCTTTGGCATCAGCCACCATCACAAACTCCTAAAGAGAGTTTATTGAGAGATTGAGAAAGAGACGAAGGACGAGAGACGTGGAGAAGAAGCCTACACGAAGTACTTCCCGGAACAGGAGGATTCCTATCATTGCTACCTCTAGCATCCATTCGGATCTATTTTTCAATGAATTTCTAATTTTATCTATGTACAGAATTGGAATAGCTGTTGAGATAGAATTTATGAAATTGATAATTGTCTAAACTCACCTTTGGATTACTTTAATCTTTGATTCAATAAAAATCTGATTGTTTATGTGAATTGGATTCATTGTGATTGATTTCTGTATTTTCATAAATCGCTAATAGACTGAGATGGTGATCCGATGAAAAATAATTAACTGGACTAACGAGAGTTAGGTAATTTAATAAGAATAAAAAATCAATCAAATTGGTAATTATGTGACGAAAAATCTCACATAGGTTCCTGTAGTCTAATGGAAAACTTCAGATCTAATTAGAGTTTGGATAAATTGTAAATTGAGAAATTGCAATTTTTCATAATCTGATTAGAGTTTACAATTTAGGAGTTTTGGTTATAACTCGAGACAAAGAAACCAACCCTAAGATAGTCCAGAACCAATAATCCAACATTTCATAATTAATTAGGTTAGTGTTGAAGATAGGTAAAAATTTTCCCCTTTCTCTTAATTGGTAGATCCTTAGGTTGATTCTTAGTGTGTGCATTGCAATTTACTGATTTGTTAATATTTCGTGATTTATTCTTAAGTTGAATTGGTTGATTGAATTGATTAATTGAATTACGTTATTGTTTTAGCTTAGTTACAATTGAATTTTTGCTATTTGTTTCAGTCTTAAAGTTTAGGATTAGATTAACCCTCCTTGCGGGATCGACACCTTAGATACTACGTGAACAACCCGTATACTTATAGAATATCGAGGTTAAAATATTAAAACTACACATATCGGAAAACCGCGATCATCTAAGGAACTTAAAGAAAGTTACTAGCTGATAATGAGTTGTGTATATAGTTGTACATGGTACTTGGGTATATTCGCAGGTAAGTTTTGAAAGTTAGTTATGACCGCTAGGCATAGAGTCTGCATTGCTGTAAGCTTTCTTCTGCACTGTGTATATAAACAAGAAACAGTTGCAGTTTTGTAAATTATCACAATACAAAAAATAAATAAGCTTCTACAAGTATCAACGTAGTTTATGTGAGACTGGTCTTGTGCATTTTTTCAGGTTAGCAGACATTTTTTCTTTTTTTGGCAAATAGATCCTAGAAACAGAGCTTCCTACTAAGGGATGGAAGTTTTGAGGGATTCTATGTAAAGCTGTTGGAAGCAATGGGAAGGTTCGAAAGCTGCTAGAAAAAGGTATGAAGAACATTGACTTCACTTAAAAAGTGCAGATCATTGTTAAGATCCTCGATAGATATAATGAAATAGAAGAAGGTGAACGGTATTTATAGCAGAACAGGAGGCGTTAGCATTTGAGATGCTACCTCTCTCCTAGTCCTACTCAAACAGAGACATTCCACACATATCTTGTTAAGATGATGAATATAATGAAATAGAAGGTGAATGGTATTAATAGCAGAATAGGAGGTGCTATAAAGTCAATGGCAGCATTTGAGAGGCTACCTCTTTCCTAGTCTCACCCAAATGGGGAAATTCCACACAAAGCTTATGACCCCACCACAACTCCTACATTCTCTATATAACTTGTACCTTCCCTGTAACTATCTTGCCGTGTCAGCTTTCTAAAATTAGACAGCATATTCCTACTAACAGACCAAAACACACTCTAATCAAGACTACACAAAATAGAAGCAATTGCTAAAATCAACCTTAGGCCTATTTCTTCATCCTAATTGAGCCTCTTAGAGCTACCTTTCCTCCTATAAACATATTAACTGGAGGTTAATCATTACTGCCCCTTTAAATTTTGCCCTGTCCTCAAGGTAGAACCGAGGGAATTGCTCTTTAATTAACTCCATGGGTTCCCAAGTAGCTTCAAATTCCCGCAGATTCTTCCATTTAATGAGCAACCTAGGTTCCCCATTGCGGTTCCAGCCGTCAAGAACTGATTCTGGTTCTACTTCCCACCCTATGTTAACAAGAGCTGTTGGGATATGCTGTATGGGGATAGAATCCCCAACTGCCTTATTAAGACGGGATAAATGAAAATCTGGATGAATAGAGACAGAATTGGAAGTTTCAGATTGTAAAGCCACCTTGCCAATTTTCTAAATAATTGGGTGGGGCCAATGTATCCTGGGATCCAATTTCTTTTCTGCCAATATTGTCAAAGTTTAAGATAGGCTTGTTCCCCTACTTCAAAATCAACCTCCTTCATGTGCTGGTCAGTCAACCTCTTCATATTATTTTGAGCCAACGTGAGCTGCTCCTTAAGTTCTGCAAGAATAACATTCCTTTTTGAAGCATTTCCTCCAAAGTTGAGTAAATTTAGTCACTATCCGTGTGTCCACCACTATAAGAATGGAATCGTATCTGTAGGATTTGGGTAGCCCCTCCACAAAGTCCATAGTAAGATCCTCCCAAACTGCTTGCAATAGTAGAATGGGTTGTAATAATCCGGCCAGAGTCAATATATCATGCTTGTTCTAATGGAACATGTGGCATTCCCTAACAAATTGCTTGATATCATTCTTCATCCCATCCCAAAACAATTTGCTGGATATCCTTACATAAGCTCCTTTAATCTATCTTCACCAATAAAAGTGCCTCCCCAATAAAGAGTGTCTCCACTTTTGGATAGCCAATACTATAGCCATTAGTTCCCTCTCATAGATCGACTTCAACCGCGCATGCCCAGTAAGTGCTTGGTCAAAAAATGCGATGGGTCGCCCCTTTTGAGACATCACAGCCCCCAATCCTACTCCAGAAGTATCAGTTTCCACTCTACGAATGTCTGCCCAAAATTGGGCAAGGCTAAAATTGGCAGATCTTCCATGGCCTCTTTAAGTTGTAATACTGCTTTGTTAGCCTCTTCACTCCAAATGAATCCATCTTTTTTTAGTAACTGAATCAAGGGAACAGCTATTTTCCCATAGTCATGAACAAACCTGTGGTAATATCTAGTCAATCTCACAAAAATCCTTCAAATCCTTCTAGTTTTGTGGTGTTGGCCACCAATCCATTGCCCTAACTTTCTCAGGATCAGCAGCAACCCCCTTCTAAAATATAACATACCCTAAACATTTCAACTCACTCTGATAGAAACTACACTTCTTAATATTTGCAAATAACTTATAGTCACGAAGAATCGTTAGTACCTCATGAAGGTGCAACAAGTGTTCCTCAAGGAAGAACTGTAAATGAGAATATCATCAAAGAATACCAACACATACCTCCTCCATAGACACCTCTACAAATGAAATTCATGAGTGCTTAAAGGGTGTTGGTAAGTCCAAATGGCATGAAGAGGAACTTGTAGTGACCATCATGAGTTCTTGCACATCATATGGCTAAATCCTTATTTGGTGGTAGCATCATTTGATATCAAGCTTGGCGAAAATTCTGGCTCCATGTAGTTCGTCCAAGAGCTCATTAATATTTGGAATGGGAAACCGATCATACACTGTGGCTTTATTAAGGGATCTATAATCCATACGAAACTACTAGCGCCCATCTTTTTCTCTTACGAGCAACATTGGTTGGAGAAGAGATTGTTGCTTGGTCTAATGATCCTAGTCGCAAGCATTTCTGCCACCATCTTTTCAATCTCACTTTTCTAACTATGAGAGTACCTATTAGGCCACACATTGACTAGTTTTGTCCCTTCCTTTAGCACTATTGCATAATCATAGCTATGGTTTGGTGGCAACTAATTGGGGCTCCTAAGCATATCTTCGAATTTCAATATCAATTGGCACAACTCACGTGTCTCAACTTGAATCTCCACCTGTTTGATTGTCACTATGTGACACAACTCTACCACAATTCCCTCCTCTTGCTAGATTGTTTTTACCATAGTTTACATTGAAACCATAGCCTTGCTCAAACTTGCATCCCCTTGCAATGCTGCTTAATTGCAAAAGGAGGAATTCCTCGATGATCGTGAGCCCTTGCATCTTGAGGACACCCCTTTACAAACTCCCTTCCCTTTCAGACATTTTCCTTGGCCCACAGCCACCCAATAATCGGGTGTTTTACTTACAAGAATCGACAACTTTTTGACCAATTCTAAGAAGATGAAGTTGTGGGTGGCTCCACAATCAATTAGCACCATCTTTGTGTCTTCCACCTTACCACAGAGCTTCATGTTCTAGGTTTTGGCAAGCCCATCACCGAATTAAGTAATAACTCCACTGCCTCAATCCCAACTTCAACTTTTGAAGACCCTTCAAGGATCTCACACCCCAATTCGATTCCATTTCCTTCCCTAAACAACAACACATGGAGTTCTTTGCTTTTACAGTGATGACACACATGCCATTTCTCATCACGTGGTAGCACAATCCTCTCACTCGTCTACACTAAGCTTTTGGGTGTAGTATCAACAACATTAGGGTTGGCTTTTAGGTCAAATCTAGGGTTTGTAGGTCACTTGGCAGATCAGTTTTGATTTTTTAGGGTGATGGTTAGGATTGGGTAATTTTAGGCTAGAGAGGTTTTATTAGGTGTAAGCTGATTAAGGGTTTAAGAGCAAGATGGTGCAACTGTCAGTTTTGGTTAGGATGGAAGGGGGTTCTTTTGAGTATTTTGGGTTATTAGGTTGGTTGAAAGTCTAGTTTTTTCTTAGCTATTTGAGCTGCTACTTCTATGGTGTCCTTAAAGCCCGTTGGGTTTAGCATAAATAGTTCAACCCTTATCTTTTATTTAAAACCATTAATGAAGACAATTGTCAAGGTCTCCTCCTCCATCTTTCCCATCGACGTTGCTAAAAACTCAAATTGAGCTCAGTATTCTGTAACTCTACCTATTGACTAGAGTTATTACCATAGTTATTAGAATTGATTGTATTTCCTTGTATACATTTAGGAATTGATAGTTGTAGTGATTTTTTTCTTTAATTGAGAGATTTGATAGCTAGAATAGTTTCATAAATAGTCCTAGGTCTTGTGTATATAAACCATAGAATTTCTCTGTACAAGATATCTCAATTCACTAATAGAAACACTTTGGTTTCTCTCTGAGTAATTTTCTTCGTCACTTTTGGTTTCTCTCTGAGTTATTTTCTGCATTGTATCAGATCCTTGTCTAATTTAAGGGCCTATTCTTTCTTCTCAAAATTTTTTCTAGTTATTCTTCTATGTTCAGAACAATACTCCGAATTTGTTTGCATTCACCCAAAAAACAAGGTTTTTAATCTCACCGCCCACCTAGCTTTCTTCAAAACTGATTGATGACCCTCTCTGTGACACTCGATGTCACCAATGCCACCACGCACCGCAACAAACTGTCAATTTCCACCGCGAGTGACACCCCCGGTCATTTTTTGCCTCGAGTCTTGGTCCACCAATGTTGTCGGCCCTTGTACATCTTCCTTATGTCATCTAAACTCCAATAGCCTTTTAGGAAATACGTCAGAAGCCTGTATTTTTCTCTGAATTCTATTTGTTACTAATGTTGGTATATTTCTTTGTCCTGAGTGATTCTAAAGATGATGGACAAAAAATAGGTAATTCTTTCAAGTTCTAATAATCCTTCAGTTTAAATCAGTTCCGTGAAACTTGATGGAACCAATTATCTTGCTTGGTCAAGATATTGTTTGTTGTTCATCAAAGCTAGAGGATTGCAGGGTTACATTAATGATGATAGTAAGAGACTCGATGTCAATAATCCCGATTATAACCAATGGGAGTTTGAGAATTCCCTCATGATGTCTTGGCTCATTAATTCAATGAAATCAGAGATTGCTCAAACATATCTATTACTTGACACAGCAACAAAGATATGGAAAGTTGTTTCTCTGACTTACTCTCAAATAGGTAATAAAGCCCAAATTTTTTATCTTCGTAATAAACTGCACAACATGAAGTAGGGAGATATGACTGTATCACAGTACTTTACAGAGCTATGTGGATTGTGGCAAGAACTGGATTATTATCAGGACTTTCAAGCAGAATGCTCAAAAGATGTTAAATTCCAAAAAATAAATAGAGGATGATCAGGTATTTGATTTTTTAGCGAGTCTCATCCCAGAAAATGATCATATACGAGCTACTATACTCGGAAACGATCATTTTCCTTCAGTACAATTTGCACATTCTCTCCTTTAGCAAGAAGACAGTTAAAGAAATGTTATGCTAGATACAGCCATTGTTGAGAAAGCAAGTTTAGTGGCTAGTTCTACTAAGAAGCCAAAACCTACAAATACCTCACCTAATAAGGATTGCACTTTGATTATTGTGGAAAACAAAGGCACACCAAAGAAACCTGCTAGAAACTGTATGGGAAGTCAAATCAGAGTCGTGGAAAACAAGGCAGTTCAGTGGTAAGGGGTCGGCCCACTAGGCTAAAGGGAATGAAGCATCTGAAACATCGTCGGCTAGAGTTTTATCCAATGAGGAACTTAAGAACTTAAGACATCATTTCTCAAAACTAGACTCTCCTTCCATAGTTGGTACATCACATATTGTAAAATCAAGTATTGTGGACTCAAATTCTAAAGATAATCCTTAGATTATAGACTCCGGAACTAACAAACATATGACAAGCTATCAAAAGAAAATTTTAACATATTCTCATGGGAAAAAGGGGATACTGTTAGAATCACAGATAGGTCTTTTACCTCCGTATCTGGTACAGGTTCTGTTAACTGTACTCTCATATCACCTTATCGCCAACTCTTTACGTACCCTGTTTCCCTATTAATCTTCTCTGTTAGCTCTATCACTAAAATCTTAATTGCAAAGTTGAATTTTTTCCTAACTATTGCGTTCTTCAGAACCTCCACACAGGGCAGAGGATTGGAGCTGGTAGATTGCAGGATGGCTTATATGTCTTGGAAGAAAATCACATGACAGTTGCAGTTGCACATCAAGTCTCTTTGGAATAATGTGATTAATAAGGAAATTCTACACTGGCATAGGCAATTAAGACGTCCCTCTTTTTTTGTTCTAGAAAAATTATATCCAAGCTTGATTAAAAGAACTTTTAATTCTTTGTTTTGTGAAGCATGTAAACTTGCTAAACACACTAGAAGTTCTTATCATTTATCTAATAATAAAAGTTTTGTTCCTTTTGTGACAATTCACTCTGATATTTGGGTACCTACTCAAAATCCCTCTCTTTCTAGCCACAGATAGTTTGTGAACTTTATTGATTGTTACACAAGATTGACTTGGGTTTATTCAATGAAAGCCAAGAATGAAGTGTTTTCATGCTTTCAATCTTTTCATAACATGATTTGTACCCAACATGATGCTAAAGTTAAAATCCTAAGATCTAATAATGGAATGGAGTATATGAATGGAAAATTTCGTGCTTAATTAGATTCTTATGGAATAATACATCAAACCAGTTTAGTCTACACTAGTGAACAAAACAGAGTTGTATAAAGAAAGAACAGACATATTTTGGAGGTAGCTCAATCACTCATGTTCACCATGAACCTTCCAAAGGAATATTGGGGTGAAGCGATTCTTTCAACTGCTTATCTTGTCAATAGAATGCCACTTCAGATTCTAGATTTAAAAGCCCTATAGAAATATTACAAGGTAAAAATTCTTATACAGTACCTCCAAGAGTATTTGGGTGTATTTGCTTTGTTCATGCTCAAAATGTAGGCAAGTTGGAGCCTAGAGCTTTGAAGGGTGTGTTTGTTGTATATTCTCCCACACAAAAGGGATATAAGTTTTATCACACTTAGTTTAAAAAATACATTGTAAGTATGGGCGTCACTTTTTTGACATCAAACTCCTCTTCAGGGGGGAGAATGAAAGCTAAAAGGTGTTGCTTGATAATGTGATCCAAAGAGAGAACAATTCAGGAGGAGAAAAGTTTGGTTTAGGAGGATCGAAGTTGGTGCTTAGATATACCAAATTTAAAGACATACTCAAGATGAGATAAGACCAAAAAAGCCATCATGCAATCTTTGTCATCCTCCTCCCTTGAAAAAAACTAGTGAGTTAGAACTTACACCAAGCACCCAATTTCTATCTTTGTTTCCTATGACTTACTATCTCCCCCCTATATAGCTTTGTCCTGTCTGTTTCCTCTGTGTCTATTCCACAAGATTGGAGAGAAGCAATGGAAAATATCCAATGAAAAGAAGCTATGGCTGAGGAAATGAAGGCCCTGGAAAAAAAATGACACCTGGGAACTTGTCACTGCTCCTAAAGGAAAAAGGACAGTTGGCTACAAATTGGTAGTCACGGTGAATCATAAGCCACATGAATCCATTGAGAGATACAAGACAAGAATGGTGGCTAGAGGCTTTACACAAACATATACACCGGACTATCAAGAAACCTTTCCTCATGTTGCTAAGATGAATACAATCAGAATTCTACTCTCTTGTGCAACTAACTTGGATTGGAACTTATAGCAGTTTGATATTAAAAATGTTTTCCTTCATGGGGATCTGGAGGAGGTATATATGGAGATTCATCCTAGTTTTGAAGATGAGAAGACACAAGGGAAGGTTTGTAGCCTAAAAAGGGCCTCGTATGGGCTGAAACAATCATGCTTTACTTCAATCGAGCCATGATTTCCTTTGGTTATCAACAGAGTAATGTGGATCATACTCTATTTATCAAGCATTTCCAAGGTAAGATCACGCTTCTCATTATCTATGCTAATAACAATGTGATAACTGGAAGTGACATAAAAGAGATGGTTAGGCTGAAGAAACCCCTTGCTCAAGAATTTGAAATTAAGAATCTAAGGAAGTTGCAATACATCTTGGGAGTTGAAATCGCTAGACCAAAAAGAGAAATCTTTATCTACCAGAGGAAATATGTCCTAGACTTGTTAGAAGAAACCAATATGATGGGTTGTAAACTAGCTAAATCTCCTATCGACAGTAAGCACAAACTGCAAGCAAGAACAGGTACATCGGTAGACATGGGAAGATATCAAAGGTTAGTTGGAGACTCGCTATCTCTCTCACACCCGACCAAACGTAGCATATTTAGTTAGTCTGGTGAGTCAGTATACGCATGACCCACAAGAACCACACTTACAGATTGTATCGGGCATCCTACGCTATATGAAGTTTGCACTAGGAAAAGGCCTTATGTTCACTAACAATGGTCATTTTAAGATAAAATCATTTTAAAGAAACGATGATTGGGCTAAATCTCCAGATGATAGGAGGTCAACCACTGGTTATTGCACGCTCATGGGAGGAAATCTAGTCACTTGGAGAAGCAAGAAATAGAATGTAGTTGCTAGCTCCAATACGGAAGCTGAATATAAAGTTATAGCTCAAGGTGTGAGCAAACTCTTGTGGGTAAGAAAGCCGATGAATGAATTACAACTAACGGATGGAGAAAGTAGTTGGGTTTTTAACTCCTACCAAGAAGAAAATCATATCTATCTTTCTTTAAACCTTAACCAGGGTTTGCAGCCTCCAACCTCTCCGCGTTCATCAACTGGTTTATGGCAAAACACCGCTCCACCATGAAGATCCACACATCAAGGCCCTCCCTATCAGAAAGGGGCAACTCCAATTTTCGATGATTATTGACCGACTTTGTTACCTTTTCTGTAAGCCAATTCTAATGCTAGGGTCACTCCAGATCTGGCACAGCTGGATTCTACTTGATTGGCTCCCAAAGAATGAATCTTCATGAGCATGTGGAGGCTTTCTTCCATCCTTTGAGCCAGTGAGGCTATGGTGTTAGCTAGATTTGCAACTTCTTTCTTTAACCCAAGTAGCTACTTAAGCTCATTTTCTACTTGTTCTAGTCTTCTCTCCATTCTGGTTTAGGGCATTACCGATGGTAGGATTAAGGCTTTGATAGCAAAATTTGTTACGATACCTGATGGATAGAATGAAATAGAAGAAGTCGAATGGTATTGATAGTAGAATATGAGGTGTTACAATGCCAATGGTAACATTTGAGAGGCTACCTCTCTCCTAGTCCCACCTAAATAGGGAAATTCCACACAAA
>JANSVB020000009.1:1166504-1180186 GCA_025504935.2 Erythroxylum haughtii
CCATCGTAAACTCCTACATTCTCTATGTAACTTGTACCTCCACTGTAACTACCTTGCCATGTCAACTTTCTAACCAACCATAACACACACTAGACAACAAAAAATAGAAACAATTGCTAAAATGAGTCTAAGCCCAATTCTTCATCCTGATTCAGCCTCCTAGAGCTACCTTCTTACTCCTTCTACAAACATATTTAAATGAAGGCTTATCAATCATCTAGGTATGAACTTAGTCATAAGGAAGTTTATATGGACAACATACTTACCCATAGACACGACATTAGCATTATCTACATATGTTAAAAAGTGTAAATTAGTTTTTACTATTTTATTTAGGATTAATTTCTAGATGTAATGTTTTACTCAATAGTTAGTCCTCTCTAGCTTATGATCCATAGTCCATTCATAACGTATCCTCACATTGTTACTTTACGTTTTGGAATAATGAATGTTATGTTAAGATCTCTATCACTCTCCTAAGTTTTCCCCATTCACATCCTCATCCTTATCATTTTCCTACCTCTGCAGCTATGCTATCCTCTTTTAACTTCCTTTCTTCTTTCCCCGTCTCCAAATCCTAGCTTCCACCACATTAGTTTCTTCTCTAGTCTCTTCATATGCTATCACATTCGTCCTTTGTTTCCCTCTTCTTTCTAACTATGTCGCCCTCAATTCCATAATTATCCCCATATTATTTCCCTATCCTCTTAAATCAGTATAAGTAGCAAATTGAGGTGAAATGTAAAAGAACTTCGTGACCAATCTACTCATATTCCTAACATCATCCCCAAAACTTTGTTTACTAGACATGTGAAAGAACATATAGATACATAGCTTAACTAATAAAAACTGCTCCTTCCCACAAGAGAGAAATAGATATTGATTTGGTAAAGGGATCTTTTATTCCAATAAAATGAATAAATGCCATCTAGTATAACAATTATGCAAGTTGAAATTACAATACTTGTAATGGGCCATAAGTTCAAGAATTTCATATTTAAAGATTCAATGGCATGTAAACAAAAACTAAATCGAAGACATCAAATGATCAAAATAAAGAAGTCAAATATTTTAGGCAAGGGAGAGAGGAAAAAGCAACTAAGAAACTTTTTATGGATCTAAATACGATAAGCATAATGCAAATAATATGGATTGAGCGCAACCTGATATTTGGGTTGTCCAATAAGAGTGCTAATTTCCTTTTATCAGGTTTGATTGTCTTCGCATGTCCTCCATATAAATAACGCCTGTGACCCATCAAAAAGTGGGGAAAATTTCCACCTTGAGTAGTGACAAAAACTTCACTATGCAGGCAAACTGTATAATCAAGAGCAGCCAACCTAGAGGAGTGTCCCTACATCACATACTTAGATGTTACAAAAGTTAATTAGTAACTAGTATCATTATTCAATTTTCCAATATCACACGAGTCTAAATTTCTGCAAGATTAAGAATCAAAGGGGATTTTATGGCCAAATGATACCTTAAATGGAGCAAGTTCGTCAATAGTAGCTAGTGTATCCTTGGTTTCCAACAGGGGGAACATTTGTTTAAGAGGAGCCATATACTTATCTGCTTTGTAAATATTACCTGCTGCAACATACACAGAGGTGGCATTATCAAAACCCATGCCTCTAAGCATCAGTCCCACCTGCAAAACAAAAAGCCCTACACATATGTTAAAGCTACTAAATTGGAATCAAGACAATTTCTTTTAATATTGAAATTAAAACTAAACTTGTTTCCAACAAGAAAGAAAATGTCTTCTGAAATGGAGGAATTTATGTTTTAATGTGGAAGTTATAAATAATTCCCAGTTTTTCGTGCATGCTCTTCTTTATTTTAATGGGATAAGTTGTCTAATATAGAAAATATATAATTATGATTATTGTTAGAAAAATTTATAAGTAGCTAGAATTGCACTTTCAAAAATAAAGATTAGAAATTTCAATTTTAGACAATAAGTGGAAAGTTATATTTTGATTGCAATTTTTTGTATTAATAGGAATTTTGAGATGTTGGGGGTCCTTATTCCAAAATATACGGTCTCATTTCACAATGTGAGGCTTTTTTCTCATTTATGAATAAATGTTGGCAAATCAAGATCACAAAGTATGTGTAAGTTGTTAAATAACACAAAAAGTAATCTATAAGTCCACCCCAACGTTGTCTACTTTAGGATTTAGCCCGAAGTTATGCACATGGACATAGTTGACTGGGTGAAATCCATTGTAACAACCACTGTGACAGTTAAGAGTCATTGTACAAAGGAGTTAACTAGCTTTTGATAACAGAATCGTCTCTATTAACGTCTCTCTCTATAACTTCACTCTTATTCTTGTTTTTATTAAGTAAATGCAGTTACTTGATTGTGTGGTTTGAATGCATGAATCCTTGATTCCATGTCTGCAGTGGAAATACTTATACCATTCAGTATTAGTGCAATTCAATTCTTGAAAAGTGGGTTGCCTAAACATTCTGCCTATAACACTTGTCCCTTAGTTATTTATCCCTAATATTTTCTCACTTAGCTTAAACATTTTTTTCAATTGCTTGTTTATTTTATTTATTTAGTTGTATTTTTTCTTGTTTGTTTATTTATTTAATTATTTGATCTTTTATTTCTTTTTTTGAGAAATTAAATGAATTCATTGAAAATTCATGAAAGGCATCCAAAGGAGACCTTAAAAGGTTGTACCAAACAAGTTTAGTAAGATTGCATTAATCTTTCAAACTATTATCCACGAGGAATACTAGAAATCAAAACCTAAGATATTAAAGATTCCATCTTCCTCCAAGATAATGGCTCATATTTTCAACAGCTTGGTAAGCAACCATGATTTCTCTTAAGAAAATGCATAGGTCATTAAAAGAAGTTCTAACTTAGAAATATATATAGAATACCACCTAATTACACCTAAGGCATGATTATTAATTTTGCAATTGTTGAACAATCTTTGATTCCTTTCCATCCATTATTTGATCTTTTATTTTTGTTCTATACCTTTTTTATCTTTACTGTAATATTTTTATTACTTTTTTATTTTTACATTTTTATTTTTATTAATATTATACTTTCTATTTATTTTATTTTTTATTATTCTTTATTTTTATTTTTATTTTTATTTCTTTCTCTTTTCATTTGATTATGAATCTTTTATTCTTATTCTTATTTTATTGTTAATTTTTATGCAATTATTTATTTATATTTTTGGATTTTGTTTTCAGCAAACAATTGTCAAAAACTTTTCTTTTTCTTTTTTCTTGGCTCTTTTTCTTATGGGTTTATCAACATAAGCAAATCTAGATTTCATTTCATTGCAAACAACTTCTTCCTTGATTATAGACTCTACGACCCCCAGGGCTAACCTCTTGACAATAGCAAACATTGACAGGACGAGTTATGAGTAAGGTTGCATACTTCTGGACCTTCCCAGAACTTGCGTCTTAGCAAGACTTCTACTAGGATATTATTGTTGTTGAAAGTGGGTCGAGTTGAATCAATAATGGCAAAAGGAGCTAGATCAAATAATTTGATGTATTTGGAGGAAAACATGAAAAAAACAATTTTGAGAAATTGATATGAAGTTCAAAAGAACGGTTGAAGACTTTAATGGGTAGGTGCCCCAATTGCCCCAATAGTCTACCCAGCAAAATATGCTTACAGAAGATGAAGTTAAGAAAGTCACATAATTCATTTTAAGGGTGGTTTTCAGTTCCAACATGTTTTAGCAAAGTGGAGTCTACATAATTTGATGGAGGATAATTGACAGGATGTTTTTATCACTGAGAACAATTTTTTCTCCTTGGACAAATCTAAGAAGAATAATTGAAAGTGGAGCTAAAGGCCTACATTTTTGGTGTGATGAGAAGTTAAATCACAAATCTAAGAAGAAACAATTCCACATGTATGCAATAGAAGATGAGATAGAATAGGTTGAAAATGATGAGATTTTGGAGAACGTTCATTAGCAACCCAACTATTTCATTTCAAGTTATGGTAGGAGTGACCTTAGCTAATTACCAACAAATGAAACTAATGGGAATTGGCATAGTGTTGGTTGTTCAGAAGGGTTATTTGCAATTATAGGAAGGGAATAGTGGCAGGGTGGATGAGATTTAGGAGATAGTGCAAGACATGATCAAGTAAGGGATCATACGCATAGTTCGAGTCCATTTTCATCTGTTGTGGTGCTTGTGAGGAGGAAAGGTAATTTGTTGGTTACTATTTGTAATTAAGGGTAGAATTGTATTTTCCAATATAGGCTAACTGTTTTGGGTTAGATTGTTAAGGTTAGTCTTAATTTTTTTTAGAAAAGTTTGGGTATGGGTTATCAGCTGTGACAGAATGAAGGAAAAATTAGAGGCAAGACTAGAAAACTTGGTTTGATACCATGATATGAATTAAGAAGAGGGAAGAGGGATTGTGTGAGTTTGTTGAAATCAGCAGCTCCCAACCCCTTTATATACTAGATCATCTTATTCATATAAGGTAAGTTACAATTATAATCCCTAAAAATACTCGATCAAATCACAATCATAATCCTCAAAAATCCTCTTAATCAAATCATAATCTCCAATAAGTCCATAAAAATATTTGGAGTCCAGGTTGGGATTTCAATATTTCGTAATTTTTGTTGATGATTTCTTTCGAATAACTTACTTATATCTTATGAAAGATCATTTAGAGTTATTCTTTATTTTTTGTTCTTTCTATGTTAAAATTCAAAATCATTTAAATACCCAAATCAAGATTCTTCATTGTGATAATTCTAGAGAATATTTCTCTAATTCATTATCCAACTACTTGCAGCAATAAGGTATTCAGCATCAACCTTCCTGCCTATACACCTCAACATAACAAGGTAGCTGAAAGAAAAATCTAACACATTTTTTAGGGAGAAGATGTACACATTGCATGTTTTCTTATCAACTGAATGTCATATTATGTGTGGTGAGTAAAATTCCACTCTCTACCCTCTTTCTTTGTCAAGATCCTTTTTATATTAATCCGCGAGTATTCAGTTGTGTCTGTTTTGTTCATTAGCTTCAACCTAGTACAAATAAATTAGCCCAAAGGCTATAAAGTGCATTTTCCTAGTGGACTCTCATCTACAAAAATGGTACAAAAGTTTAAACCCTTCTTTGAATCATTTTTTTTTTGTGCTTATGTTACATTCTTTGAAGACATACTTTTCTGAGGCTCAACATATCTTTACTAGCATTGATGAGTGTCTAGTAATTCCCTTTATTCCTTCCAAAACTAATACCCATCATATTACTCCATATCCTAATTCTATCACTTATGAACTTGCTCGTAACACTAATCCTATTCCTTTCAAATGTCTATCTCATCTTGATTTGTAGGTTTATACTTGATGCACTCATCATAAAGTACAACCAGAAGATTCAAGTTCATCACCACCATCTTCTTCGTCTTCAAATCCATCATACGATGATCTTGATTGCCCAATTACTCTTCATAAAGGAAGGTCTTGTACATCTCACCCTATCTTAAACTTTGTCTCCTATGACTCATTATCACCATCATATTCTGCTTGTGTCCACTTTATCTTCTATACCAGTATCCTGGATGGGGACATGCCATGGAAGAAGAGATGTTAGTTCTGTAGACTAATAATACATGGGACTTAGTTACATTTGTACATGATCAGATAGTGGTGGTTTGTCACAAAGTGTTCAATGTTAAAGACAATCATACGACATGGTTAATTGTTTAAAGCTTGATTGGTAGAGAAAAGATAAACGCAGGTGTATGGTGTCGACTATACTGAGATCTTCCCTCCAATGGTCAAATTGACATTTGTTTCTATTTTCATTATGTTAGCAACCACATAATTGGCCTCTTCATCAACTCGACGTCAAAGATGTTTTCCTTTACGGTAATCTTGAGGAGAGTATTTTTATGGAGTATCCACCATGGTTCATTGTTTAAGGAGAGACTAGCTAGTGTGCTTCCTTAACAAGTCTCTATATGATCTAAAACAGTCACCAAAACTTGATAATGGTTATGGAGTTTGGTCTCCATTGATGTGGTGTGATGAATCATTCTATGTTTTAATGTTGACAATATTGTTATTACTGGTAATGATAAATTAGGAATCTAGCCTTTAAAGTCTTTCTTGTAAACCAAGTTTCAAACAAGGGACCTTGGTTCACTAAAATATTTTTTGGGTATCGAGGGAGTAAGGTTGAAAACGGGATTTGCCTATCTCAAAGAAAGTATATCCTTGACCTTCTAAAGGAAACAAAACTATTGGGAACTAAGCTAGTTGATAGTGCCTTGAAGTCAAATATCAAACTTGATGATGAGAAAGGAGACTATTTGGAAAATCCAGATAGGTATGGAAGATTTGTTGGTAAATTGAATTATTTGACTGTTACTCGTCCAAATAACTTTTTTTTCGAAAATTAATAGATCTCATTATAAGAAAATATATACAATTTAGAGGACAAAACTAGTATAATCCATAGAATCTAGATTACAGAGAATTATGGTTCCTAGTAATCGTCTACATCTTGAGATCGAGGGAACTTGTGAGACCACTTAGTCCAGTATTACTCCGATCCCCATCTACTCTTGTTATTTGTCAGATTTGCAGCTATTCCTCTGGCTAACATAGCCAATCTGCAATGTAGGATGATGGCATGAAAAACCATCTCATTGCTTCTACTTTCTTGTTTGAATACTCTGCAATTGTGTTCTTTCCATATGCGGTACACCAAGGCTGCCCAACTTAACCTGATAGCTTTGAGATCAGTCGCATTATACACTCTAATTTTTTCCAACCAATCAATAGCTTCACTTCAAGAATCCGTTGGTCGGACCACGTTGAGTATGTTTTGCAACCAATTCCAGACTTGTCTGGTATACCTGCATCTAATCATGAGGTGTTCCAAACTTTCCAATTCCTCATTACATAACTCACAGTTCAAATTGCTAATGGAGAACCTAATCTTATCCCTTGTAAGCGACCCTCCATTGATTCCCATCCATAAGATGAATGAGTGAGCTAGATTAAGATCACTATCTCATACTAATGTTGCCCACTCCTGCCTTGTGCTCTGTGTAGCCTGTAACAGTGTTTTACAGGCTTTTGTGTTGAACTTCCTTGAGTTATTTGCTAGCCACTGAATTTCATCATGCCCTCCTTCCTGACATCGAGGCAACTCTTTCATGATGAGACTGGCACTCCTACTATTGCAGAATGGTCATATCCACTGATTATTCCGAATAAGCATACTTACTTTGGTAGTTGGATTCACCACCAATTTCAAGCCTTGTACCTCCTCCACCTTATATAAAGGACCTTTACAATGCTAATTATCAATCCAAAAAGACAAGCTTTCTCCATTCCCAACCCTATGGAACAACTTACTCTGCATCCATTACCTGGTTTCGAGAATTTCTTTAAGAGTGCTTGACATATTCTGCCTTGACTGTAGTATCCAGATACTTTTGTGCTTAATAAATACATTGTGTATCCATTTCACCCATAAATCCTCCTTTTTGTTACAAATGGAGTAAGTCAAATTATGAAGTCTCCACGAACTAGCCATTGGGATGCAAATAATAGGATTTTGAGATATTTGAAAGGTTCGCCAAGGCAAGGTCTTTTATATAAAACCATGGCCATACCAAAAACTTGAGAATATATAGATGCAGATTGGGCAGGTTTTTATGACCGCTGGTCTACTTCAGGCTACTTTGTATCTATGGGTGGAAACACGATGTCATGGAAAAGCAAGAAGCAATCAATTATTACACATTCTAGTGCTAAGTCTAAGTACAAGGCCATCGCATATACTACATGAGAGTTGATTTGGCTAAGGCATTTCCTTGGGGAGCTCAATTCTACGCATACATCTCCATTGAAGTTGAAGTGTGACAATTAAGCAGCCATTCATATTGCTTCTAATCCAATCTTCCATTAGAGAACCAAACATATTGACGAGGATTATCACTTTGTTTGTGAAATGCTTTAAGAAGTATTGATCAAGACTCTATATGTCAAGTAAGAAGACCAACTTAATAGTTTATTCACTAAGGCTTTGGGGGGTCTCATGTGAAATCTATATGTAACAAGCTTAGAGCTTATGATATGCATGCTCCGACTTAAGGGGGAGTATTAGGAAAAATTAGATCTATAAGAGTTCCTGTTTATTCCTAAGATCAACTTTCCACGTTTAATTAATTCTTACTATTAGATAAAGGCTACAAGGATCTTGAGATTGTATCAAGCCCCCAATTAACATTCTTGGATACTATCTTTAACTAGGATGTTGAAAATGGAGTCATTGATACACTATCAAAGGTGAAAAGTACATAATTATTTGCTAGTAGTTTCCAATATTTATAACAAATAATACAAATCTATTACAGGAGATTAAGGAGAGTTAGAAGGATCTTTCAACACAGAATCTTTTGAGGAAAATACTAGGAGGGCAAGCTCAAGGGTCAGCATATAGTTGATCAAATGAGCTATTAACTTGGAAAGGTCAATTAGTGGTAGGATTTATCCAACTTTGAGGTTAAAAATCATTGCACAATTCCATGACTATCTAGTAGGGGGGCATTCTAGATTCTTTAGAATATATAAGAGCTTGCAATCTTATTTTTTGTTTGGAAGAACATACAAAGGGATATTAAAGATCAGGAGGTGTGTGGTCTATCAAAGAACCAAATATGAAACTTTAACTTGGCTTATTGTAGCCTCTTACTAGTCCTCACTGATTTGGACTAAAATCAGCATGATTTCATTTAAGGACTACCCATATATTAAGGAAATTAAGTGATAACAATAGTGACAAGGTGCATAAGCTTCATAGTATACCTCAAACTATTCCCAGTTATAGAAATCCAATATTTACCAATGCTTTCTAGCAAGATTCTTAAGAATTCAAGGAGTTGCTTTGTAAATCTCAACCACTTATCACCCGAAAACCAATGGATGAATAGAGGTATCGAATAGGACACTAGAAACTTATCTTCATTGCATGGCTAGTGACTATCCTCACAAGTGGCTACAGACGCTTCAAGTAGCTAAATGGTGGTACAACATAAGCTTTCATTCAACATTCAAACTTCTCCTTTGGAGGCAATGCATGGTACCCTCCCACATTGTCCATTCTCAATTTTTCTAGTGATTCCAAGTTAGAGAGTGACATCTTTTCAATTGATTTAGATTCACATGAATAATCCTAATGATATAATGAAACAATTGATCTAGATTCTCTATTATTCCTTTTTTCAATAAATCCTAATTATGTTGTTTCGTTAATGAATTCCCAATGCCATTCAGAAGTTAAGCCGCCAACAGAAAACAAATGTAGGAAAATTTTGGCTATTAACTATTTTAGCACCATTCTTGCTTATACACTTCAAAAGCAACAAAAAGATAAATTCAAAGTTAATTAAATCAACATGCTACACTTTCATAATCAATGGTAAGGCAATAAATCTTCCACAACTTGCAACCTCCAACACTTTTTTTTTAATGTCATAGGTCCTGAGTTATAATTTGAATTAAGATATTTTTAGTCCTATTATGCTTGATTTCTTAATCATGAACCTCTAGTAAGAAATTTTAAGTGAATCCTTTAAGGTTAGCAATTTTCTCAATTAAATATCTTCAATTTAAGTTCAAAAGGATGTATGTGGCACACAGGTCGTAA
The DNA here is from genome assembly GCA_025504935.2 of Erythroxylum haughtii. NCBI lineage: Eukaryota > Viridiplantae > Streptophyta > Magnoliopsida > Malpighiales > Erythroxylaceae > Erythroxylum > Erythroxylum haughtii. The sequence continues at coordinate 1,176,201 of JANSVB020000009.1, forward strand.
GGAAAATGTTGTGGACATGTAGACATCACATAACACAAAATCCAAAATTTTGCTAGTACTTACATGTTTAAATTAAGGTAGACTATGATACATGGTACAACACTAACGTGAGCCCCAAATGCAAGTCCTATATGGATGAATTTCAACATTGGAAATTTTGATTAAAAAAATTTAATAGTAGGATTGAAAACAAAAGGACAAAGATAACTTTAAAATCTTTTTCATCTGCACCTTCCAACTCCACATTTCCTTGACTTTAATAATACAAATGTTTGATTCTAGCTTTAAAAAGGAATATTAATAACAAACCTAAAAGCTAACTATTAGAATTTTTAATATGGGTAGAGTGTAGAGGCCATTAACAAAAATTGAGCTTGGGTCAACCATTGCCAAAATGACTAGAACTAATCATTTGGTTAGTCTGTCATTACCACTTATAAACTCGAACTAATCATTTGGTTAGTTTGTCATTACCACTTATAAACTCTAACATTTTCATGTTTAGTCAATATGAGATACTCTAACACTCCCCCTCAAGTGCAACTAGGACTGGACATCCAGTTGTCACTTGAAATAAAAACAGTGGTAATCGGACTGAACTGCTAGGACTGGACATCTAGACGGACAACCAGGAAATTAAGAATCTAGACCAAACCTGCTCTAATACCATATTAGAATTTTTAATATGAGTAGAGTGTAAAACTCATTAACAAGAATTGAGCTTGGGTCAACCATTGCCAAAATGACTAGAACTAGTCATTTGGTTAGTTAGCCATTACAACTTATAAACTCTTTTAACATTTTCATGTTTAGTCAATATGGGATACTCTAACACTAACCTTCTCATGGTTTTCCTGCACTTTAAAGGCTTCACTCTCCTATTAATGTACCTTCCTTTGGATAACATCACATGAACAAGTTTGAGAATCTAATCAATGAAAGAAATGACAAACTCTTCTTTTTTGTTTTTATGTTGTTCTACACCTTTATATCTATAACCTAACTAAGATTGAATCAGTCAATAAGCTAACAAACTTTCAAAAGAGAAGAAGAATTGGCCTTCAACTTTATCCTTGAATGTTGTTTTCTCCATGTTTGAAATTCATATACAAATAGGACTTCCTTTTGAGCCTCACATAAGTGTTATGCCACTCACTTAAGGGTTATGCCATATGGAATAGTGGAACCATGTATGCATTAGCATAATTTTGGATCTTGTCTTATTTGACATCCACATATCCATGACATTTTTCTTATGAGATGGCATGCTACATATGCCACTCCATTAGTAGAGTAAGAAATGTACTTGACTGACATAGTTACAAACAATGAAGTATTAAATAATACTTAATTGGGAAGTTCAATATAGTTGGAGTACAAAAATATATTAATCCCTTATCATTTCTAAATAGCTAAGAAAAAAATATGCATGAAATTTTAACTGAAAATTCAACAATGTATCACAAATACTCTTAATTAAGTTCAAGTTATGTATCAAAAATGAGAGTCAAGTATTAATTTGATCTTACAACAAAACCTATATCATTGCAGAAAATGTTAAAAGAAAACCATTTTCACGATAAAAAAAAGGACAAATAGAGTTGTGGGATACCTCCAAAGGAGTTAAAGGACATTTTCCATCCATCCGATTTGCTCCTGGTCGTATTACTCTGCCTTTTCTCCTAAATTTTCCTCTCCAACTACTTTCTCGTGCAATATCCATCTCACGTTTCTCATCTTCCCCACCATCATACTCACAGCAAGAAAATGCAACCATATCCTTGCACATAATAAAATTGGCATCTCAAACTAGATAAAATGTGATCAATAAAGCAATATCATAATAGTGTATGCTAGAATGCAAGAAAATGGGATGAAACCATTTCAAATCGAAGATGCACTGAAACATATTTCCCCCCAATATGCGAGCTATTCTTAACCATTCGGTCAACCATTTTCTCTGCAAGGATTCTTATAGGTTCTGAAAATCTCAATGCTTCAAAATTGGCTAAGCATCTGAGCCTTTGAATACTTGGCGGCACTGCATAAGCAAGTCTATTGGAGAAAGGTGCAATCCGCACTGCCCTGAATGGTTAAATGACAATTTATCATACAGCTAAATTGATCATAAATATAATGTTGAATAGCTACAAAGAACAAAAACTCAACCATAAAAGTAAACACATTTTTTCTTTACTTTTTCCTTTTCCAAATATCCATGCATGTATAAGTTCAAGGACCAACCAAAATTTGATTTCACAACAACACTTCTCTAACAATATTATGTAATTATTTCATTGAATAGAGTTTCCAATCTTAAGTGTTATGATTATAAAACATTTTCTTACTGATAAATTTAATTCATGTAAAAGGTTAGAATGTAGAATGATCGTCAAAAAATTACCAAAAGATCATTAACAAAATCAATTGAACAACACTTGAACAAAGATTGTATTACATCAAGAAACCAAGTAAAGATCAAAATCAATGTCATGAAATTCGTAAAATTTGATGGAAATTTGACCAAAATAGACAAGACTTTAGTATATCCTCATACTCTTGTATTAGCTTTAATCTTAACAAAATTTAGAGCACAACCTTAAATTTGTTTTAGTTTATGAAAGTGACTTAAAAATGTCTTCACTAAACGTTTCGAGGTCAAAAATATTTTTTAAATACAAGCATTCGCACAATTTGTTCATTAAGAACATCATTTATCTCTTTTTTAAGATGAGGAATAGATAGAATTCTCATAACTAAAATAGGAGATTGTGTATCATCACATTTGTAAAAATAATTAAATATTAATTCATAATATTCTCCCTTAATTGATAGGGGAGATAGACAGTTATTAGAGATAATTATTATTTCAGTAACTATAAATAGGGCTGAACCGTGTACATTTAAAAAGGGGAATAACCCCTGTTGCATAGTGTGGATGAATGCAGACTCTCTACCAAAATTCTTTGTAGTTTCTTGACATGGTATCAAAGACACAAGGAGATCAATTCAACTGTAAGTTTCATCCTCTTCTGATATGACCTTCATTGTCAGATCAATAACTACCATTTTTCATCCAGCTTTAATTGCAGGAAATTCTCCCTACAATTCCAGTAATTCTCTTTGTATCAGCTTTCATTGCTGGTACGATCCATATTATCATATCAATTGTCCTTAATCCCAAAAGATGTCAGAAATTGAGGGAACAAGTGTGCAGCAGGGAATGACAAACTCCCTAGTGCAACCTCCTCTGGGGGATTTGCCTACCATCCAACCAGCCTTCAAACTGGATGGCAAAAGCTATCTGAAATGGTCTCAGTTTATTCGAACCATCTTGAAAGGAAAGACGAGGTTGAGCCATCTAAATGGAACTGGTCCTAAGGACGAGGACCCACGGTTTGAAGCTTGGGATGAGGAGGACTCATAGCATGGATGTGGAATTCCGTGATTCCTGAAATTAGTGATATGTGCATGTTCTTGTCAACTGCCATAGACATTTGGGACACACTTCATTAGACATATTCAAAGGCCAAAGATGCAGCCAAATATATGAGGTGAAAGTGAGAACAATGGCAACAAAACAAGGGAGTAAGTCAATGACAGAATATGCCAACCCGTTGAAAATGTTATGGGAGGAACTGCATCATTATCAAATGCTGCTCTACTGAAGAATTTTGTGGAACAAGACAAAGTATATGATTTTCTTGTGGGATTGAACCCTGAATATGATCAGGTCAAGGTCCAAATATTAAGGCAGCAGGAGGTTCCATCTTTAAATGAGGTGGTAGCACTTATTCGAGGATAAGAAAGTAGGAGGATGGTTATGTGATAATCAAACACTCGAAAGTGGCACAATGGTAGCTGCCAAACAGGGCAGAATTGAAGGAGGAAGATCTGGACAGCAAAAATTTGATGAATTGTGGTGCACATTCTGCAAAAAACCTAGGCACACAAGGGATAAATGTTGGAAGCTATATGGTAAGCCT
>JANSVB020000009.1:1183626-1195716 GCA_025504935.2 Erythroxylum haughtii
CAGTGTAGGTTTTGTGAGCATTGTGATTAAAGGCAAATTTAGAGATTTTTGTGATTTGAATTGGCACAAATGATCTTTTGGAAAGTTGTAGAAGAAGCAATTATCTTGAAAATGGTATATAGCATGTTATTTTTGGATATCAGATTTGGGAGTGGGGTGTTACAATAATTCATTTCAAAAATTTAAAAATATATCCAAACATTAATATAGTTAAAATTAATAAAAGTGCTTTTTATTTTTATGTTGTCAAATAGTCTACTGTATGAAGCTCTTTTAAAAAAACTGTTTTTTTAATTGACAGCCAAGCAGTCAACTGGCTTTTAAAAAAAGCTTTTCTAAGAAAAGCTCTACTGATAAAAGCTCAATCAAACAGGCCCTTAAGCAGGTTAGATAATTGCGTTCTAAGATTAGATAATTATCATAATAGGGTAAAGTAACTCAAAAGTAAAGTCTCTTTTAATAAATTTTTACATTATTAAAAGTAATTTAATCAATTTAAGTAAATGAAGATGCCGATCCCACTAGTTTATATATAAGATAATTTTATTTAAAATAAAGATAATTACCTTTATAGATAAAGTAATTCATCTTAAATATAAAAATTTAAATTTAAGTTTCTAAAAGTGATACAATTATTATAAAATGTGATATAATTGTATTTTTTAAAGGGGTTAAAATGAAGTGAGGTAATTTATTTTATGAAAACAAATGGAGGAAAGGGAGATCAAAAGAGATGGAGAGAAATACATTAAAGCTTGAAAGAGAGAAATACATTAAAGCTTGAAAAAGAGAAAACAAAAATGGAAGGCACCAAAAGAGAGAGAGAGAGATGAGGAAATACATGAACTTTTAAATAGTATATTATATTAAAAGTGTGAGTCATAAATTTTAGCTCTTAGAAACTAACAAATTATTTATAATTGTTTACTAATTTCATGATATTTCCAAAATTTTCTATGAAATAATATGATCATCCTTTGAAAATATATGATAATAAGCATTAAGCTCTTATACATTACTCCACATTCTTTGAGTTGTTGTACCCTTTGAGAAGGTCAAATCCTCTTATTTAAACTACATTTCTAGTGTGATCTCGTTGATACTTAAAAATAATTTTTATTCTTGAAAAAAGTCTACATAAAGTACCTAGCTTAAGTTTGATATATATTAAATAGACTTAAATTTTAACATAATTTTTTTATAATATTATGCTTGTGTTTTGGATATCTTTGGAAGATTTGATACTTAACATGAGCTATATTTTATGTTAGGTTTTGTTTCAATCTTTGTAAAAAAAAGGTCGAATTTGGGGAAAAATTAAGTTGATATAGAGCAATTTTGGAAGAAATGAAGAAGGATTAAAGAACATAGTAGGAACACGGCACTATGTTCCCTCATATCCCATTCTATTTCTTTTAGATATCTATCATTAAAGGAACATAGCACATACACACCACCGTGATAGGGTCGTGCTTACCAAAAGGACATTCTATTTCTCCTTACTCAGCCAGCATACCCTTATTTTCAACCTATATTCATTAATATAAGGTACACACAATCATGTATTTGGTATTGGAAACTAATCGTGATAAAAAAAAAGAGCATACACTAGAGCGAGAGAATCCTCCTCCTTCTCTTTAAACTTTCTCCTCTGCCTTTGTATGGATCACTCTTTATCTCCAACTTCTGACTTTTTTTTGCTTATTTCAACTCATTTCTTTTCTGTTTCACCTAGCTCTTCCTTTCTGCCTAGTTGTTACGACTAGGGGTATTTTTTGTGTTTCTCCCCCTATTTTCTATCTTGCCTTGGTTTTCTTTGATGTACATAGTAACTATTCTAAAACATGTATGCCCTTCCATAATTATTTTTTCATTTTAATCTTCATGGAGTTTGATTCCCCCCATTACCTCATCTTCCGTCTCCTCCCCTACTCTTCACAACCAAATACCAAAAATCCCAATATGCCAGCTGACTCTCACTTTCCTTCCCATTCAACATACCAACCTTTCTCAACCCTAACCCTCTTAACCTAAGTAGCAAATGTGTTTAAGAAGTATGTTACTTCTTAAACCTAGAAAAACCTGGAAGCAAGTAGTGGTAGATAACTCGAATTCTTCCTTGTTTTATAGCCCACTTGTTAAACTTAAAGGAAAATTGATGACAGTCCCAAGTATTGACATTTTAATGAAGATGCAAAGACATAGGAAGTGGCGATTATAGGATTCTTCATTGATAAATGCCCTGCTTTCCTTGTGATGCAAGCATTGACTCAAAAAAATTGAGAAGGTAGAGGCATATAAGAGATATTTTTTAACTGAGAATGATAATATTATATTCAGCTTCAATTTAAAATCGAAAGCTCAAAAGATGATAGAAAAAGGCCATTGGCACATTTCACAACTTCCTTTATTTCTCCAGAATTGGAAACTTGGTATGGAATTAGAAAACATTAGATTAAAGAACATTCCTTTATGGGTGAACATACATAATATTCCCTTAGAATATTGGACAAGAAAAGTTTTAAGCATGCTAGCAAGTTATTTGGGAAAGCCAATATGCATAGATGAAAATACAATTTTGAGGATATGTGTAGGCTATGCTAGATTATGTGTGAGTGTGGACATTTCTAAAGAAATGAAAGACAGTATTCCAATACTGAGGTTGGCAAGTGAAAATTCTCTTAAAGAAGACAAGTTGATGGTTACTTATCAATGGAATCCATCCATACAATCAAAAGGTAAAGGATGAAAACCAATGGGGAGAGTTTTCATAAGGGAAGAATATTGGGAGTTGATGGGGTTGGAAGAGGCCAAAACAGAAGGAAACAAATCGTTGATGGAAATTGAAAATCTGAAAAGGATTCTAGAGGATTAGGGGAGCTTGGATAAAGTGGATAGAATTCAAAATGATGATAATAAGAGTGAGAAAAATGAACCCACATCAAACCCCATACAACCATTGGAAGATGACCAACATTTGCAGATGGAGGCAGGGAATTTGATAAGGAACCAAAGGGTTAATAAGGGTTGTATAAATCGAATAATCCTTTCAATAAAGAAAAGGGGTTGTGCAAAATGAAGTATCTCTAGGAGGCTTATAACAAAATGAAGTCCAACAACAAGTAGACTTGCTATAACAGTTGGAAGATCAATAACTAAAGGACAATTAAGAGGAAAAGTTTGAGAAAAGTGCTATCCAAAAAGAGTAACAAAAGTAGTAGGAAGGGGTCAAAAGGTAAAAACATTACTACTTAACCTTTCTAATCTAGAATATAAAGGGAATAAACAATCATTTGAAGCTCAATGTTATAAAGGATTTTGTTCAGCATAAGAAGTCTATGTTATTTTATTCATTGGAAATAAAAATCATATTAAAAAATTTGAATAAATTGAGTTGTTTTGTAATAAATGGAATATACTGACAAATCACTAGTACCATGGGTATGGAAGAATCATTGTTATTTACAATGTGGAATTAATGGAAGTGGAAGCATTGAAAGTTAGTGAGTTGTTCATCTATACAAAACTAACATTAAAATAGGAGAACTCTATAACTTTGGTTGCTTTTGTTTACAGTTTTAATACAGCTTTCTAAAGATCTAATTTATGGAGCTCAGTGAAAAGATTAAAAGTATCAGTAAAAGGACCTTGGATTATTAGTGGTAACTTCAATACCACTCTTTATAGGTCAAAGGTTGAGGGGAATTGTAATTTGCTCAACTATAATTTAGATCTATTTAATTGTACCAAGGATACGAACTATCTGATTTAAAATTTGAAGGTCATATATTCATATGGAGCAATAAACAAAGCTCTAAGTGATTCACTCGGTAAAAGTTGGATAGGGCCTTGGTCAATGTGGATTAGTTAATAACCTTTCAGAAAGTAAAACCATTTTTTTGGATCCAAGATTTTTGGATCATACCCCTGTCAAAGTGGATAATCTTTTTAAAAAGGTTAGTGTTAAACATCCATCATATTTAATAATTTTCTTGTGAAGGGCTTTCAAGAAGCAATTCTTAAGGGTTTGGAGTTTAAGGTATATGGTACAAAACAATTTATTTGTTTATAAAAGCTCAAGGCAATAAAGTAGGATATAAGATGTTAAATGCAAAAAGGGGGTAGAATACCAAAAATGATATAAAAGATGCAAGATTATGACTCTCATTTATCTAGAAATCACTAGCAAATAATCCAAGTGAAAAGAACCTACTAATTATGAGAAGGATGCAATTAAGCACTATATGCAAGAAGTGGATAACCACTGTTCATTATTACAATAGCGAGCCAAAATCAATTAAATTAAGGATAGGGACAAATGCATAAAGTTTTTCTTTAATACAGTGTCAGCAAGAAGAAAAATTAACAGAATCACATCCACTAAAGCTAAATCAGGAGAGATAATATCTAAGCAAGCTTAGATTGGTAAGGATGCTATGGAATATTTTCACAATCTCCTAAGAACTGAAGGGAATGCTAAGGTTCATATAGAAGATCTTATGAAATTTGTTTCTACGAAGATTCCTGAAGATGCAACTAGCAATCTAACCAAGCCTGTCATTGATCAAGAAATAGATGAAGCAGTTTTTAAAAATGAATGGATTAAAGGCTCCAAGATCAGATGGTTTGAATGGAATTTTCTACCAAAAACGTGGGATAAAATAGAGAAATACATTAAAGAAGTTATGCATGAGTTCTTCAAAAAGGGAGTATTACTTAAGGAGATTAATATGACCTCCTTGTATTTGATTCGCAATATTCATTCCTTATAACTTAGAGTGATTTTAGACCTATTTCTTGTACTAATTTTATTTATAAGATCATTGCCAAATCTTAGCAATTGAAATCTATATTGCCATTCATCATTAGTGAGAACCAAGGTGCTTTCTTGAGCAAAAGGAATATTGGAGATAATATTCTAATTTTGCAAGAGCTTCTAAAAGGGTATGCAAGAGGAAATGCTCTACAAAACTATGCCATTAAGGTGGATCTTCAAAAAGTTTTTGATAGTGTCAGCTGGCGATTTATGTTACAGATGTTAGAGTAGTGCTCTAAAGGCAATCATCTTTAGCACTTTTGTACAAACTTTTTTTATTAATAAAGTGAAAGGCAGTTTTTTATTAATTTGATGTTTGTTTATATATGAATTGATGTCAATCTTAAATTGAATTAATGAAGTCCATGTTATAAAACATAGCATGAAAGAAATCATGATGAGATCATGATAATGAGATTACTATCATGTGTAATTATGTTGGTATCTAAATAATCCGTAGTCATAGGATTAATAAAACAAGACTTTATTAATCCGGATAGACTAGCACATGTTATACTCTTTGATTTGATCAAGCAATAGATCTCACAAACTATAAGCATGAGATATTTAGAATAACATGTAGATGCTTACTGAGAGTAGTAGGTACATCGTATGACCCGCTATAAGATTATCATATGGATGATCTATCAAATGTCAATGATTAATCTCATCATAGCAATGATGCAAATATCCTTAGACTTGAGGTACTCAATGATATCTTAGATACTGATCTTGTGCTTTGACATCATTTCTAGTTGCCTCAAGATGAGGTCGCTCATAGGATGGTCATTGAGTATAGCTATTGATATTTGAAGGTAATTGGATAACCAATAAAGGATTCACTACTCCTGATAGAAGAAGATGATACCTACGATATCTGTCGGGGTCATTGCTCAAGATTCTCTGGCCAGAGTAGTTATATGTCATAAAGAGAGTCTTCAATGACACAAAGAGTAATGAGAATCCCAGGATAAGAACTAACATCACTTGGACTAGATGTGACATAGTCAGTATAATAGGAGTTGACACATAGCTCATAGTCCGAAATAAGTAGGGTATAGTATGATGAAAGGATGAATTGTATGTTAATTGTCCATGAAAAGGTTCATAAGTTAGATAGTTAACTATCGAAGAGTTCGTGTGTTAATCTACTTATATTCAAGTAAATTGGCATCATGAAACCCTTCATGATTTGCTTGAATTAAGAGTTAATTCAAGTGTCCAAAATAACTAGGAACCTAAGGGTCACGTGCATAAAAGATTGAATGAAAAACAAATGTGTATGGATGGTTTTAAGTAGGACATGATCGTGGCTTATAGGTCACGATCGTGACTGAAGGCAAGGTTGTCAATTAAATAGGCTACGATCGTGACCGAAGGCTCGATAGATGTACATAAGTGAGTTCTTCACTTATGTATAAGAGGTCTAACAAGTTCTTACACACTCAATTGAGAGGATAAGGGGTCCAGAAGAGTTTTGGGGTAAGAGAAAAGTGATCTTGAGGTTTGTTCATGAAATTTATATAATTGCTGTATGAATTTAATTATATGCAACCCATTCTTGATCTAACTCTACATTAAAGAATTTACTTGAACTCATCTAGTTTGGTGCTCTAACCACCCTTACACATTGTTTCTTCTTCATCTTTGCATGTTCTTGAGTGATCAAGGAAGGGTTTGGTGTTTCCAACAACCCAAACAAGGAGAAGAATCAAGAAAGGAGGAGAATAAAAAAGGTACTTGTACTATTATATCATGTTCATATAATCTGTTTATGCATGCATTTAAGATTCTAACCTTTTAGGATGTCATGTGGGTTGGAATTCAGATTTTGACACTTCCACTACTTAGTCATGCATATGACGCATGAATCCATGTCTCGCACCTACAATGGTATGAGAGCAGGGTCATGCATATATTAGATGATGTATTGAACATGGGCAAAGTGTTTGTTGGGTTATAACTGACATGCATGTTGATTTGAAAATTTTGTATAAATTGTAGAAAAATTATTTTTCTGATTTTTTTCACAGAAATGTTTATAAGGTGTTATATCATGTTTTGTCAAAGAAAACTACAATTGAATGTCTTTTTCCATTTTATTTCGAATTAATATATAGTATATTCTTATAATTATGATTTCATCATAATTCCAATTACAAAGTAAGTATTCCAAGGATTTTACATTTAATATTAAAACATCAACTGTAATTAACATAATAGATAAAGATAAAAAAATGCCTTTATTAATTAAATAATAATGTCACTATGGCAAAAAGTGCTTTAAGCAACAAACAAAAGAGTAGCTATAAGTACAACTATCATTGCCTTTTTATTAAAGTAATATAATTCATATTGTTACAAGAAGTGGCGTTGTAATAAGTATAAAGCAACATAAATTTTTAATTAGGCAACAAAATAAAAATGTTACTTTAAGTTTTGTGACAGGCCCATATCCTATAATGACTAGGTGCCCTGCCCAGAACTCTATGGTGGCTCTCCAATTGATATCCGAGTCGGCTGAAAAGTTCCCATGAAGTTAAGCCTATTACCTTTGTTAAGGAAAAGCTTTAATTCACAATAAGAAATGTAAACAGTGGAGTTTTGTTTTTCAGTTTATTAAAGAATTTCGGCAGCACAACGACTATATTTTGACATCCTAAAAATTTCAAAGTCCCTGTAAAAGCTCAAAACACTTATATTATTGTGGACTTTAAATCCATTCACATGCAGTCTCAAATAGTTACATCGATAAACTTTGAAAAGCTAAAACAAAGTCATACATTCCATTTAAAAACTTTATACACATCCACTTTTTATATAAATGTACTTTCCAACACATGTTCAAAGATATGCAATAGTTCTAAAAAAATGTGCAAGGCAAAATAACAATGCCTGCACAACAACATTTGATAAAGTTGACTACTCGCGAGGTGGAGTCCTCGCTACTGAAGTCCCTGAGCATGCACTTGGGAGATTTCACTTAAAAACAGAAAATAAAGGGTGAGCTAAACGAGCTCAGTAAGTATTATTGGTTTCTAATAAATACATTTATACAAATATTAACCTTCATAAAAGAAAACAATTTCTTTTCTTTTCAAGTAATAACCAATGTTCTTACAAAACACATTCTTTTCTTTTTATAAGATCAATGCATATGTAAAATAAAACATATATATTTTTTCTGAGATCTAGTTCTACTTTTCTTTTAAAGTATACAACGATAGTAATCAATACTTTTATGGACTTTCTTTTTAAAACATAACCTATTATTAATTTTCTTTGCCAATATGGTACCTTTGGGTGTAAGGTCACAGAGCTAGTTCGGCATTGCCTACCCGTGCTTAGTTATCCTCTCTATACCGATTGTTATGAAGTTGGTTCTGTATCACTTACCCATAACGATGCTAGCACTACATATAAATCAATGGTTACGGAGTTAGTTCTGCATCGCTTACTTGTAACAGTACTAGCACAATATATACTTCACACGTGCAGAGGGCGACTTATAGGACATACTGATAGACACAACACCACCTATGTTAGTGACAGACATCTCCCAAACACCACCATGCACGTGAGGACATACGTAGATCGATATAATCATACATATAAAGACCTAACAACGTACCATAGGCTAAACCATAATTAATACATGAGTGTGTTTCATTTCAATAACAATTAATGCAATTTCAATTCAATTCCAATTCAAAGCATGTGTACATCTCATTAGTTTCCAATTGCATCCAAAACTTAATTCAATGCTAAATCAAAGCATATGTAAACCTCATGAAGATTAACTTTTAAATTCAAGTAGTAGCACCAATGAAATTATTCATAAACATACTTTTCATAGTAAGGTAAAAACCATCTTAACAAATCAATTTAAATACACATTCTCTGTTTGTCATTTATCGTAAACCACCCTCACGTGTTCGGTGCTTTTCATTTATTAATCTTGAGTCTATGGTGATTAAGAAAACTTTATTATCTTACTCAACTATGAGGGAGACCCTAAAGGTTTCCTAAAACCTACTAAGTACATCCATAACTTACTACCTTGTTTTACAAATTTTATGATAAAGGGCTTAGCCAAAATCTTAGCATTTTGAAGATTACAATTATGTTTTCTTTTCATTCAACCATTGAACAATGTCCATGATTTATAGATGTTGTCTTTTTTCCATTTAAATAGCATACATAGTATATACATTATGTTTTCCTTGCATTGAACCATTAAACTATGTACACATACATGATGCCATTGAACAACCATTAAACCATATATATAGCATCTACATGCTACCAATTAATAATCATTGAATAACATACATAAGACATGGATATAGATGTTATTTTCCTCTCCATTTATCATGCATTTAACTCAAATATTCACACAATTCATAAGGTAATTCATGTTTCTAGCTTAGGCATTCACGTGACCATCTAAAGAGGATGTACAAAAGTGGTTTAACATACCTAAAACTAGATGGTACTGTGCTGTCCATTTTTTCTGCACATAGCTGATGTTGATGAAGATGTCCATGGTTTCTAGCCTAAACACCATGTTGAATTTATTTCCGAAAGTCAGTAACTTGGAAGACCTATGCATGAAAGGAGCAGCTGCAATATTTCATCATCAATTTTGGTCCAAAGAGAGTTGAAATTTTTATGGAATGAAGGTGGAGCAACTCATCCATCATCTTTATACATGTTACACGTGAAGAGGGTTGTCCACACATTGCAAAGTGTATTTCCAACAGTTGTTCATTATTTTATCCCTCACCATCTTTGTTTAATTAAGCCATTAATTTCTTGTATCATCCACAACAATACTTATCTCCCATACATAACAAGTTATTTTCATTTTTGTCTCACTAAAATGACACACAAGCACACCATATATTGGCCTCACTTGTAACAAATTTGTATGTCCCTCACATCTACTCCTTCATAAATGTGACAATATAAGATTTTCATGCATTCTTGTTCCAAAATAATAAGAACTTCTTCATGTATGTGACAGCTGCCACTTAAGGCTCATTCATATATACATGTATTATTTTTTATCTCAAATAATTAAATGGCTTAAGAAAAAATGTCCGATTTTTGTAGAAACTTCATGTCCATTTACTAACATGTTACACCTAAATATATCAACATATAAGTTGGATCGATTTATTTTAAGTATTTGTAAATATAAGTAATTCTCTCATGTTTGGTTTACTTGGTTTATGTCCATATGTTTCAGCCCAAAAAAGCTTCAATTTACTCCACGATAATTTAAAATAATATCAATCTTGATCTATCATAAATCCATCATATTGAAATTTATTTTTAGTCCATTTCCATACCAATCAACTTTAATATTTTTCGACTATAATTTGACTTTAATATTTGTCACTCAGGGTTAGGTTCCTAATTCACCTTTTAGCGAAAATAAAATTTACATTCTCCCAAAAACATTATTCACATGAAATGGAATTTTATAGACACGTGAAAAGAAAAGCTTGGGGTTTTACATTTTGACTAAAGCAACACATTAGTTGTAAACTATAGCAACAATATTAAATAGATATTGCAACAATTTTAATTTTTATAGGCAATAATATTAAACAGATAAGGCAATAAAGTGAATTTTTTAAGGCAATAATTTGTAACAATAAACACAACATTTTGTTCTTTTGTTACCAATAATATTTAATGTAAAAACAAATTAGGCAACGTCCATATATACATTAAAAGCAATATATAGTTATTAATATCCTTCTTAATTGTATACATACTATCAAATGTAAACGATCAAAAAACTGCATTTTTATATAATATATAGTCTACAAGAACTTGTAAAATTCAACATTTAGCATACTCAAAATACAAAAGTAAATTACATGCTCTATTATTGTTACGAAATACAAAAGTGAATTCTAAAATCCTCAACAATTGTAAGGAAAATTACATGTGCTTCAACAACATTTCATCATTTGTTGAATTTTAAGTCGATGTCAGGCTTCTTCACATTGTCTCTATAATCTTTCTCAAAGTCCTATAGAGGTATAATGTACCCATTCTTTCATACTACATGCATTCCAGCTTCTTGACAAATAGCTGAAATTTGTGAGTAGATATCCAGTTATGATGAGGATAAAAAAAGCATCATCAAAAGGCAAAGTAGGCATTTCATGCTTGTATGAAAATTATTAAAATATAATAAGTAGTTGAAATATATATAACAATAACATGTCATCGATGCTAATCTTGTTACATGGATGAGAAATGTTTACCCCACATCTTGTCGAACTGATTTACAGATACCAATATTCTTTGTCCACATGATAATGAGTCATCACTTTCCATGATAATAACCATTAGTTTAATGACTCCTATTTCCACATTTAGTTTAATGGAATTCATGATAACATAAGACAAAAGTGAGTTGACAATGGAAGAGAATGAATACAGAAAAATGAGAAAAATTGATGCACCATTGCGCTAATAATAATAAAAAATGAAAAAAAACCTCAAAAGGGTCTGTAAGAGACTAAAGACAGATGTGTAAGACAACATGATAGTGATACTGACTCTGGGAACTCTCTTCTTGAACCTATTCATCAAAGAAAATTGCTTGATTCTCGTTCTAGCATTTTCTTTAAGTGACACGTTGGGGGCACTGTTTGAGCTTTGTATCCAAGGGTGTTCTTCACCTGGGAAAAAAAGAAACTTTAGTCCTAATTTTAACTCTATACATGTCTAGCAGTTACAAGCATATACTACAGTGGACAGGTTTATTGAGTGGGAAAATGAGCATTAGGCAATAGCTAAGCACCAAAAACTTCTTAAATGGTCAATATGTTGTAAGGATTTTGATTAAGCATACTCCTTACTAGATCCTTGGCTTCTTTAGAAACCCTAGGCCATAGACCCCTCTCAAAATCGATATTACCATGAATAATTGCATAAGTAATTCCTTCCTTAGTTTCTGTACTATCCAAATCCATAATTCCTCGTTAGAAACTAGCAGTAGACGAAGGCTTGAGGGTAACATGCAAACCCCTTTTTAACATGAACTTATGATTACCATCGTGGTACTGTTCTGGCCTTAGCACGTTTAACCTCGGAGTTATGAGGGAAACCGTTACGTTAGGGCAAGGAAAATACGTCTACAAGGGGAAGGTATCCACACCCTTATAAAGGGTGCTTCGTTCTCCTTCCCAACCAGTGTGGGAGAGCTACAATCTGCCTCTAGAGGAAGGGCGGGTGAGCCAGCGAACCGT
>JANSVB020000009.1:1206993-1223990 GCA_025504935.2 Erythroxylum haughtii
AGTAAATATTTTTATAATTTATATATAATTATATATTATAGTTTGATAGAATGTCCAAAATTACTACGAACATGTTTCCTTCTTCAAACATCATAGGGAATCCATCAATCCGATTAAACTAATGATCCACCTAGCATTGGCCTATAATTCAAAGACTAATTATATGGTAATTTTTAAGAGTTATTATTAAATAATAAGTTTCTTATGACAATAATATTTTTCAATAATGATAATATTAATAATCACCAATATTTGTCAATCACTAATCATAATTTTTTTCTATAATTTATATTTTTAATTACATTTTTAATACATAAAATGAATATCTTTTTAAAAAATGTGAATATTGTTATCATTAATGTAATGATGATTACTAATATATTAGCAATAATATTTACATTTAAGGTTACTAATGGATATTAATATAATAATAATTATTAAATGATGATAATAATCAGCTGTAACATATACAATAATTTATAAATTGTTCCAACTTCATCATGTATAAATTTGAAGCTTTGAACTTTTGGGTAAGCTATGTTTGATAGAGCAGTTAGTAATAGAATGTAATATTATTTTATTATTTAAGAGGAGGCTTTATAATGAAATGAAATGAAATAAAATGGAAGAGGAAAATTTCAAATTACTTCATATTTCATCCTAAACACAAAAGATGAGTTATCTTCAATTTTAGAGTTTTAGGATAAAATATAAAATGATAAATATATACTATCTAATATATCTTCAATAATTTTTATAATATCAATTATACTAATTTATAATACTAATTCTATCAAGGATAGAATAGTCATTCATTATTATTATACATATATTACATTATATTCCATCAATCTTTTAAACATCATTTCACTATATTACATTATGAATCATTCCGTCCTTTCTAAATAATAATTTTCTAATATTACATCTATTTATATTTTATCTCATTATAAATCATTTCATTTCATTACATTCTGTTAAAAACCTTACTTACAACCAAACTTAAACTAAAGAAATAGCTTTGTTACATGAACCACCCCATTAAAACCATAGGTTATAGGCATAGGCATATCAGAGTAGCTTAACAAACACATGAACGCCTTATTAACAAGAATAAATGTACATTGGTATACCAAACTGACCCCCACCTAATCCGAGGCTAAATGTCTTGCAAATCCAACTCTTTTCCCTGAGCTTGTCTAGTAACTTCTTGTCAACTAGAATGCCAGTGTAGAACAAGAAGAAGAGGTAGCCAAGGACATAAGTAGCAATGGCTAAAGACGAGTTATGAAATAACACAACATATGTTCCTGTAATGAAGGCAACAACCATGGAAAACATGGCATAAATGGTTAACAGCCAAGGACACAAGTAGTAATGGCTAAAGACGAGTTATGAAATAACACAACATATGTTCATGTAATGAAGGCAACAACTATGCAAACATGGCATAAATGGTTAACTTCTGCACCAGTTTGAAGAGTGAGTAGACCTTCATCTTGTTTTTATCCAGAGCCATAAAGAGATGGACAAAGATAGCAGCGCTAGAGAGTATCATGGCTATGGTATCTGTAACAATAAATGCTTTAAAAGTTGTCCTTCTGGTTAGAATTGCACCACCCTCATCTGGGCTAACTTCACCCTTGTAACCACAAGGCACGATGAAGCCTGCAGCGAAGGTGACCATTGCTATAAGTGTAGCCACCACCAGATGTGCCTCTCTAGCATCTTTAATGTAGTCCATTATGTCATCACTACTTTAATCTTTTACTTTCCGTACATCACCTTGTTGGATTTAATCCAACATGTGGGTATACAATTAGTTCATATATATTGGTTCAGCCTGGTTCTGGCGGAACTGCACGTTGTCGTTTGGATCCATGGAGTTGGCTGCTTCTTACGAGAACTCCGGCTTGAAGGTTCCTGCAAAACAAGGAAGGCACGTCGGGGGTTGTTTCCCGATTAGCCCCTCCGACGCTCAAGTTAGTCTTTTTGTGAGGGTTGGATCGCTGTAAGCAGAGAAAACTAGGGTTATGAGTATGTACCTCTTTCGTGATAAAATCATACCTTATATATGGGATGGACGCTAGGTTTAAGTCTTTACGTAGACTTCTACTTCTGCATGGGAGGTTTTCGTCTGCAAGTGGGCTGTATATATCTGGCCCTGGACCTGGGCCTTGCTTAGCCGATAGGCGTGAGACCAATCCTTGAAGGGTGGACCGATCGGCCCATGAGTCGTTATGACTAGGTTCGGGCCCAGCACGACCGACCCAACCACATTAATTCCATTTCTTGAAAAAATAAAAGGAGATAAAAAAAACCAGATTTTTATTTGGTTATCCCGCCAATGCAATGGTTTATGAGACAGAATCTGAAAGTCTCGCGAATTTAACTTCGCCCTTGGGGCATCGAGAGGGGGTTCACTGCTTTTTCCAAGTTTGTGAGAATGGTTACCAGAAAATCCGAGAAGAAGAGGCACTGCCCTGCCAAATCCTCCCAACAGCCTCCTCCTCCTACTTCTGCTACTACCTTGCGGACCCTCTTCTCCTCAATCGAAAGTCCTGCGGTACGCAGAAATGTCGTTTCTTTCTGTAATTTTCTTTCATTTTTGATTTCCCCTATCTCTTAATTTCAGGGTCTGAATCCCGTAAACATCAAAAGACTCTATGCAGTTCTGTCTCATCTGTCTTTGAATTTGCCCATTAGTTGTTACAACCCCAAGTCATCGTTAATGGAGCTGGGTGGGTGTCTTGGACTCAAATTGTACTTCAAAGACATTCAGCAACTCTCTGATATTTTATTTACAGACCTTGCTGGGAAATTCAAGCACTTTTTTTCTGTCTTCCGTGATGTCTCTTCCCTTGCTGGCGCTAATGGGAAATCTGTGTTGACCCAAAATATGTGGGTCGTGGTTGGAGAGCTAACCCTTCTCTTGAGGTGTTGTTTGGTTGTTTTGGATCTTATTGCCTTCGACCATAATCTTCTGATGGAAAAGAGCCGATTTCTTCTTCTATTACTTGGTGGCTTGATTTCTGTTGGGTTAAATTGTGGAAACGAAAAGATTTCCATGTCTTTCACTAAATGGGTTTCTCGGGAATGTGGATATGTTAGTGGAGATGGCACTACTTCGGCTACTGAGGATTTTGTTACATCAATACGTTTGTGCAAACCTTCTGATCCATGCTATAGATTTATGTGTCCAGTTCTTGAGGTAATTATCTATTCATCTCTTGTGAATGACGATGAAAATTATACTGGTAAAAGTAGTTTTTCACTTGAACATGAAAATGTTTTTAATTATATGTATATGGTCTTCGGGGAAGGTATACATTATATATTCGGGTTTCAAAGATTAATTTCTTCTCTGCTTCCTATGGATTTGTCCATGAATGAATATTATTTTCAGGTTTGTGAATTTCTCTTTCTTGTAGTAGGACTCCAATAGGTGCTAGGTTTAAAGGTTGACGACAATTGTTGGTATAAATTTCTTATAATTAGATATATAGTTAAGATTTGCCGAAAGATTTTTACTTGCTTAATTTGGAATAGTCACAGGAATCACATGTTTTCTTTTATTTTATAACTAAAACTAGATACAAAAATCTACTGATTGCATCTCTTGTCCGTATTAGCAAAGTCTACCTAGTAGTTGAGGTTGGACCACTGCGTTGGGCAATATATTCTACCAGGTTGTGATTATACCTATCTAGTAATATCCCTGAACTGATATTTCATTTCGTTATTGCTCCTACCTTTGGTGAAAGAAAGAGAACCATAAAAAGGAAATGATTGCCATGTTTTTTAATGGCCATTGGCCTAACTTATATGGCCATATTTAAGGCTTGAGGGAATCATAGATTGATCATCACATAGTTATAGTTCCATCTATTGTTTTGAATGCCTACGTAGCTTCTTATGCATGTGAACTTTATATATTCTAGGAACTTTGACTACATGCAAAGTGCTCAAGTTAAACCAAGCTACATCTTAATACTAAAAATTACATGCTTCTAATTTATCCTAACTTTGTGATGAATTTGTTATAGTGCTTGGTTTGGAATTCAAGTTAGCACTTAATCTTAAGATTGCCAAGCTGTAGAATTATTTCAATTTCAGAGGCATGTTAAGGATGTTAAAGTTTTTAGACATTTGATGTGTGAATTATGTCAATATGTTGAACATGAATTAGTTTTCTTGCAGTATTGGTTGATGTATATGCGATACTGAAGTGATCTATGATTTTATTTTCTGATCTACTAGTTCTACCAGTAGATATTCACATCTTTTTTTCCTTTTCATATTTTGTTGCTTCTGCACTCCAATGTGGTGAGTAAACATAACAATCTTAGGTTCCTAGTCATATGTGGTAGCATGGTGGCAAGCTATTTCATAGCTTGAACTTATGAGTTAAATCTTGATCATATGAGCTCCACTTTTCATTCTCCCCTCACCCACACAAACCCACCTCCTTGAGAGCTCTTTTCTAGCTAATATATTTATTTCTTAGGTATTTGCAGATGAGCTTTTGATGCATGAATCTATAAGAAACTATCTTATAATAATTGATTCAGCGTCTCCAAAAGGTGAGATGCTATTCAAATGCCACTATGGTTATGGAAGTATTGGAAGCTTATTGGAGGTGTTTTCTGCACAATTCATTCTATCAATTTCTGATGAGCAAGGGTTTGAAAATTTTCTCAACAGATTATTTTGGTGCCACAATGAGGGTTTCAGACTCTCTGAATTGAACTTATCTGGTGCCTTATCATTGCTTCTCAACCCCATTGTTATCTCTGCCCCAAAAATGTTTCAAGCATATCTAATTGTATTGGTTTCTGAAGCTATTGGTATTTGCATGCCTTCTGAGAATATAAGGACGGATGTTGGACAACTGAATTGCTACTTGGAAGCTGTAGAAAGGTCTGTCTTTTTGTATACCAGACACATGTCTGGCTTACATGTTGATGGCCATTCTATTGGAGACATTTTCTCTCTCGAGTCTTATTTGCAATGCTCTAGTCATCCGACTTTCAAATATTTACTTCAGCCAGCCACAAGAGACAAGCTTGATCATGTAATTGCCAAGTCAGAGGAGCTATGGCCCTCATATATGAATAGTATGTCCATTCTGAGAACTTCTGACTTGGTGGAAGCTTCAATCACGTATGTGAAGGAGAACATTTGCATTTTTGATGATTCGTACAAGGATGAGGTCTTTTCGCTCTTAAATTGCATATTACTTAGAAGTTCCTCTGAGAGTAATATTGAATCTACAGCCACGAAAGGGGAAGCAAGTCCCCAAGATTTTTGTCTGCTTGCTTCCATTCTGAAGTTGATGAGTAGTTCATTGTTACAAGTTGTGTGGCATATGAGGCTTCTTGTGCTTTCAGATTCTCTACAACCCGATGGAAATATTACTTCCTACAGGGAATATATAGCCTTGATGGATATTGTTGGTCATTTCAAATCTTTGAGTATCTGCAAACCAATCCAAAAGTTTTTATATCAAGTGATGCTATCTTATCCGTCAAGGCACAAGGAATCTAAGTGGATTTTTTTACACATTGCAGGCTTACTGCAGTTAACTTTTGCCACTGGCTATCATTTTATAGTGAAAAGCTGTTTGTTTACATTGATGGCATTGTTGAATTTGCTTGCAATTGAAGAAGGTGATCTTAGTGCACTAGGATTTCCAAATCGTTCCTATTCAAGTAAATCCTTTGATGAAGTTGAAGGGGTAAATTTTGTTCTCATGCTTGTTTTGAAGTTCTAAGTTTTGGTTTATTAGATTCTTCATTGAAGTTTTGGATAATGGTGTAGGCCTTGATCGTGCAAGAATCTTGCCAAATAGTTTCAACAAGAGTACAAAAAATTCAAGAGTTGTATTTGAGGTACATGATAGTCCTTTGTTTTCTTATTTCCTTAGATCTGATGTGTGTGTGTGTGTGTACATACATTAATTGTTCTCATTTTAGCAAAAATTAGTTTTCTCTTGCTTGCATTTACATCACTTTTTTCTGAGTCTTGTTCTGTGTCATTATTTTTGTACGAACATTTTCATCTTAATTTTCGTACTAACATTTTCATCTTAATTTTGTCCAAAATTGTTTATGAAAAAGGAAAAATTGATTCTTATCTTCTATAGAATGGTATATACCTTATCTCTTTAAATGTTTTAGCAGTGATGCTCCTATAGATCTATTTTGAAAATGTCTGTACCATTTTTTCCTCTCCTTCATATCCGATATCTCCCATATCTTCCATATGTTTAAGTTTGTTCTTCTCCATATTTATCTAACTTTGAGTTGATATGTTTGTTATTTAAAACTAAAATATCCAACTTAGTCAAAAGATTCAGGAGTGATTATTTTCCAACTGTCTTATTCGTCCAATATATTGGTGGAAGAAATGGTTTGTGGAGATAATTTATCAATTTATTGGTAAATAGTTGTGATGCAAAAGAGCTTAAAGTATGTAGAAGAAATAAAAGAGAAAAATTAGTCAATCACAAGCCTTAATTTGGTGGGATGAGGATTGAGAATTGAGTTGACAACAAAGATAAGGGCTGAAATGTAGATTATGTTAGGATTCCTGATTAAATGGGAAGTAGTTATAAGTTAAATAAAAGAGATAAAATGGAAGAAAGTGATAGTAGTGAAGGCTGAAATGGAAGAAAGAAATATGGTGCAGCAATGAAAAGAGGAAAAAATAGAGATATGTTTGTAGTAATAAAGTTTGGAAGCAACTTGTTCCAAAGATCCTAACTTGGCTCAGACACTATGTCAAAAGTTGAATAAGAACTGTATATTTTGCATATTTCTAAAGTTACATTAGTTATAACTTATATGTACAATTTTAATACCTATAATTGAGAACTAATAATTCTAATACAATATCTAATACCATAATTTATGGGATATTCTCTAATCCCACAATTTATGACATATTCTTTGATCCCACAATTTATTGAAAGTAGAAAAATTAATTAAATACAATCGTACATGATTTTTCCAGTCTTGCATCATTCTCTCATTACAATTTAAAGAAGTTGGAATAACTACCTCCCTTCTAATAAGGAGTCACAAAATCACTATCCAAAATAATAGGAACTAACACGAAAGACTATTAAAAATTTGGAAAATTTGAAATTCTTTGAATAAATAAAGGAAGGAAAGCACATTTACAGAAATTAATACAAGCTTCTGAAAGAAGCCTATACTTACACGTGTTCTTTTTTTTTTTTTTGAGATGCTATACTTTATAGTGAAACATTTTTGTGTCGCCTTTTATATTTCAGAATGCGCTCTCTTGTGTGCATCTCTGAAAGGAAATATGACGATGAACCAGGAACTTCAGAACATGATTCTAATGTCATTGTTAAAAACACTAAAGAAGTGTGCAATGGCGAAGCTTTCCTCAAGTGTATACGAAGCTCCAGGGTGCCAGATTTTGATGATTTATCAGATTTTATAGTGTGCAGGCAAGGAAAAGATTATGGTAGTTGGTTGAGGGACCGACAGAAATTCAGACTATGGAAATATAAGAAAATGACTGCTTTAAGGTGGAGGAAAAATAAAGCGGCTTGGAATTCTATGAAAGGTATTCTACTTTTATATTTTGATTGTGCATACATGTAGTAGAATCGGCGAACTAAGGGTAGGTCGTTTTTCGAAATTCTTCTGGAGAATACATTGTTAGATTTGACATTTATTCAGTATAATCTTTCCCTTAGGAAGTAGGGCTGGTAGAAATGGCCCCTCCTGACCCAATGGAAGTCGGCGGTCTAAGTTGATCAGGTTGAAGATCGAAACGACTGTCATTTTGGTCAATTACGTCAAAGTGATGTCATTTTGGAACAGGTTAACCAAGTTTGGATCGGGCCTCGATTGAAACTGACTGGACTACAAAGGAGGATCAGACTTTGCTGAGCTGGGCCAATGCCAAATCCAAATTATCTTAATCCGGCCCATTACTAACTCTATTAGGAAGACCTACTGTTGGGTATTTGAATTATCACAGATTTATTTTCATCAATTTGACAGGAAATGTGGAAAGTGGCTTCCCTTTTTTGTCTTGTAGTGACTGGATTCCAAGAAAATCACGTAGGAAACTTACCAATTATGAGACACATTTGATTATCACAGCTGAAGTTATTAACTAGCACATTGCCACAAGTTATTCCCTGGTGAAAGAGTTCTTGAGCCTTTATATACTAAGCGGATTGTTTGACTATTATACCCCTAAGCAGTGTACCGAAAAAACAGGACTATCATGGCCAATTTTAAATTTATCTTTGCTTTGTACCGGTCATGTTTTTCATTTCCTTAATCATTGCCTTCTTTCCTTGTGTTTCTATTGTTTAATTTAATTTATTTTCTCATTTGAAATGTTTTCTCTTTCAATTCTCCACTGTATCTCTTCAATCTATGACACCCTTTTATATCCTAGCTACACTGTTTTGTTCTGAAACATCTCTATTTTCAATTTTATATTATTAGCCAAAAAGCGTCCATATTACTAGTTTCATATTTATTAGATCTCATTCTTGGTTCCCTGTTTCTTTATGCTTAAAAAAAGGTTGGTTAATGGTAATTCATAATAATTTTGTAAGTAATTAATTTTCAAATGATAAACAATCAATTTAATGTTATTTCATCTAAATATGCCATTTTTATTTTAATATAATAGACACATTACTAGTTTAGGCCAAAAAAAAAAGAAAAAACTTAAAAGGATTACATAAGAAATATGTTTTTATTCCAAATTGTGCATATCTTAGTTGTCATATTCTTGGAACCTGAGGTAAATGATTTGACTTATCGCTCACTCTTTTAAGGGAAAGTTTACGTTTAGTAAATCTCAAATAAAATATACATGTACCCTTTTCTCTCTCCTATCAAGTAAATATAATGTCAAGCTTTTAGTTCATCTACAATCCTAAAATATTCCTACAAATTTTCAAATAAAAGGATTGTTCCTTTTCTAGCATCGACCCTCTTCTTGATCATTATCTAAAAATAATTGTTACTCATTATCTAGAAATATGATTCAATTGTATGTAATAACCAAGTAGTTTTTTGAAAATTGGAATAAATGAATTAACTAAAGGCTCTTAAAGTAGAAGAATCAGATCATAGTTTAAAAAAATATTACATGAAGATAATCTTAAAAGGAGAACTTTAATAAACAACATAATAAAAGCTTAAACAAGAGCAAAACATTGTGTCAAATAGGGAAATACAAGTGTATCACAGAGAGACACAATTGTCTACTATTAATTGTAGCAACATGATTAGTAATATGGGCAAGTTGTAAGGGTATTACACTTAGGAAGATATATGAATGTGTTGAGGAGAAATAGGCGTTTTTAGAAGCAAAATGATTTCCTCTAGCAAACCTCGACAGGCTTAGATATTTGGCTAGGATCTTAATTAACTTGTGAGATATTGCATCTTATTGAATGATTTGGAAGAACCTCTTCTTGAAGTACAATCATGACACATCTTAATTCAACTTTATATATTCCACTTTTTTGCTAGTTCTTGACTGTTTTTGAACGTAGCATGTTTTGAAAAATTCTTTTGTTTCTCTCCTTCTATATAACACCAATTACACTACTAAATGTTGCCTTAAATATATTTATCTCATTTACATTTGAGGTTAAATTATGCTCACCCAAGTAATGATTCTAGATCAGTTATTGGCCTAACATTGCAAGTTGTAGAAATGAAGAAATTTATTCTTAATAACTTTGGTGTAATTCAAAAAACAAGTGAGTAAGCAATTCTGGGCATCAAATGTAAAGAACACAATTTTGGTTATTGAATGAACTAAATAGAGCTTGTCTTTGGTATTAAGCATTTCTTTAATTAAGAATATGACAACTCATTAGAAGTCACTAAAGGGACCAATTTAACTTTAAAAGTGGAGAAAGTGACAAGCCTTTTCCTCTAGCTATAAATAGCTCCTTGATACGTCTAATGTTTTATTCACTTACATGATCTAGAGAGTTGAACTTGGCCTTAAAGACCCTGTCGTTCCTTTCCTACTAAACATCATAAATTGTGCTACTAAGAGCCAAGTTATATAACAACCTCTCAACTTTACGACCACCAGAAAGGGAACATAACCATTAGATTATTCCTAACAAGTATTTTATTTGTGGATTTAGATTATAAAGGCAAATAGCACACCTCAAAACCTTATATGAATAAGGGCAACTAAATAGAAGATGTGCATTGGTTTCTTGATATGAAAAATGCAACATATAATTTAGATTATCGATGCCTCTTATTTTATCAATAGTAGTGATATGTTCTTTAATTACAAGCCATAAAGTAAATGAGAATCTTGGGATAAGAAGTTTATTCCATACAAGAAAATACTAGTTCACAGTCATTGCCTGTTCCTAATCATATATGTACACGGTTTGTTTGTTAATAAACTAGAAGGATGCTTAAACTAGATTACCTTAGCCTTTATTTATAGGTTTAAGGAAATTTGGGGGAAACATCTTTGAAAGAATTGCTCACCTATTGCCACAATGCCATCTTCCATTTGCAATTAAACTACTAACCTTTGCATTTATAGTGAAGAAAACTTTAAGGCTAGAAAAATTAGGGAGAAGATAAAAAGGGCCAATGGTACTTCAATTGTCATACCATAGCCTTGTATCTCTTCCATTCCCTACCTTATGTTTGATAAGTGGGTGGATGAGGTTCCTTAGCTTTAGCATCTAAATCTAGTACCATGAAACATCTATTCTTGGTTTAATTATCCACAAGTTGGATCCTCTTATATAGTGCTCATGTATCCATTTCACCTAAAGGGATTCCTTGTCATTTATTACGTTCTAGAGCCTTTCGATCAGCATAACCTAGTTTACCAACTTTACAATTTTAACTCTTAAACCTCCTTCCCTCTTGGTTATACAAAGGCCATTCCAACTTACTTTTACAAAAGGCTTAGAGGATTAATTTCCAATCTAAAGATATTTACTGAGAAGTTTGTTAATTTCCTTATAAGGCTTTATAGGAAATGCAATGTGAGAGGACCAACAAATGGATAAGTTATAAAGAACTAAAGAAATTAATTATAACCTTCCAACAAAGGATAAGGACTTAGATGTCTAGACCCTAATTATTTTGCTAATCATACCCAATAACCCTTGACAATTTGAATAAGAGAGTCTACTTGAGGATATAGGAATACTTAGGTAAATGGTGGAAATTTGAGTGATAGTGTAACAACCTATATTAGGGGTTATAAAATTGATGAATTTCAGTGCATTGTATGCTTTGTATAATTGAGTATTCACTGATATGTGCATATGAATTTTTGACACGTACAAATAATTGTATAAGCATGCATTGACATTTTTAAGGTAAAATGGATTTTTAAATGCAAATAAATTGTGAAAAATTTATTCGGAGACTATTGGTATTATTTTGAAATTTTTGGAAATTTTTGGAAATTTTTCTAAAATTTTTGGGGTATTTTGGATTAAGAAAAATAGACAAATGACGTTATGACTTGTAGCACTTATATATGGCTGACAAATGGCTCACTTGTAAAGGGGTCATGTGTCAATAGATTAAGAAGGCACGTAAGCATGTGTTTGAAAGGCAAAATTTTTGTAGCTCCTAGGTTGTACTTCGGTTTGGTCTTGTTCTTCATCAATACCGAAAACTCTCTTCCATGGTCTTCATCACAGAATAGCTTGTTGAATTGGTTGCATGTGATTTTGAAGAGTTGGAGTTTAAACTAGTAAGTACCGTATGGTTGTTATGATTTGTGTACTCAATTATTCATCACGTAGTTAATAGTTCTATGTTTATACATTGAAGACACTTATTAGTTTAAGTATAAATGAGAATTTTGGGTAGGCTGCATATGTTGCTTCTGATGGTTGGTTTGTTTTAAGATGGAGTTGAAATGAATTTTTAAGTTTGAAAAATCAAAGAAACTGTGCTTAGAAAGAGTACGGAAAATGCATGAATGTTGATTTATAACTATACTCTGTTGTCTACTGTTGACATATGTAAATCTGCTGAGTGTCTATAGAAATGAGTTTATGATAAGGAATGAGGATTAGATAAGGTTGGGATGCAGAAATGATTTAAATGAAGTGTAAGAATTGATGAAGATGGAAGAGAGAAAGTGTAGAAAAGTTGGTAAATTATGTGAATGAGATTCCGATTTTTGATGGTTGTGTGTAATATGACAATTTGGATTTGTTGTGTGTTGTGGAGCTGAAATGCAAATGGGAAGGATGATTAATGCATCAAATGTATTGATTAGAAAGTGTAAAAGAGAGAAAGTCCGAAAAGAAGATCTGTGATTTCTAGAAAAAAAGGCTGTTAAAGAAGATTGCAAGACGTGATCGTGCTGCAGTACAATTGCAACTTTGTTTATGAAGTCGCGGGTCACAATCGTGAGTCTGCATGATTGCAACTTGTGCGTTTTTCTAAAAAATGATTGTTTTTAAACATCTGTCATTCAATTCAATATAACTTCTTCACCCGATATCCAAATGACATGATACTTAAACCAATAGATTCCTAACACATTGTTCTACCTCTCCATAAAAATTGATTGCTTTCTGGATTGGTTTGAAAAATATTGATTGAATGAAAGTGAGGGAATCTGTTGGAATAGTATGACCTGGAATATTTTACTGAACATATTTCAGTATTTTGATTATATCTTGGTCAGTAGAGCTCCGAATGAGATGATTATTAATTCTGATTAAACTAGAGTCCTAAGGCTACAAATGTTATGAAGAGCTTGAATTCTAATTTTAACTCTAAGAATTTCGAAATCTGATTGAAAGTTGAGATAAGAATTCTGTTGAAGCTTAAGTACATTATGAGATCTTTTAACTTTAAGTGTACAAAACCAAATGGAATGATCTTGGTATCATTAGAAACTTAAGACTTGGGAGAACAACTTTTTCAAAGGAAGTGTTATCAAATTACCTCATCTTCCTGATGTGAATAATTGAGCAAAGTGGACCCAAAAGGTGGTTGTGAGATAAATATGGATTAAGCTTGAGTATCGTTTCACATGATTGATAATGTGACAAGATTAAGGATAAGAAACCCGAAAATTTGTCATAAACATGCATCATACATATTCAGTATACATGAATGTGCATAAATAATTTCATAATCATGCACAATAGTGATATGTGTTTGTATTAAATGTTATAGAGGAATGCATAGAGCGACCACTTCCAGATATTGTCGAGACTTTGAGGCAATAAGCAAAAAGGGAGATTTTGTAAGTAATTTAAATGGTCAATTTTTGTAAGTAATTCAGTAAGTAATTTTTTTTTATAATTTTCCTTTGACTGTTTTGTTTTCTATTGTTTTGAAACATTGAATGATTTGAAAAATTGTAAGAATGTGATATGCTTGAATATATGGTATGAAAACATTGATTGATATGTGAACTAAATTTCAGAAATTTCTATTTTTGAATCTTTTAAGTCCTAGTTGTGAGTAAATAGGCATGCCTAGAAGGGTCTGCAGCTGCTTCTATGACACTTTGGTGTCTTCTATTAATGACACTCCAGTGTCTTCTGTTATTGATACTTTGGTGTCGAGACTTCAGTCTCTTCTGTGACACTTCAGTGTCGAGACTTCGGTTTCTTCTATATAAGTCTCGTTACCTACTTCTGTAAATAGATTTAGCAGTCATCTTATTTTGTATTCTGATATCTTTTTGATTCTGACATAAACTAGATTGTGTTTTGATTCTAAAAGATTTATACCCTCTTGTGTTATGCATTTTTTTAAATTATAAAGTCTATTATGAAATGCATTATGTTTAATTTATTGTTAAAGCAATTTTAATGTAGATTAGTTATTACTCACTAAGCTATATGCTTAGCACGGTGGATTTGCCTCGTGTAGGTTCAGAGAGAAGGGCTTAAGGACTGGGATAGTAAACCGCAATGGCCAATGGAGTCTGAGTTTTTGTTTTGACAAAAATGTATTTTTGAGTTTTGACCTGTATTTGAATTTGTATGAAGGTTTGTAATAACCATAATACAGGCTTGTTTTTGAACTTATGATATGTAATATATGTTTGCATCAGTTTCTGAAAATTTATTTAATGAATGTTTTGTGTGTTT
Organism: Erythroxylum haughtii; assembly: GCA_025504935.2. Classification (NCBI taxonomy): domain Eukaryota; kingdom Viridiplantae; phylum Streptophyta; class Magnoliopsida; order Malpighiales; family Erythroxylaceae; genus Erythroxylum; species Erythroxylum haughtii. Next base: position 1,221,131 of record JANSVB020000009.1, read on the forward strand.
TGAAACGCTTTTGCATCGATCTGTTGTTTGTTTCTATTTGTGAGTCTCGTGTGGCATTCCCGTATCCTCCTAGGGGGTATTGAGGCGTCATAACTTTTTGGTATCAGAGTATGGTTTAGGTGATTCTGGTTTAACCAGCGCTTAACTATTGCTTCTATTTGATTGTGCAAGTTGTGTTTTGGCTAAATGCGATGTCCCATGTTTTGTTTATAGAATTAAAATGGATGGATCTCGTGAAGCCGTTGACGAGGATGTTGAGAATAATAATCCTGAGCGATCTCGTCCATCAATATCTGGACCTTCTGGAGGCAATCGATGAGAAGCTGAGGGGCCACCTCCTCCTATAGCTCAGGGAGAGGCTTTGTTTAAGCTGTCTCAAGATATGATGACCTTACTACATCGTATTTCTGCACCCAAGGCTCCAATTGATTTGTTGCGGAAGTATGAAGCGGAGAAATTTACTGGGACATCTCTGGAGGAATTTGAAAGGGCTGAGTTCTGGATTGAGAAGGTGAAGAGAGTGTTGGATGAGATCAGTTGTCCAACAGAGTAGATGGTGCACTTTGTTGTCTCCCTTTTGTAGGGAGTAGCTTATGAATGGTGGAAATTCAATCTGAGGAGTCCTCAGCTACTGGTGCCTCTAACTTGGGATTTCTTTACCTAAGAGTTCCAAGAGAAATATATTACGGAGGCTTACAAAAAGGATAAGTGGAGGCAATTTTTTAGTCTGAAGTAGAGGAATTTGTCAGTTGCTAAGTATGACCAGGAATTTAATCAACTCAGTAAGTATGCCCCTGAATCTGTACTTGCTGAAGAGTTTCGATGTCATCAGTTTGAGGAAGGATAGCATGATTCCATTAAGGAGCATTTGACGACGTTTACTTTGTTGCAGCAAGTGACTTACCATCAGTTGGTACAGGCTGCAATGAAAATAGAGAGATAGGAAATGGTCAAGAAAGAAAGAAGTCAACGGAGGGGTTTTGTTAGAGGAGGTCAATCCTCAGGTAAATGAAGTAGGGAAGGTACTTTTTCTACACCAGAAGTTACTCAAAGATCTTTAGCTCGGGGAAGGTCATAAAATTATTTCTCAAGGGCTGCTTCTGGTAGGAGCTCATCTGGAGGCCGAGGTTCTAAGCCCTCAGAGTGCCCAGATTGTTTTGTGCATCATTGGGGTGTTTGTAGGATAGCTACGGGAGCATGTTTTCACTGTGGTAGTACTGAGCACCTGATAGCCAACTTCCCTCTAAGACAGGCTCAGACATCACAAGCCAATAGGGTGGTCTCTCCTGCATCTGCTGGGAATAAAGGACGAGGTAGAGGTCAAGGAGGATATAATCAGAAAAGAACTGATCCGAGTTCCCACTCAAAAACTGTGAAACAACCAGCTGTGCCTTCTACTTCTACTCGAGCTTATGCACTGAAAGCTCGTGAGGATCACGATGCACCAGATGTCATTGCTGGTATTGTTTCTCTCTTTAATTCTGAAACGCATGCATTGATTGACCCTGGATCTACTCATTTGTATATTTGTGTTAGAGAAATGTTTGGTAAGGAAATGCCTATAGATCAGTTAGAGTATGACTTGCATGTAACCAATCCTCTGGGTAGTAGTGTGTTGGTTAATCACGTGTATAGGAACTGTCTTATTTTGATCCAAGGAAATAAGTATCTAGTAGATCTGATCAGATTACCTTTCGATGAATTTGATTTGATTTTGGGTATGGACTGGTTGTCCAAACATCAGGCAGTAGTAGATTATGGTGCAAAGACAGTTATACTTAGGAAGCCTGATCAGCCTACAATAGTAGTGCATAGCATCGGCACTAGTTCCTTAGCTAATGTGGTATCTGCTACGCAAGCCCGAAAGCTCCTTAGGAAGGGATGCGAAGCTTATCTAGCTTTTGTGTTTGATTCTAAGAAGGAAGGTAGTAAATTGCTAGATATTCTTGTAGTGAATAAATTGCCAGATGTATTTATAGAGGAATTACCTGGACTTCCTCCTGAATGGGAAGTAGAATTGTCTATTGAAGTCATTCTTTTGTTTATTGAGCTTATTCTTGGCACTACTTCTATCCCCAGAGCACCGGACAAAATGAATCCTACTGAAATGAAGGAGTTGAAGGTGTAGTTATAAGAGCTTCTGGATAAAGGGTTTATTAGATCTTGTGTATTACCGTGGGGAGCACCAGTCTTGTTTGTTAAGAAGAAGGATGGTACACTATAGATGTGCATTGATTACAGGCAATTGAATAGAGTCACAGTGAAGAATAAGTATCTATTGCCAATGATTGACAACCTATTTGATCAGTTGAAAAATGCAGGAGTGTTTTCAAAGATCGATATGCGATTAGGGCACTATCAACTTTGGATAAAGGGTGTGGATATACCAAAAACTACATTTAGGACCTGTTATGGACATTATGAATTCCTAGTAATGCCATTCGGGTTAACTAATGCTCCAGCGAAATTTATGGATTTGATGAATAGAGTATTTAGGCCGTATTTGGATCAGTTTGTAGTGGTGTTTATTGATGATATCTTGGTCTATTGTAAGAATGAATATGACCATACTGAGCACCTCCGAATTGTGTTATAGACTCTGCAGGAAAAATAGTTGTATGCTAAGCTGAGTAAATATGATTTCTGGCTTCAGGGGATATCATTTCTAAGGCATGTTGTCTCTTTTGAAGGAATTATAGTTGATCTGAGTAAGATAAAAGCGATTGTTAACCGGAAGCCACCACAGAATGAGACAAAAGTGAAAAGTTTTCTGGGTCTGACTGGTTATTACCATCAGTTTATGAATGGATTTTCAGTGATAGTGTCCCCTTTAACTCAACTGTTACGGAAAGGAGTGAAG
>JANSVB020000009.1:1260278-1270593 GCA_025504935.2 Erythroxylum haughtii
GGGGGGTGGTGCGGGGAAAGAACAAATGAAGCAATAGCATCTTAGGAATCTGCAAAATATTGTCATTTTAAGGCGCTTAGAAAAAGCTGCAAAAGACCATCTATGTTCACACTAAGGTGTCATAATGATTTGTTATGTTGTCCATTATATTCTCAGCTACTAAAGTTGAAAGAGTAGTGAGCTAGCAATCAGCCACAAAAATTCAGAATATAGTTGAGAAAGCTTCTATTAAATCAACAAGAAATGAAGAACATGTAAATTGAGGTACCTGTCTTCTTTTTACCAGTGTTGGCTTCTTTCTCAGCTTTTAACTTTTCATTAGCAATTGCTGATATAGAAGATGCAACATCTTTTGCATCTGCTGCTTTTAGAGAAGTCATTGACAACCTCATTACCAACTTCAGTAAGCTAATATAATGATAACTTTTCTGCACATAACAATACGTCCATTTATGTAAGTAAAAAATCCTGTCAACAACAAATTGAACATAAAAATTAATAAAATACGAGTATATAGACCTCGTATGGTCGAAGCTTATGAGAAACAAGTTCTGCATACTCTAAAAAATCACTTTCAGACTTTGGAATAAAAGTATCAAGGGTCTTCTCATCTCCTTTCTTGGCAAACAACTCTGCGGTGGACTTGTAGTCAGCTTCTTCTACCAGCCTATAAAAGAGCAAAAACATTTAGGTAAGAACATATTGACTTGAAACAAAGACATGAATGCCTCAAACAAATGCTGCTAGACAAGACTTTGGGTAATCAAATAAAGCCTGTAGCCAGAGATGTTTAAAATGGATCAAAAATTAAGCAAGTAGTTTAAACATACAACAAATCTCCAAAAGAAAGCATCAATCTATTACAGCTTTGGTCATTATTACAGGCGAGAATATGCATGCTCATGTAAGTCAGGCTGCTCATGTTTGGGTTGCAGCTAGATCTAACTTCAGCCTAGCTTGAACTTTTCAATTTTTTGGTCAGGTCGCCCTGGGATTTCAACAATTACTGCTCAGGTCAGGTCCGTTATCATTTTTTCTTCGCTTCCATTCTACCCTACAACTCCTACAGCCAATTATAGGTAACTTAACAAGGTCTCATACTACCCCTCCAATAGGCAAACTGGTTACACCAGAAGAAACAGCCAAGTTTGGCCCATTTTTTGTAGGTCATGTCTCAGGGTGACCCGACTAGCTGATCCTCTTGCATTTGCAGGTCTACCCAGACAGGACAAGTCTTTCATAATTGCTGATTCAAACTATAATTCACCAATCCATCATCATTAAACAATTAAATGAGAAAAAAGAAAACTGCCACATAATGTATAATCAACCAATAAGTAGGAATAGCAATGGGTTGGGCCAGATTTGAGCCAAGCCATAGGATCAGCTAGCTAATCCTCTTGTTTGTGGGTCTACCAAAATGGTCAAGCCTTTCAAAATTGCTTTTCACAACCTTCAATTCACCAATCCATCATCGTTAAATAGTTAGATGACCAAAGAGAAAACTGCCACATAATGTTTAATCAACCAATAAATAGAAAAGGCAGTGGGTGGCCCAAAACTCTTTTGTAAAGCTCAAACCTAGCCCAAAGCCCGATCGGACTTGAGACGCATAGCTTGGGCCTGAACCTGACCAGACTTCGAGCAGCCCGAAGCCTAATCAAACCTAAGCAACTTGGAGTAAGTGAAGCCCAATTAGGCTTTGGGTCTGATCAAGCCTAATAGGGTCCCAAAAAACCCAACACCTTTAAGGAAATGTTAAATGGTCCAAGGCCCTTTTAGGGTAGATCAAGCCCAAAAGCACAACTTTTTAAAAAAATATTAAATGTTCCAAAGGCCAGTTAGATAAGTCAAGCCGAACAATCCAACTCTTTGGAAGTTTTGTGAATGACAGAACGACCCAAATGCTCTATTTATAGTTACTTTCCTCCTTTTCTTTTCATTTGCATTTTCATTTTCAATATTAAAATAGGAAGCCAACCATTTAGTTCCCACTTCCAAATTCCCATATTGAAAGAAGATAGAGGAGGAAAGTAACTCTATAACTAGAGCATTTAAAAATATTACCTCAAATAACAAATCTCCTAAAAGATTGTAATTTTGGACTAAATTTTCCTAATTGGCTTTCGACCCCTTGTCCTAAATTTGCTTTATTATTAAGAAATATAATTTTATTTAAAAATAAAGCAACATTACTTTTAATATAGTTAGGCTTCAAGCCGATTCAGGCTTTGGAGCCTGTCTAAACCTTACCCAAAGTCAACTCAAGCAAACTTTTTATTTTGAGCCCAACTGAATTGAGCTCAGGCTATTTTTCCATCCCTACCAATAAGGTTTGTAATGGAAAAGTAAATTTTGTTTCTTCTCTTCCATTCTACCCTACAACTCCACCAGTTTTCTTTCAAATTGAATCCTAAGAAAGCATTACATTTAGCTGATATAATCAAGGGCCAATTATACGTCAAACTTAACAAGGTCTCATGCTAACCCTCCTATAGGCAAACAGGAAACACCAAAAGAAACATGCGACTTTAGCCCATCTTTGTAGGCCATGTCATTTGACTAGCTGATCAATTAGCATTTGCAGGTCTACCCATAGTGGTTAAGTCTTTCATAACTGATTTTGAAAACCTTGAATTCAACGATCCATCATCATCAAATAATTAGATGATAAAAGAAAATTTGCCACATAATGTTTATAAAGTAAGAATGGCATGGATCGGGATCGAGATCAAGATAGAGCCATAGGATCAGCTAGTTGATCCTCTTGCATTTGCAAGTCTACATAGACTAGTCAAGTATTCCAAATTTGCTTTTGAGAACCTTGGATTCACCAATCCATCGTCATTAAATAATTAGATGAAAAAAGAGAAAACTCCCACAAAATGTTTAATAAACCAATAAATAGGTTCCCACTTCTCAATTCCCGTTTTGAAAGTGAAAAGACAAAAAGGAGGAAAGCAATTCCACAAATAGAGCATTTGAATCATTGGTCAATCACAAGCCTCCCAAAAGTAACGCTTAATTGGACTTCAGGCCCCTTATTCTAAATGTGCTTTTATTATTAAAAATATAATTTTATTTAAAAATAAAACAATATTATTTTAACATAATTAGGCATTATGCTGCTCCGAAGGTGAGCTCAAGCCTTTGTTCCATCTGAAGCCTAAGAAATTTTATAAATAAAAACCCAACATCAACTCAAAGTCTAGTCAATTTAGGCCAAGCCCATTGATTTCGGGCCAAGCTGAGCCGAGTTGGATTGAGCTAAGGTTATTTTGACATCCCTACCAATTATGTTTTAAAGGTAGAGCATATGAGGTAAGTAAAGAACATGTTAACCAAAATAATAGTTGGTACCTTTGCTGTCGTAGTTTCTCAGCTACAGGATCTAGGGACTCTTGTTTTGCTACTTTCATAGTGTTTCCTTTCGTTTCTCTAGATTTTGGTGCAGGTTTCTTAGCAGGGTTTTCAGGAGGTTTTTCAACAGGGGCCTGACAATAGTGAGAACAGAGTTAAAAAAAAAAAAAAATCGATCAGCAAAATGAAAATCCATGTTAAGCAAAAAGAATCTCAATATCATAAGACTGAAATGCAACATAAATGGGAAAAGATTGAAGAAAACTTACATATAATTGTTCCTAAAAAGCAAGTCCAACCAAATGAATATATAATAACAAAAGAAATTAAGTTCTTGCAATTTATGAAGTTCTTTAGTCACCAATCCAACAAATCTGCACACATTATAGATTAATTGTCCCCACATCCACTCTTATATGTTTTTCAGGGTGTAAATATGCATGCATAAATGTGTGTGTTTCAGATTTATTTCATATCGCAAGGATGATGAGAATGTTTCAATAGCTAATCACATGGGGAAAAAAAAAGGATACTCTATGAATAAAAATTATTATCATCCCAAGGAATGCAAAAACAATTATATTTTCACAAGAAATCCTCTAACCTAATTGACAAACAAATATCAAACAAATTCATAGAATCTATCTTAAACCAATAATAGAAGGGATGCAAAAATAAGGCACCATACGGTTTCCACTAAGAATATGTCACGCCTCACAACCACAATTTGCTAAAGCAACACGACCTCAATAATTTTTTCTTAGACATTGTGTTGTTATTATTATCCCATATCACCATAGAATTCAACCAAAAACTTGTTTATCTTAATTGTGAGAATCACCAAGGACATGGATGACTACTGATCATTTAAGGATCAAATTGGAATTGTAGGCAAGCAAGAAGACCTTTTGACTAAACCACTTGTGTGTTATATATTGTGGTTGACAGCACCCAACAAGAGTCCAAATTCAACCATAAGAATAATCTAGCATGTTGACACCTACCAATCATTTAGGGATAAATCATTGACACATAGGAAGCCCTTTATGACTTGGAACATACCACAACTTGGGTAATATATCAAACTCTTGACAAGTCCAAAAAGCATATTGAATGAAAAGAAACATGCATCTCAAGGAACATCTAAGACATACAAGATAAACCATCCACAACAAAAATGGGCCTAAAAATTTCTTATTTTGATCCATATGTGCTAGGTACGTGAACATTACAAGACCAACTGGACATTGACTCAGAAATTTGGAATTTAATGATTTAGTAATTGAGAAGTAATAAATGCAAAATATTACCATCTCTGTCATTACTTTCAATTAAACAATCCATATCGTATACAACATGGCCTATTTAAGAACACGTAAATAGACAAGCAATCTTGTTTGCAATTCTGTTTAGAGTTGAGAGGTAGAAAAGTTGCCTAATAGTCTAAACAATTGAACAAGGAACATGTCATTTACTCAAATTTGTTTACATTGAAGAAGAATTTGATAGAAAGTTCTCATCAACATAATTAAGATTTGGCTTATGTGTTAAATTTTAAATTTTAAATAACAATGAAAACCACATGTAACGCATGTGATTCTAAAATTATAAACCATATTCATCAACCTTCAGTGTAGATATATGTAGATGGCATGAAATATTGTAGCACAAATCAAAAAATAAAATCAAATAAGATATTGAAGATTGTCAACTTTTCTGAGTAGGTGCATGCTCAAAATGAAAATTATGCAAAATCAAGATGGTATCACCAAGCGTACCAAGCTCGGTTCATCTTCATCTTCCCATGATTCCTTCACATCATTTTCATCCACATCTTCATCATCCCATTTACTTTTTTTCTGCTCTGTTGAGATAACTATTGGAATCTCCTCGTCCTCTGAAAAAGGTTAATTGCATACATAAATGATATAAAAAGGCATACATAATATGACCAGAGATGGAGAAAATGATCAGAAAGGATAATATTAAATTTCGTTAACACACCAAACACCATTAATTACTTCAGTTTCCAGAAAAGCATTGAATTGAATTCACCCATTTAATTGAAACCGTATAATATGTTAAACCCATCAGTTGGAAGAAGCAAATATCACGAGTCATTCACTGTCTGCAATGCAACTATCCAAACACCCGCCTATTGAAACAGACATGTGTTTGCGGATACCACGATTACATCTGCCAAGTTCTAAGTGTAAAATCCAAAAGAAAATCTGTTTGAATATAACCAACCAAGACACCAACTAAATAAAGTGAATAGGAAAGGGTATACAGATATCTTACCCCAATCTTCCATCTTGGAAGTGTGTGAATGCAGAAATGGGGCAACTTTCCAAGAAACCAGATGTCTGGTGCTCCTACTAGAAACCTCTCACTTTGTTGGAAATTATTTCTATTTAGAATAAGCAAAATTTGAAGGATAAGCACAACAACAAAATCATAGCATTCTAACTGCAATAAATTCCCAGATCTTATCTATATACATATATATATATATATAGAGAGAGAGAGAGAGAGAGAGCACTTACTAGTGACTGATTTCTGAGTTATGGCTTCTGGGAAGATGAGTTGCTGCAATCAACTTGGAAGATCAAAGAATCAAGGAGATAGGAAAATATTAACTAAGAAATATCAACGGGTTATGTTGTTAATCAACTAACCAAGAACAAGGCGGTGGGGTTGAAGAAATTTGAGGAGCAAGGTAAATGTTCAGGGTTTTAATTAAAACGGGTAGGGATTTTATCATCTGGTTTCGACATGTCGGCTTGTAAGACAAGTGAGCAGTACCATTAATCTGCTTTTCCAAGGTCCATATTGTCTTTGGAAGTCGGTCACTCGGTTTGCCTACAGAATGAACTAGAATCGAGTTTTACGTATCAACTCTAATTTTAATTACTATTTTAAATGTGAATTATTTGAATTTTTATAAAATTTAAAAGAACGTATTAAAAAGCCACAAAAAGATTTTTCATTGATGCATCGAATCCTACAGGGAAAGCTAACGAAGTCTCCACTCATGAATACCGAGATTACAAGCAACAAAATAGTTTAGTTTAAGTCTATTGAAAAATCCTTGACAGGGGTCTTAAGTACTTATGTTTTTGTAAAATCAGAGATATAATCTCCTTCTTTGTAGCATGTCCATCCATAACCCCTTTAATGCTTAAGAAAATAGATTTCCAATATAAAACCCACTTCAATTAAATTATACTACCATATTTCTTTTATTAGGTTTTTAATCCGTTTGAACTTCACCCGTTCCAAAACATTCATCACTATATTCAACATTTTCCTCCTATCAATATACATTAAATTTACCTATAAATGTTGTTTTTTATACACTTCAACAACTTTTTTAAGATAAACAATATTAATAAGTAAAAATTACAAGCCACTCACTTTAGGGGCATACTATGTTACTGACAAGCCATTTACTTTAAGGGCATACTAGGTTACTGACAAGCCATTATCTTGAAATGATTAGACGACTTGTCTGACACTCTACGATAACCCTCTAATCGATATCTGAATCAGCTGAAAAGTTCTCGTAAAGCTAAATCTATTATCATCGTTACTGACAAGCCATTCACTTTAGGGGCATACTAGGTTACTGACAAGCCACTATCTTGAAATGATTAGATGACTTGTCCGACACTCCACGATAACCCTCTAATCGATATCTAAATCAGCTGAAAAGTTCTCGTAAAGCTAAATCTATTGCCTTTGTTATGGAAAAACTTCAACTCACCAATATGAAATTTAAATATTAGAGTTTTGTTTTTTAGTTTATTAAAAATTTAGGCAACACAACAGTTATATTTTGACATCTAAAAAAATTTCAAGTCCTTATAAGAGTTTAAAACACTTCTATTATCTTATCAATTTCTTAACTACAAATTGTGGACTTCAAATCCACTCACACACAACCTCAATTAGTTACATTAATAAACTTTGAAAAGCTAAAACAAAATATACATTTCATTTAAAAACTTTTATACACATCCACTCTTTACACAAATGTACATTCTAAAACATGTTCAAAGAAATGCAATAGTTCTCAAAGTATGTACAAGGCAAAAATGCCTATATAGTAGCACGTGATGAAGTTAACTACTCACGAGGTAGAGTCCTTGTTGCTAAAGCCCTAAGCGTGCACCTAAGAGGTTTTATTTAAAAACAAAAAATAGAGTGTGAGCTAAGCGAGTTCAGTGAGTGTAAATAAAATGTTTTGCAAATCTTTTGTAATCATTGATACCTCCTTAAAAGAAATTCATTTCATTTAGTATAGAAGAATACCAATATAAAACATATAAGCCTCTTGAAGCCAAATTTCTCAATTTTACTTTTAAAGCAAATAGTGGCAACATTATTTATTATCATGAACTTTTATACGATATAGCCAACCACAAACTTCTTTACACTGTGGTATACCCTTAGGCATATGATCACATAGTTGGTTCTGCATCGCTTACCTATGACTGGTTAATCACTAATTAAGGAGCTAGTTTTGCACTGCTTACTTGTAACAATTTTGGTTAGCACTTATACATGTAGAGGGCAACTCGCTGGACTACTGACAGACACAATACCAACTACTATTAGTAACTGAACACCCCTAGGATGCTGCCATGCAAGTTTGGAATTGTCTGACCAGTATAATATCATGTAATAAGCCTAACGATGTACCATAGGCCAAAAACGAAATCATTCTTCTTAGTACTTTAACTTATGGGATAAAGCTTAAACCATTTTGTAAAGTAATTTATACAATTTTGAAATCAAAAACAAATGGGAGGAGTCTGGAGTACATTCAAAATTTCAACTTCTTTCAATCTCATAATCAAACAAATGAATGCATAATTTAAAATCACACGCCATCAATTCTTTTGCAAAGAAGTTATTCAAATGAAACAATTAAAATACACCCATCATTTTATAAATTTATCATCAAGCACACTCACGTATTTTGTGCCTTTCCTTTACCTATACAAAGTTCATTTCGATTAGGCATTTATTTCCAATTCAAAAACAAGGCATTAACACTATATATTCGATTTAATTGATAGTGAGCCTGCCCAGAATTCATATCTCCCCATTATTCCACAATTTTCACACAGTAAACGTTCACATTAGGTTTTGAGGTCTTCTAGACATTTATTCCCCTATGTCTTTAGTTTTGATAGCATAAAAAATCATGCCATTTCAACATCTAAATCATGAAACATGTACCAAATATCACAAGATGCTTCAACACAGGGGTAATATCATATTACCATTTTCAATCTCAAATTTCAATATTATTTAGCCAGAATTAGGTTAGGGTCTCTTTTATAGATTTTTACTACTTTGTCTTTGATTTCATTTCTAGTTCGAATCACCCAATTTGGAGGTCTTTAGGCTAAGTTATGATAAAAAAATGGGACTGGCTTAAGTGAACTTGAAACCTAAGACTGAATTTCACTAAACGTGGCTGTCTCTCTTATCATCTTCAACTAAAATAGATTGATGAACCATATCACACAAAAAAACCCTAGCTATGGAAGATTCTCTCAAGCTTAATTCCTTAATTGATTTTCTTTTTTTTCAACCCTTAAATGCTTCCAAACTTATTATGTATTTTATTGCATGTCAAAATCACCATAGATCTTACATGAATCTATCACATTTAAAAACCCCAAAACCAAAAATTTAGGTTAGGAAAACTTATCACTTTCTTTCAATCTTTTGGAAAACTTGAAGAACACTTAGTTTTCATGAAGATCCCTTTAAGTCATGCTTCAAAACCATGAAAAAAAATCAGATTTCTTCTTCCCCTCTCTTATTGGCCGAAACTCTCCTCTTCCTCTCTTCTTTTCTTCTTTTGTTTTCTTTCTCACGATTAAGATCTCAAATGAAGCAATGTTATGTCTTAATTTACTCCTTTAACACATGACACATGCAATCTCTCATCAGGAGTAATGAATCCACGTCATCATGTAAAAAGACCAATTTGCCCTTAATCATTATGTACAAAGACCAAATTATCCTTTAATAAATTTAATTCTAACTAACCAAATTAAATTCCAAAGGTACTCTACAATTGGTTTATCATCAAATTGATCATGAAATGCTTTAATTAGGGTTAATACTTATTTACTAGTTGCTTTAAAAAAATTTGAATAGGTTCAAAATCATATATATCCATGATCTTTCAAAACGGGCATTTTAAGTCCTAAACTTCCTGAATTCCCAAAATCTATCCAATCGGAATTAATTTTTATCCATTTTAGTACCATTAGACTCTAATAATTGTTTTGAATATTTTCAATTCTTTTCAGGATCAGGTCCCAAAAAATAACTATTTATGCAAAAAATACTATTCACTGAACATAAAAATTTAACTTCACTGAAATGAAAGGTTGGGGTTTTACAGTTAAAATATCCATAACCATATGCTTGAAGTGGAACTATATTAAAAGAATAGGTGTTTCTATAGTTTCAAGTTATTTCTTATATAATTTGCAACAAAAAGAAAGTAATTATTTCCCTTTAGCCTATCTCTTATTTTTAGCCTTTATCTTATGACAGGCCATAATATGAATTAGACATTTAGTAAAGCTTCTTGAGCCATGCAATCATAATCCATTTAATCTTTTAAGCTAGAGTTTTAAATAGCTCTTGATATAATCTATTGTGAAATTCTTTAAGGCATGTATCAATCGAGTCACTAAATCCTCGATGCAAGTATTTGAGATATAATTTAGGATGTTGGTCCATCATAATAGATAATTCCCTTATTTTACGATACCATTGGTTGTTTTTGATGATTTTCTTGACCTTAGCTATTGTGTTCTTGGATATATCACTTAACCATAAAAATCTCATCTTCTTTTTTATTTCTTTTGTCAAATTCTTTAGGAGTATGATGTGAGAAAAATGTGCATACTATTCAGAATTG
>JANSVB020000009.1:1323786-1338374 GCA_025504935.2 Erythroxylum haughtii
GACGGCCGGCTTCTGCTTCCGTGCAATACTCTTTTACTAGGATGCTAATATCTTTGTCCACGGTGCTTTGATAGGCACCATGCATAAGATATGAAACATTGATAAATGTGTTTATTCTATTACATAAGCACTTTAGTAATATCAAATTTTTTTATCTGCTTCCAGATATTGACAGAACGTCAAGAGAATAGGCTTAAAGGAGCAACTATGAGTAACCTAAGATGGTTTCCCTTTATTTGTTCTGTTTTGTATATTACTGAGTTGTATTGATATATTACTGAACTGCATTAACTGATTGTGTACTGAATTCTGGACAATATATGTCCGAGGCGTTTGATGCATGCAAACAATATTAGAAGTGCTACTTGCATATGAATGAGACTGCCTAATTGGATATTCTGATTCTCAACTGAAAAGTTGAATATTGGACCTAGTCTGATGACTACTGATACTGAGATTGTTATACTGTGGCAATACATACAAGTGAAAGTGATTAAATTGATGACTGAATTATGACATGCATATCATTTCAATGCATCTAATATAAAGGCGTTGTGACTAGAGTAGCCAATATGAAAGCGTTTACATGTAGAACTTTGCTCGGTGATTACTATTTCTACGCGTAGAGCTATGCTCTATGATTACTATTTCTAACTAGGCCTTATGGGTTAATATCCGTATCCGAAAGGCACTAAGTCATAACATTGTAAAAACGAATGTGAGTTTCATACATATAGCATTCATATATGATTGGAATTCATTGAATGATTTGCAAAGCTGTAATGAAATGATTGCCTGTATGAATTGTGTGATTTTTATGATGATTGTATTTGTTACATGAGTGAACCATCAAGGATGGTTACTCAATTGAGTTCACAAAACTCAAAAAAAATTGTAACATGACTTTCAGAGTTTAGTGAAGGACTCCAGAGAGGCTTCGAGTAAGAGTTCCAGGTTGGGATCAGTTTACGCTTGCAGATGTATTTCCTTATGTTGTATTGAAAAGTGTAGTCTTAAGTGTTATACAATGTATATGAAAATGGTTTTTGAAATGCAATGATATTATGACTACAAGTATTTTCTTCTATAATAGGCCCAAGTGTCTACTAAAACTTTGATGAGTTAAATAATGATTTTTATTTTTTAGACTGAAATCAGTTATAAATAAGTTGGGTACATTGTTTTTGAGACTAAAATTGATTATCGATTTTTCGTATATGTGTACATTGTTTCAAACAATTTGCAATGAGTTTCAACTGTTTACTGTTCTAACATGTCATTTTCATGAGATACGTATTCAGATATCACTCAAGATGTCGGGTACGTGGCTTGTGAGAGTGGAGTGTTACAATCTGGAGCGGTTGCATCATCGTCAGCTCCACAATAGTATAAGGCTTTGAGATCCGAGGATCTGACAACGATGGACATACCAGACTCATTTGGAGATGATTGATACAAAGATAGTCCGGATGCATCATTTTGGTTTTTCTTTTCTTTCTTTTATTATTAATTTTGTTTTTCTTATTTTATTTTTTTACTAAACATTATTAGTGTTAATTTAATTTATTTTATGTTATTTATTTTTATTTTATTTTATCTTTTTATCCCTTTTTGCTTATATTTTGCAAGGATGGTTATACATAATATCATATAGACTTTTCATCGGATTCAGAACATTGTAAATCTTATTACTAAGGGAAGTGCCAAGTTACACCTTTCTCATTTTTGGAGTTTTTATTCATATTTTATTTATTTATGCTTCTATTGTTTACATTGGAGACAATGCACAAGTTTAAGCGTGGGGAAGGGATTTCTTAAGCTTTTGTAATGTTTTTTCATAAATTCTCATTAACTGATATCCCAATTTAGTTAAAATTTGTCCAAATTACTTTTTATTATTATTAGATTTAATTAGTGTGTAAAAGGATGAGAGCTAGAATAAACTTGCTTTTACAAGTCATAACTTTAGTAATCATTACGATAATTAATTTTAATGAAAATTGATTATTATTTACACATCTGAAGCATTTTTGTCACATTTTAAGTCTAAGAGCAAATACATCACTATTTTAAGTTGATGCATTCTTTCATATGTGTTAGCATGCATAGTTAGATGATTTTATATCTTGCTTTTATTATCCATATCAATACGATCACATTTGTTATATTAGAAGCATTGAAATGATAAAGGCATTTAGATTTAACCCTTGCTTTAGCCTATTTTTTTATTATGATCCTACCATATTTTATCCCCTAGGAGTAACCACTTTTGAGACTTGGCCATTTTATTAATTATAACCACATTAATAGCCTTTACCTTATTTTTTCTTGAAATCATTCAGTACTTACTTGTTTACACTCCAACTCTTCAAAATTACATGAAACCTAATCAACAAGTTATTCGACGATGAAGAAAATGGAAGAGAATTTCAGTGTTGAATGTTTCAATGAAGAACACAGCTTCAGTATCTCTTCCTAACCAAAACATGATTTACGTGTGCTCCATAATTCATAGCCACATATCACTATGCATGTAAGCCATTTGTCAATATTTAATCTTTATTTGTCTTTGTAACAACTAAAATTGAAAATGTCGACTCAATGTAAAGCTCTTGATCCTGATGGTTTCAAAATCCTATTCATTTTAGAAAATTAGGACATCCTAAGGAAAACTATTGTAGAAGCAGTTTAGGAGTTTCATTTTTTTCAAAAAAAAAAACTCCTTAAAGAGCTCAACCATACATTCATCACTCTAATTCCCAAGGGTAAAAATCACAAGTCCTTAATAGATTTCAAGCCTATTTCGTGTTGTTCTTCAATTTTTAAAATCATATCTAAATTGATTGCAAAGACGTCGAAATACACCCTTCCTTAACTAATTGATCCTACTCAGTGTGCATACATTCCTAATAGACACATTAGAGATAATATAGCTTTAGCTCAAGATTTGTTCAAGCAATATAATAGGAGAAATAGTAGGAAAAATTATGACTTCAACTAGAAACTAATTTAGGATGATTGAAAATCACTAATAAAAGGGATAAATTTTTGTTAAAAATCTTACCTATATGAAGTTCTATACGTTTCCAATAGATTTTTGGATTGTTAATCTTCAAAATTTCCTCTTTAATCTACTAAAAGAGAAACAAGATTTAAAAAAAAAACATGAGAAAAGCTTCATATGTAGGAGAAAGATAGTGTTGGTGTACACTTACCAGCTGCAAATATGGAGAATAAGAATAAGTTATTTTCATTAGTTTTATTCCAACTTACTTTTGTCCTCTCCTTATATATATGCTCTTCTGTCTTATTTTTATGGGCTGTGTTGGGTTTTATGGGCTTTACAACCATATAGCAGCAAAGGAATCTTAATTGGGGTTAAGATTAAGAGGATCGTATAAGAAAGGAGAGCAGCATTTGGAGTAGGTAGGGTCGGGGTCATAGACACAAGTAAAGTGTAGAAAGAAGGAATCTATTAGCAAAGAGGGAGAAGCCCATACAATAAAGAATGAAGGAAAACCAATTACTAATGTTTCCAGCAAGCTAACCGGGAGATTGATACAACCACTAGGTTCCAAGATATATTGGTACAAAATTATATGGAATAAGCATTTCATTCCTAGAAACTCATTTTTTATGTGGCTGATAATGAAAAATAAACTAAGTACAGTGGACAAGTTGCATTTTCTGGTAGTAGATAAGAGTTGTTCCTTATGTGGGGATTGTGATGAATCTAGGGACCACTTGTTTTTTTAGTGTCACTTTGCTTCTGGTGTTTGGAAAGAGATTGAAAGATATTGTTAATGAGATCTTAGAGGGAAGTCATTCTCAGAAACCATTCAATGGCTGATGGATCATTCTTATAATCATAAAGACATTTTGGGGACTTGTTTTATTGCTTTGGAGACCTGTATCTATGGAATATGGAATGAAAGGAATAATAAGAGATTCAAAAACAAATTTGCAGCTGCAAAAGAGACAACAACAGTGATTCTATAAACCATCAAGGAGACCCTTTTCTTAAGAACTAAGTCAATTGACTCTATGGAAGATTAAGTTGCTAACCTCTTATTATTTGTATTTTTTGGTATTTTTGTAGTGAGATTACTCCAATCTCCTTACTAGTGTTTGAGATTTTCCCAATGGACTATTTGTAATCTTCTTTATTGTCTTTTAATACATTTCTTTAATTTTTCAACAAAAAAAAAAAAAAAAGAGGAATGAAGGATTGATTTCTACGTACGTATGAGATTGCAGCTTCATCTGAGAAGGAATTGATAATTAAGACTTTTTTTGACAATGAATTTTATTTCATTCTAAAATAGAAATTAATTTTAGACGAGAGAAACAAAAATTAATAAGTTTGTTTAATATAAAACACAAATTAAATGAGGTTTTGTATTTCTTTGTCAGATTAATTCCTCGTTTACTTATGTAAGGATAAATATTAAAAATCATCCTCATGCTTGAAATTACTTTTATTAAAAATAAAAGGTGTTACTGTTCACATTCTACTGTAATATTTAATATAGAAGAAACAAAACAAGTTTGAATAATCATTTCTTTTTAAAAAAATAGATCTTGAGTTAGAAATATGAAACAAAGATACACTTTTATGTTGTTATTGCATTTCTTAAAAGTAAATTTATAACTAAATTAGAAAAGAGTTTAACTTGGATAGATGAGAAGTTATTTTCATTAAAAAAATAATTAGATTTTATAGAACATAATTATTTGTATTTGAAAAACCTTAAACTAGAACATCATAATCGTAACTTCTCAAAATCATAAAATAACATATATAGCAACCGAATTCGATCAAAGAAGAAGAAAACTCAAAAAGGGAGCAAAGAAATCATTGTTAAGACATCTAAGCACACACTTGCAATATAACTCCAATGTAGTCCCATACATAATTCAAGATCTGCAGTTTACGATCTTCGATAATTTAAAAAAGAAAAAAAAAACAACCGATCACCTTTGGACTCCACAATATACAGGAAAATTATCACCGGCTTTCAAATTCAGGTGAATGATTGTACACAAGGTAATGAAGATGAAGACTATCAAAAATCAAACATAGAAATATAAGGTGCAGATTGACTATCAAATTCAGGTGAATGACTATCAATTTCTATAAAATATCCAGTGGTGTCGTATGTTTACTTTCAACTACCAGCGTCACTAACGAGAACAAGGTGATCACCATCTCTAACAACATCTATACTCTCAACTTCAGCTCCTCCATCTTTGGATAGAATTTTCTTGGGGTAGAATCCAAACTTTTGGGCACCAATGTCAAACAGTTCTTGAAGAGTCTTTGGCAATAAAACAAGCTTTCCAGCAACTTCACCTCTCTCAGGGCAACTAAGAGTCACTCTGCAAGGTGAGCTCAAGTTTCTGAAACCAGAAGTACGACTGGCATATCTAATTGGGTCATTCTCAACAGCTCCTGAAAAGTAAATTTCTTTTGGCGTAAAAATCTAACAATGTAATAGAACTATTACTATACAGATAACAAATTTGCTAAGACATTCTGGTTGACTCTTGTTGATATGTTCTTATTCAATAACTTCCCTTCATCTTCAAAAGATAAATTACGTGTCCTACCACTACGGTCTTTTAATCTCAAGGTATAAGGATGATTTAGTAATCCTTAAAACAAAGAACATCGTCTGGAAGGACTTAAAAAGCAGAGAAATTCTCACCAGTGTTAGCCGCTGACATTATGGCAAAAAGTGAGTTACTAAAATCGTTAACCCTTCGTCTTTGATGAGTTGCTGACCATGTTACTTCAGGAATACGCGGCATAGTATCATGATGTAAATATGGAGTTATAGAAGGTTCACTGCTGTACTTCGGAAGAGGCTTCAAAGGTGACTCTCCCTCCTTTTGGGGGCTTAATGGAATAGAAATTTTTCTCATCTCTTGTCGGCCTTCAATCAAAATCTTAATATCTTCATGGCCCTGATACTCTGCTAAAGCCCTTGGGGTCCATCCATGAGCATCTGGCCTATCAATATCAGCTCCTTGATCTAAAAGGAACTGAACCATTTTGGTGTTTCCTTCAGATATTGCTGCATGAAGTGCCGTGGTTCCACCAACTGAAGGCAATGTAACATCCCCACCATACTCAACAATCTTCTTCAGTAAATTCAGATTGTTCTGTTCAGCAGCTGTGTACGCAAATTGACCCACATCCCCTGAAGATAAAGTCGCACCATTGTCAACGAGAAGTTTAGCGATAGAGTTGTACTCCCCAACCAATGCTTCCCATAGAGGAACGATGCCTTCTGAATCTGCACAAGTACAAAATAGTGAACCCTTTCCCTCTCCCGTTAATTTTTTTTCTTTTCTCTCTTCTTCTTCAATCAACACAAACCAAGGTTGAAAGAAGCTTGAAGTGATAAACATATAACAGCAATGATGAAGAAAATATAATTTCTTTTTAAGAAAGCTTGCGTTCATCACAAATTAAATTAGGACATGAGATGTCAGAAATCAATAACTCGAGTTGCATGTTACTAGGCATGATATTATGAAGATAAAATTCAACATGATCAATACTATACTGAGAAATATGTCTGATTAGAATCCTGAACGAGTAAGCTTCTTTTATTATATTATTGTAGAGTTGAACACAATTATGACAACCAAAATCAGCATATTTTCAATATATTGCAAATGCATCAATTTTCACGAACTAGGGTTTAATAGAAGGCCAATTACCAATTGGTCAACAACAGGACGCATTTTAGTAGCAGGAGAAATCTAAATCGTTCATTTGAACTTCTGCACAAACTGAGATCTACTCTACTAACGTCAAATATGCAGGGTTTTGGTATCAAATTCTTTATAATGCTCTATAGTTCAAGAATCAAAAAGTAATTGCAACTTTCATACAACAAACTGCATATTCATGCAAGGGAGCTAATCTAGACCAAGGATCAACACATCGTAGACTATTTGTGTCGAAATTTTCAGAACTAAAATGCATGATTGCTACTAGCAGCACTGCATGGGGCATAGCTATGTAGCTACAAAGGAAGCTGCATCACGTACAGAACCATTCCATTACTTAACCGGATGAAATAATTACTGCACAAGAAGAAACAATAACCTCATCACAAACATGATGGGAGAGAACACATGTTGCTTGCATAAAACTGCAGCAATAAACTATATTCCATAGCCAGCCATGGATAAGTGCAACGTGAGCAGAAACAATTACCTATTTGTTGAAATTACAAACTGAACTTTCAACAGGTTAGATAGAAGCTTCTTTGGGACCGAAAGTGTACATGAGAAGACTTTTGTTTAATTAACGGTAAGGCATCACTCTCTAGGAAACAATAAATGACATTGGGAGTATGATTACATTTTAATAGTTTTGAAGGTAATGATGACATTGAAAGAAACGAGTTATCATTGGTCAAGAAACAAAAAGATCATGAAGAGCAGAATGATGATGAAACTACTTGTATATCATTTCCACATAACTCAATAATTTGCTAGAAGTACCTCTTGCATTAGGATCTGCTCCATATTCGAGAAGTAGAACTATACAATGCTCACTCCCACTTGAAGCAGCAATATGCTGTTGAATGGAAAATAATAGGCACATCAATACGTTCTTTAAGGAGAGGAGTGCATATATTTAAGATACATATACTGACAAACTACAAATGCAATTAGTCATTACGCACCAATGCTGTCCGCCCATTGTTATCGAATTCATTTGGATCTGACCCCCGTCTCAGCAATTGCTGCAACATTAGATCATCGCCTCTCATCGCTGCAAAACATAAAGTAAGAGGTAAATCCATTCTGCCCCGGGCCAGCATCTGCTCCGTGTCTGCCAAAATTGCTTGCATCGTAGGATCCTTCATTTCTTTCAGATGCTGCAGCAACCACAAGAATTATCGAGTTGTCAAAATTATCTTTCAAACTATCATAAAAAGAGAGGTTTCTCCATCAAACTTCCTTAACATATGTGGCTGTTATCTGTTAAAAGTTCCAGTTACAGCAGATTACCGTAAAATGAGTTAAAATTGTTGTAATGTAGTGATTTTTATGCCACTGCTATATTACTACTATTTTGCAAATAGTATACAGTTCAGCCTCTCAGCAAATGAATCTGTGGGACCTAACTGAAACAAGACATAACTGAAGCATCTAACTATGGCGTAGAAGACATTAATCCTCGTATGACCCCATAAGAGGGGACAGGCATTCAAGGGAAGGACAAGCATATAAAATGATGCACCAAAAAATAAATTAAATCTATGCCAAGATATTGAATCACAGTTGCTCCTATAGAAAGGGGGAAGGAATGATCGCATTTCACTTTTTAATCCTACCATAGAAAGCTGACTTGCGCATCAGAATCTGCACTCTGGAAAGTACATCCGGGGGTATTGTTTTACTGGTCTATAAGTTTGAAGAATCAATCCCAGATAGAACACACCAGTCCCAGGATAAGTCATATTTCTCTTTCACCAAAAAACGATTTCTCGTGTGCTTTTGCCTACTAAAACACGGTAAGTTCATGCTAAATGTATCAGGTGGAGTTTTATCTTGTAGGAAATACAGCATCGACATATTGCATTCCTATTTACCAAACAATTAATTGCTTGACGAGAATTAACAACCAACTCAACTATTATCACAGGTAAACCTCGTTTTCAGATTTTTGCAAACGATATAATTTGCTCATAAACAGAGAAATGACGTTCCAAATAGAACTTTGTTCACTAGGCATATTGCTTGTTAATCAACAGATGATTGTTATCACAATGGTAGAATGTTCATTAAACAGTCATTTTTACCTGAAGAAGATTGTTCATTATGATTGTTCCATCTCCTACATTGGCCTGAACGATGTTTAAGAAAACAGTACGGTTGAGACGCAACAGTTGACTCAACCGTTTTGTGCGAACTGTGAATATTTGTGGTCTGTAACAAAGCACACCGATTTCACCTATGATGTCTCCAGTCTTAGCATCAGCAACCACCTGAAATCTTTGGTTAAAATGAGAAAATCAGTAATCTACCATATACAAGCTACAGTTAGCAAAAACTTAAGCCAACCTACTGACACAAATTTGAAATCCTTAAACTTGCCTGTTCTATTCCATTCCTTTGCATGATGAATTCCTGAAAAGTATAGCTATGAATAAGCAACTATGACCCCCAGAACATGAGCGTTTGACTTCCAAGTAACAAAAGCTAAGATAAAAGGAAGAAAAGATTTTTTGGTCTGTCATTCTACCTAAAGAGAATTGTGATAAAAACTTCTTTGCTCCCCCTTCTTTGCGTGATGACTGGAGAGGCAAAAAACATTTCTTGCTCAACTAATCTTGGTTTTTAAGTATGGCATCCTTTGAATTTTCAAATAGATCTTTTAAGTTCCTTGTATTCATAGCCAGACATGCATGCAAGGAGCAATGACAAGAAAATGGGACAGATGACGTTAAAATCATACCACGGTACCACTGACTAATATGTACAGGTCTGTGGGTGCTTCATTCTGCAAAATCACATCTTCCCTAGGAGGAAAGTACTCAGCCTTCATCTCTGAGACCTTGAAGAATTTAACATGTGGAGATCAAGCAAAGATCAAATTAAAAAGTGATAAAGGATGGAAATGATAGACAATGCTCTCCAGAAATATAGTTTTTGTTTCTCAAACCCAGCTGTAAGGCAACTTTCTCCAGAAAAATAGCTTTTTGGATTCAAAACAAGGTTCTTGTAATAATGAAATTGAAAAACTCTAATGAATATAAAGTTGCATGAGAACATAACTCTAATGTTTAGGTTTGCAACAAATTCTAAGCCTGATTCACACAAATTTGAGTAATTTAGAATTCTTAATTTATAGGCCAAGAGAAAAATTTTCTTCAACATAGCTAGACTTTAATATGTTGGAAATTTGTAAGGAACCTTGGATATTAAATAACTGCACAACAGAATTAGGTTGGCATTTCTAAAGACCCGAATGCAAAATCATTGCTCATTACCTATTATGGAATTCCTAGGTTCAAGATCAAAAAAAACTCAGCTCTTTTTCAGAAATATAATAGAAGATGAATTACCAGCTGGAAGAGCAAATCATTTGATACCCCAAGGAACAAATACACTTTATCCACAAGTGAATAAAAGAGATAACTGGAAATGCTTGATCGTATGGCTTTGGGTAGGGAATCAAGAGTCTCTTGCTGCTGGAGTCCTTCTGCCCCAGCTTTGTACTTCAAACTTAAATGAGCAAGCATCTGATCTTGCAAGCGCATAGGTAGCTTGTTCCTGTGTGCGAAACTTGAGGCAGTTTGGATTGTATCTCTCTGTGATTTCCCAGAAAAGAGATTAAGATATAAAATCTTTAGAAAGCACTTAACAACCACTGTGATTGACAAAAATCTGAAGATGCATGCTCTGGTACCTTAAATTTCAATATTGCTCAAATTGGGACAATAGAAAAAATGGTACCTGTAGTCTGGTTATCCTAAACCAACTTGTAACGCTCAAGAGGGGCATTTTATATTTAGGAACAGCATGTTATATATATATATATATATAAAGCGAAATGTGATGCTTTCAGTTGAATAACAAGCTTCACGTGTATATTTGTTCATATAATTTTATGGTTCATTTAAATATTCCAGCCATGAGTGCCCAAAGGGAAAGTAACATAGGAAGGCTCTGTTTAAGATGTTACTAAAACACCACAAGCGTATAGTAAAATGTGGTAGTTGAGATCTCCAAAAATAGTGTAAGAACTCAATTTAAGAAGACTACTCACGAATTGCCTTGTTCGGCTCGTTGAATGGACAACCAAGTTGGTCATGTTACCAATCAAATAAGATGTGAGTCCAAGATTAAACATCATGTACACCATGACAAATATCATCTCCCCTTGATTCACAGCATGTAAATCACCATAGCCAGTTGTAGTAAGCGTGGTTATAGACCAGTAGATGGAAGTCACATAACGGACAGATAATTTTTCTTCGTGAAAGTCCTCCCATACAGAACCAATCCATGTCTTTTTGGGATCTTTATAATGTGAAGCAAGGCGATAGTAGAAGCAGCCAGCCATGTGCACTACAAAAAGAGTGACCTGCAAGAACATTAAAAACAAAGCTAGATTGTTTTAATAGTAAAAAGGGAAATCATTTCGCGAAATATTTAGCGCAAATATATACTCACACATATAAGCTTGGAGCATCGAACCCAAAAGTAGCTGAAATCCCTATGTTTTTCCAGTCTACCAAGGCACAACGGATATAAAATAGCCATCAGCAAGAACAAATTATTACTATATGCAACAAAAATTGCTGGAACATTTAAAGGATAAGCAAAATCAACCTTGAGAAAAAACGACTAACTCTGCGAAGCCGCCATAGACGAAGCATGCTGACATATCCATAGGACTGTAAATTATCAGGTAATATAAGCCTGATAACTTCAGATGGGACTGAGGAGATGACATCCAAGATGAACCAGGAAAGTAGGTACCTCTTGGCAATCTTGGCTTGATCATCGATAAGGAGATATGAAGATTTATCAAGATATGCAACAAAAAAAGTCAAAACAATGTCAATAGCAAAAAGTCCATTGACAATGTTATCAGCTACAGAGAGACCGAAGGGTGGTTTTTCAAGATATCCAAACTCAAACGGAGACACCCACGTCGTATAGAACACCAGAAACACCAGAAATGTCTCCCACATTCTACAACCGACAATCCAGAATTAAAAAAGGTAATTTGAGAAAAGAGAAGAGAAGAGGAGGAGGAGGAAGAAAACCTGTAACGAGCGTCATAAGGAGAAACAATCCATGGACGGAGTTTGAGGCGGCGAGTGCTGTTAGAGGCGCCGAGAGAGGGCAGAACTTCTCCGGTGAGACTAAAACTGCTTCCATCGTCTAACGAGTATTGCTCTACACGTCTGTCTTCAACCCTCATATTTTGCGTCTTCATTTCTTTGCTGTCTCGTCAGGTTATTAAGATTTCAGATCGATGCTATAGAGATCGCTACCTCCGTCCTCGTAAGGTAACGCCCTCAAGTTTGAGATAACTAGAGCTTCGCTCTATCTCTATATCAATCTATAAAGCCCTTACCAATATTATACATACCAAACATAAAAAGGGACAAGACGAGAGAAAAAGATTTGATGAGGAAAAGCTGTTCTCCCTATTTGCTGCACCTTCCCTTCCGTTTGAGTGGCAGAACAGAAGCCGCTTCCCTCTCTTCGTCTCTCCTAAAGTTTCGTGCTGTTAAATTACCATTGTGCCCTAGCAACTTTCATGCAGCGTTCCATCCATCGTACTACCACCAACCACTCTACGTGAGATACATATTGTACGGACCATCTGTTACTAAATCAAATCCCTTAGTTCAGAAAACCATATGTAATTCTGTTTCTTGTAAAAAACCGAAAATGAAGAGTCAATGTTCCTTCCGAGGAAACAAATGGTACGACTTAGCACGATCTCTAATTGCTTATTTTCGGAAATGTATAACTCATTTTCTTGGTCAAGAAAAACCTTTACATCCGAGAAAAACTCCTCCAAGACTTGTGCATGCAGCTATCTAAGTATGGCAGCAGGACGCTTGGCAAGTTCCCTTCAAAACCAATATGTGGTATCTGATGTGACTCTCAGAAAGCAGTAGGACGCTTGGCAAGTTCCCTTCAAAATCATTGTTTTCTTTTGCAGGACGCTTGGCAAGCTCCCTTCAAAGTCAATGTTTTCTTTTTCCTACCTCGCCCTTCCCCTTATCCTTTTACCCATCAATTTTACTGTAGTTTTCCCCAACCTTTTGTCGTTCTCAAATCATGGCTTCCTTAAAAGCTGAAGACTATGATCAACCAACCTTTTTTAAAGTAAATATTATATGGGCCAATTATCCTTCCAAGAATTTCGGAAGATAATATTTGACAAGTAAATTGACTCCTAGAAAAGAAATTGAATCTGTCAGACCCCGCTTCAAGCTTCCAGTATAACCGAAATAGCTATGGAGTCAGCATCACCACGATTTTCAGTAGTTATCATTGACATTGACCAAAAACCATTTATTATGAGATATAAACATATAGGTTCGTATATATACAAGTCTTATCAATTAGGCATAGTACTGGACAAGCTAAATCCCCTACTCACTTCCAGGTGCAGGGAAGGACATACTAGTTACCCAGGAAACTAAGTACAAACTCAAGCATTAGGATGGAGTTGTGGTGGATTGGTGACTCCCTCCACCTGTGGATCTACTTAAGGCTGGAGCATCAGTTTGGTTTTTCTTGAGCCCAGGGCCAGCTTTTCCACTTGTGCAAACATGTGCTGTGAATAATTGGAGTAAAAAGGGACCGGAGATAATAATGCTTATAGAGGATGACCCATTAATTTTTAAATGCATCAATGAAGCATTCCTTAATGAGATTTTAAAACAAATGATTTTGGCATGTTAAGGGACAGCCTATGTTCCTATAGAAATGGAGGCCTCGAGTTGAACTTGATAGAGATAACATAGGCAACATTCTAATTTGGACTACTTTTCAAAATATGCCTCTAGAATTATGGATTATTGAAGGGCTTAGCTTTTTAGCAAGCTCTATAAGTAAACCAATTAATATAGACACTCAAACAACACGTATTGAAATAATTTTATATGAAAAAATGATGTAGAAATGTTGGCATTTTAAGTGTGAGTAAAAATTCTACATTAGAAATAGATAAAATTAGTGATAGGCATATAAGTGGAAAAGACTCATAAATCTAATATCTTAAAGTTTTGGGTTGGAGTGTGGTATCAAACTCACGAGTATATTTCCTCACTAGGCTTATAATAATGATCTCCCAAGAAAGTAGGCCCTCCAAGGCTAACAAGTAGTATCAGAGTTGTTCTTTCAGCAAGAGATAAGTATAGAGACGGTAGTCAGATTCTATGATTGCCATCCCTATGTGGAAGAGCAAGAAGACTCCTGGTGGGCTCAAATCTATAGAGTAGAAAGGCTCTTGATAATGTCATATACTCAAGCTGTTAAGAAAAAGGCTTTCACTCAAGGAAGAATCCAAGCCTAACGTGAAAGTTCACACTTGAGGGAGAGATTATTGAGATTTTAAGTGTGAGTAAAAATCTCACATTGAAAAAAGATGAAATTAGTAAGAGACATATAAATGAAAATGATCCATAAACTTAATGCCTTAAGACTTTAGATTGGAGTATGATGTCAAGCCTATGATTATATTCCCTCACTAGGCTCATGATAATGATCTCCCAAGAAAGTGAGCTATCTAGCACTAACATGAAGTCAAAAGAATGTTGAATTGCCAGAGACTATGTAACATCCCGTCACCAATGGGTTGTATACAGTAGATTGCATTCATATGGGCATGCACATGCATTATTTAGTTATGTATAATTGGCTATTTGGCAATTATTGCATTGGAATACGTACGTATATACATGTATGACATATTCCCGGCTTGATTTGGGTAAATTGGTAATTTGGAGAAAATTAGGTCAATTGAGTTTGGAGAAATTGAATTTGAGTTAGAAATGAGATTTAGGAATTTGAATTATGAAATTGGA
>JANSVB020000009.1:1451756-1464728 GCA_025504935.2 Erythroxylum haughtii
TGTTATAGAACTTATGAGAGAACCAACCCCAAAAGCTAGCTTAAAGGGTGGGAGAGCTCACAAGTCTATAAACCCCACATCAGCTTTATTTATTACCGATGTGGGACAATTTTTATCATAACAACTACCGACTCTCTATGGGCATTTATCACCCATGGCAATGCCAACCAGTGGCATCGCTAGTGCTTCCGAATGTCTACACCAGTGGCGAAGCCACTAGTTTTCTTCCTCAACCAGCGACAAACTGCCGCTGGTGAGAGATGGTTCTAGCTGCTAGTGGTTTTACTTTAATGCCTAGAAATTAAGAGCTTTAAGGCAATAATGGCAAGTACAACCAAAGGCACAAACAAGCAAAAGAATAACACAAGGTAGTAATAGCAAGGGTTAAAACAAATAGCAGGTGCAAATTAGTTTTTCAGAATGCAACACACCCCTTATTCGCGTTCTCATTCATAAACAACACAAAGAAAAACACCAGAACACAACAACATAGCCCTAGTGCCTCCTCGGTTCAATGATCTTTTTTTTGTTGTTAGCCAACGAGGTGTCCTAGGATGGTCCCAACTATGAGAAGGCGCATTTAAGCCATCCACTTTCAGATTAATCCTCACTCGCATCGGGTCAGCCCGTAAGGGGTAAAGTGCTAGCCAAACAGATTTTTCCATTCCCAGGACTCGAACTCGAGACCTCTAGTTAAGGGATGAGAGTGTTGAACCACTCACACCAACCTATTTGATTGGTTCTGTGATCTATTTTGTGACATTATTAAGTCTTCTAACGGGCAAAACCAGTACATATGACCAATGGTAGCAGCACCCTTACTGTGTAATTATGAGTTTCTAGGTTTCTTATTTCCAAAAATTGTGAACACTGATGTTTTCCATAAAATAAAAACCTATCTAGAAATCGAAATAGAAAACAGCCAAAGAACAAACAACAAAGAGTAGACGTAAAGGCAGGTAGCAGAAAATGAAATTTCTTTTAGGGTTCCTTCAAGAATCAGATATGATTTTTCAATTCTAAATGTCAATCATTGACAATCAAACAAATTAACTCAAATCATATAATAAGTAGCTTTGATACCACTGTTGAAAAATCAGGTTGAGATCCGATTCTAGCCGCAAAGGAATAATCACGAAATTTTTTTTGTGACTTTTGATTTCCTTAAAATCAAGATCTATTTAATTTTATAAAATGATCAACACAAATTATAATAAAGCGAAAATTTAATTCGTATCTTATTCTGAAACTTGACCTTTATCTTGTCATATCCCTTGAACTGTTCCCCAAATCGATCCGTTTCAACTACTATAGCCACACAAATGTTTGACCTCTAACAGTATCTATAGAATGAATTGAAAGAACTCTGTAACTCTTACAAAGAGGGTTAAGCAAGAGGTGCTAGTTCCTTAGAGCTTAAGCTTATTTATAATAAACTTTGAACGTTTTAGTAATTTAATTGAAATTGAATTCTAATTTCAATTAAAATTTAATTAAAATTACAAATAATTCTAATTAAATACCAATTATGCTCATATAAGTTTTAATATCTCATATTTATCCTTATTTATTAAATATCTCATATTTAATCATAAAATTTTTCAAACTTTACAATCAAGTCCAACTTGATTAAATTAATTCTGCCCTTTTCAACCTATTCTATATGTGAAACCCATTAAACTTCTAAATATGTTGACATTAATTATAAAATCTAATTTTAATTCATAATTAAAATTAGATAAATTAAAACTCATTTTAATTTATTTTTAATTCTCCAATTAAACAATTTATAATCATAGATCAAGATTGATATCTAGCAACACATCATAACCACCCAAATATTTAAGAATATCAAAGTAGTTTTGACTAACATTTCTATGCATAATTTTTTCCGTATAATTCAATCATTTTATTATACAATGTTCCGATTAGACATAGAGTATAAAATTAATGTCTACTCTATTTTGAGTCTAACCATATTAGTTCTCCATCATTAACTACCGATTCAATTAATGATATTTGTAAACTATTTATAAAGTATCATTTCACTTTGACCAAGGATTTCTTGAATTAATACTAATCGAGAATAACGAAACATTCTCCCTAATTACTTTTAGGTGATGAATCTTATCTTAATCACTCAACTATCTCCATATAATTCATACTATATCTAATGATTACCGATTAAATGACCTATGATTAAATAGATCATAAGTAGTATCGAAACATAACAATACGCATACAAGATAATTTTGAAGACTTCAAATCAAAGGATCACTTATACAATCATCACAATGAGAATTCCATAGACATACAAGTAATATTCTAAATAGATTTCTCATATCGAATCTGTTCAATGAACTTGTTCTCTAGCAAGCATTAACACGTTTGTTTAAGTATCTCTATACTAAATACTTATGAGATCGACTACTTCCTTCATAAGGAAAAACAAAATGTATGCTAGTTTTTTTTACGTTCTATTAATGTTCAATCTTAATAAAACAATGACTAGGAATGTTTAGGAATAATACATAAATGTAATATGAATCTTATAATTATAATCTCATTATAATTTCATTTGCAATGTACAAACATTCATGGACTTTATCATATACATCTAAACATGTACAAGATAAAGAATATCTTTAAATAATTTGTCATTAAACTACAATCAAAACGATTAATTGTAGGGCATAAAATAACATGAAATTACTGTTCCCCATGAGCAAGAGTTTCCAAAGCGGATGGGTTGTACAATCTTTAATTCATTCGAGAAATTGGAATGTGTTGATGGAGGATTAAATTTGACGTGTAAACCAAGCCACATTGACAATGAAAAGTAGAATACATTGAACATGTGCATCAAAATGTTGAAATAAGTGGCTGACAATGAAATCTTGAATATGTCTATTTTTACCAAACTTCTTAGCCCGTTACAATAATACAAGCAATCTAAAGAGTTTTTTTTTTTTTCAGTTTTGCAAAGAAGTTGACATGAAAAAATAATGGGAAAGTTACAATTGAACCAAAACCAAAACAGTTTGTTGTTCTATAAACGTTTTGCAAACTTAATAGGATCTAACCCATTATTTTGTTAAGAATTTTGATTGAAGAAAGTAAATTTTTTCCTTAGTGCTTTAAGACCCAATCCTCTCATAATTAAATCGATATCGCTTAGTACCATTGGAACATTAAATTACTAAACGAATACAAAGAAACGGAACTGTCTCCTTTCACTCTAGAAGCACACACCAAAAATGCAACCCGAATTCACTTTTCATACAATGTTTTTAATAGTATTTTAAGGCCACCATAAAAGTTTGACAACGAATTGCAAACCGTAGCACATCACAATTGGTGTAGTTGTCAAAATCAAATCATGGATACGCATACGTTTGTGCTCAAAAGGGAAAACCTCCATTGCATGTAGTGATGAAAATATTTGGCACCACTTGAGAGTATGGTGTAAGCCATAAACTCTTTAGGACCTCAAAAAACCTAACCTCCTCACTCAATTAGTCATTTATTCTTAATATTAACAATTCAATCTTGTAAGATAGTTTCTCTTTGCTCCCTATTCAATATTTTACCCATAGTTTTAAAAACATTAGTTTCTCTTTGCTCCCTATTCAATATTTTACCCATAGTTTTAAAAACATTACATAGTTCTTCCATACACTTTGACATCTTAATTTATTGTCATGATGGACCTAAGATATTGCAGGCATGAAAAGTCAAAAAAATTTATTAACTTAAACCCTAGTAGTTGACAACATATTATAAACTAATAATTTAAGGAAGCTAATATGAACACGAAACTGTGTATAGTTAATACACAAAAAAAAGGTTCTAGAGATAGCATCCAGTGGTACGTATGTCCTTGTTTATTAAAAAATGAGATAGCGTAATTTAATCGGACGTTAGTTGAAAACGTGGTGGTAAGACGTTGTTACTCCTGAGCATGCATATATTGATTTATTTCAAGTGTCCATATATTATATGATAATTGAATTGTAGAAGGGTATACACTCTGCTTTCATGCTTATTATTTCCTTTTCATCTTGGTTTGATTACAACATTTAGTTTCAAAAATAATATACATTGGGAATTTAGCTATGAAAATACTCAAGAATTTTTCAAATTTGCATCATAAAAATTTGTAATATAGCTGAAAATTTGAACTTTATCTCGCTCCTCTTTGTGTTTGATTTTATTTACGAAATGAAAAATTGAACTTTATCTCGGTGTTAAAACTTCTTAGACTACAATTTCATAGTTCCAATGTCCCGGCATCCGAGAATGCATGACATCCTTAACTCGTAATTGTCTCTCGCAAGCTGCGATGTGGCCATACGTCAACATCGTATGACTGTTGTTTGTCCTACTTACCAATATTAATAGCCACGACCACCTATATTAGAGGGCCCCAACTCCTTCAAACTACTCTTTCATATATCCTCCCATTACTGGACGTACAAGCTTGCGAACATTGTAATTAACACAAGGAAACAATTTCTGTTGTCTCTCTCCCTTTTTTACATTCATAGACACTCAAAAAGTTGGCAATGGATCGTGCTGAGGAAATCCATGACGCTGTTCATGCAAAGGAAATCCATGATTCAACCTTCCTTACATGAAACACTGAGGAGTTTGTTTCTTTCTTTTTTATTGTTTTCATTCACACTTTCTAAACTATATAGCACTGGGTGGTGAAGAATGGAGAGTGGTGATATACTTAGAATCAGTAGTGCACGTCTAAGCAGCTCTAACATATGGAGGAACAGTACCATGGAAGTTTTCTCCAGGTCTTCTCGTGATGAAGATGATGAAGAAGCTCTTAAATGGGCTGCTTTAGAGAAACTGCCTACTTATTTACGTGTGAGGAGAGGTATACTCACTGAACAAGGAGGTCAATCCAGAGAGATTGACATAGAGAGCCTTGGACTAATAGAAAGAAGAAACTTGCTTCAGAGGCTTGTCAGAATTGCAGAGGAAGATAATGAGAAGTTTCTGTTAAAGCTCAGGCAACGCATTGAAAGGTTTGTTTACATTATCTCAGGAAATTAATTGAAGCTCTGTTCGAATTCACCATTTAGCTGCCTGAAATTTTTATGCTTTATGTCGGTTTTTCCTTTCGAATTCGTTACACAGAGTTGGACTGGAAATGCCTGCAATTGAAGTCCGTTTCGAGCATTTAAATGTCGAGGCTGAAGCCTACGTTGGAAGCAGAGCTTTGCCTACAATTTTCAACTTCTCTGTTAACATGTTCGAGGTACAACTTGCTGGTTGAAATCTGTATTTTATAGTTAATACGTTGTACTCACTTGATGTGTTTATACGTTGTACTCACTTCATGTGTTTCTGCATGATGATTTCTTAGGGGTTCCTAAATAAGCTTCTGATAATTCCAAGTAGAAAGGAGCCATTTCCAGTTCTTCAAGATGTTAGTGGAATCATAAAACCGAAAAGGCAAGTAGAAATATCATGCTAATCTCTGTCCACATCAAACTTTACCAAGGATTCATTCATCATTGAATTAAGCAAAATATTGCAGAATGACTCTACTTCTAGGTCCTCCAAGCTCAGGAAAGACAACGTTACTGTTGGCTCTGGCTGGAAAATTGAGCAAAGATCTGAAAGTAAGGAAACAGATGACTATGTTAAATGTTTCCATGAAAATTCCTTTTCCATATGATGAGCTGACGATATTAGTAAAAGAAAATTTCAGTTTTCGGGAAGTGTTACATATAACGGCCATTCAATGGACGAGTTTGTGGCACAAAGGTCCTCAGCTTATATTAGTCAATACGATCTCCACATAGGAGAAATGACCGTTAGAGAGACTCTGGCGTTCTCTGCAAGATGCCAAGGGATTGGAACAAGCTACGGTGAGTTAACATTTCATTGGTTCGATGTCTATAGCAGTTGCAACTAATTTGATGAATTTCTGTGGAATTGCAAATCATGCAGATATGTTGACAGAGCTAGCAAGAAGGGAGAAGGCGGCAAATATCAAACCAGATCCCGATATCGATCTATACATGAAGGTAAGAAATTGTTTGAGGAAATATATATTTATCAATATCTTAATGGTCTGACCATTTAGTTGACTTGAGTTCTACAGGCTGCAGCATGTGAAGGGCAGGAGACGAATGTAGTTACAGATTACATTCTCAAGGTACCAAGTAAAAATGTAAAATGGTAGTTATAGAAGATACAAATGACAGATGTTTGTTGCTTTGATTTGCACAGATCTTGGGACTCGAAGTTTGCGCTGACACCTTGGTTGGAGATGAAATGATTCGTGGCATCTCTGGCGGACAAAAGAAACGAGTTACAACAGGTAAAACTGAAAAAAAACACTTTTGCAATTAATAATACAATCTTTTAAAAAGAAAAAGAAATACATACAGGGGAAATGCTGGTTGGACCGGCACGAGCTCTTTTCATGGATGAGATATCAACAGGCTTGGATAGTTCAACAACATTCCAAATAGTGAACTCTCTGAGGCAAACCATTCACATTCTAAATGGAACTGCTCTAATCTCTCTGCTCCAGCCTGCACCTGAAACTTTTGACCTGTTTGACGATTTAATCCTTCTGTCGGATGGACGCATTGTTTATCAAGGTCCTCGAGAAAATGTGCTGGATTTCTTTGAATACATGGGCTTCAAATGCCCCGAGAGAAAAGGAATTGCTGACTTCTTACAAGAAGTAAGTCCACCAACCAATCCATATTAAAACAAGTATGTCCCCAGTTCACGGAATATGATTACAATACTAATTCCAATCCTCTTTTTCGGTGCTGCTGATAACTCAACAGGTGACATCGCGCAAAGATCAAGAACAGTACTGGGGTCGTAATGACCAACCTTATACCTATGTCTCAGTGAAGGAATTTGCTGAATCTTTTCAGACATTTGAGATTGGTCGAAGACTAGGAAACGAACTTGCTGCCCCATTTGACAAGTCCAAAGGACACCCTGCTGCTTTAACAACCAAAACTTTCGGCGTCAACAAGAAGGAACTTATCAAAGCTTGCTTTTCAAGAGAATTTTTACTGATGAAGAGGAACTCTTTTGTGTATATCTTTAAAATGAGCCAAGTGAGTTTTTACCATAAATATATAAACTTTTATCTCAGAGTTCATCTGTAATTGCCAAAAGGGCTTGCTTCATATCGTTGGATGATAATAATGATCCTCTAAGGTTAACTAATGCTCTATTTTTGCCCATTTTCAGCTTATTATTCTCGCTTTCGTAACAGCTACTCTATTTTTGAGAACCAAGCTGCATCATGATACGATGAAAGACGGCGGGATATATATGGGCGCTCTCTTTTTCGCAGTTATCGTTAGTATGTTCAACGGTTTCTCAGAGCTTGCTATGTCTGTCATGAAACTTCCTGTGTTCTACAAGCAGAGAGACTTTCTTTTCTATCCTTCATGGGCATATGCTATGCCCACATGGATTCTCAAGATTCCAATCACTCTTTTAGAAACTGCAGTATGGGTGATCATGACTTACTATGTTATAGGCTTTGACCCAAATGTCGGAAGGTGGGAATACAGAAACTGTGACTGCTTTTCTTCTTGTTCCAATTTTTTTTTTTGGGTCTGAATTTGAAGATTCCAGGTTAATAAAATCCTGATGGCAGGTTTTTGAAGCACTTCTTGATACTGGCGTGTACTAGTCAGATGGCCTCAGGACTGTTCCGCATGATAGCTGCATTAGGAAGGAACATCATTGTCGCTAATACGCTTGGGTCATTTGCATTACTAGCAGTACTAATTCTAGGAGGATTCATCATTTCAAGAGGTCAAGTATTTGATATCCTGCATTTTTCTCTTCCTCCACATTTCATTTGTAACATAACAATAAGATAATAATGATGGTTTGTATTCATTTGTCTGGGGAAGTATTTTGTATCATGTTGCTCAAAAACTACATTTTATTGTATCAGAGAATGTGAAGAAATGGTGGATATGGGGTTACTGGGTCTCCCCAATGATGTATGTGCAAAACGGTGTATCTGTAAACGAGTTTCTTGGACATAAGTGGAGACATGTAAGTTCCATTCTCTTATAGCTAAACAACGAGAAGAAATGTTTGACCAATGCGGGATTAAATGCATGCATTGCAGGTTCCTCCTAATTCCACAGAGCCATTAGGGGTTACTATATTGAAATCTAGAGGAATCTTTCCTCATGCTTATTGGTATTGGCTTGGAGTAGGAGCTTTGATTGGATATATGTTTCTATCCAATTTTCTCTTCATTTTGGCTCTAAAATATCTTGATCGTAAGTATCCCAGCTTAGCGATTCAGGTTATGTAATATTAAACCAAGCTACTGATGACTGAAACCGCTGCAGCTTTTGGAAAGCATCAAGCAATGTTATCGAAAGAGGCCTTGGCTGAGAAGAATGCTAACGTAACGGGGAGGTCTATTCAACCATATACAAACACTTCAGGTGAGTGAAATGTTAGAATTTATGCTGGCTTTGTGATTCAAGCTTTGAGCTTAGGCGCTATAAAATCAACGCAGGAAGAGGAACTGAAATCCAGAGAAGGGTCTCGTCCAGAAATTCATCTGCAAGGGTGGGTAGCGGTAGTGAGAACACACAGAACAAGAATAGGGGAATGGTCCTTCCATTTCAGCCCCTATCTATCACGTTTGAGGATATAAGATATTCTGTAGACATGCCGCAGGTACACAATTCTTTAATTGAATGATAAGTGTTGAACCTGATTTATTCTTATCAATGTCTAAGTCTCAAGAATCTTACCTACTAATTCCACTACGTCAACAAATTTATGCCCCTGTTCAAAGGAAATGAAAGCTCAAGGTGTTCTTGAGGATCGTCTACAACTTTTAAAGGGTGTAAGCGGTGCTTTTAGGCCAGGGGTTCTGACGGCTCTCATGGGTGTAAGTGGCGCTGGGAAAACAACATTAATGGATGTTTTGGCTGGGAGAAAAACCGGCGGTTATATTGATGGAAACATCTTAATATCTGGGTACCCAAAGAAGCAAGAAACTTTTGCTCGCGTCTCTGGATACTGTGAACAAACTGATATCCATTCTCCTCATGTCACAGTGTACGAGTCGTTGCTTTTCTCTGCGTGGCTAAGACTACCTCCTGAGGTGAATTCTGACAAAAGGAAGGTAAATTTCATTATCTCTTACTCTTATCCCTTCTTTTTGGATTACAAATCAATAAAGATAACAACTGAGATTGAATTAAATTGATGCGTGGCAGATGTTCATTGATGAAGTGATGAAGCTGGTGGAGCTGACCACCTTAAGAGACGCGCTTGTTGGATTGCCAGGTGTGAACGGTCTCTCAATTGAGCAGCGGAAGAGGCTTACAATTGCAGTCGAGCTTGTGGCAAACCCGTCTATAATTTTCATGGACGAGCCAACCTCAGGGCTTGATGCCAGGGCAGCAGCCATAGTCATGAGAACGGTGCGGAACACCGTGGACACTGGACGAACTGTAGTCTGCACAATACATCAGCCAAGTATAGACATATTTGATGCATTTGATGAGGTGAGAGTGTATCTATTATCTATAATGGGCGACCAAATCCTGCTTTGTTCTGGTTGAATATCTCGTTTCTCTCCCAATGCAGTTACTCTTGATGAAGAGGGGAGGACAGGAAATTTATGTCGGTCCTATAGGTCGTTATGGTTGCCATCTCATCAATTATTTTGAGGTGAGGCAAAAGGACGCGAGGTATCTAAGGTTCTACTGTCTCTACTCTTTGCTACTTCTCTAATTTATAAATTATGAAGGGAATTGAAGGAGTCCCCAAAATTAAGAAGGGCTACAACCCTGCAACATGGATGTTGGAGATTACTTCATCCGGTCAAGAAGAAGCACTTGGGGTTGACTTCTCCAGTATATTCAAGAACTCAGAGTTATACAGGTGATCACATTAGTACTAAAGGACGAGAAAAAGTTTGGTACGCATATAGTATTGTTGGATTTTTTAGATGACGAGCTTAATATCAAGATGAAATGTTGCAAATATACCCAAATTTCACTTCTGTACGGTGGACTATTACAGGAGAACCAAGGAATTGATCAAGGAACTAAGCGTACCCCCACCAGGTTCAAAAGCTCTATACTTCCCAACACAATATTCTCAGTCCTTCTCAACTCAATGTAGGGCCTGCCTGTGGAAACAGTACTGGTCTTATTGGCGAAACCCACCATATACTGCAGTGAGGCAATTATTCTCAACATTCATAGGATTGATGTTTGGTACAATATTTTGGGATCTAGGCAACAAAAGGTAATGAGAAATGAAGCATTTAGTTAACAGGATTAATATATGACTTTTAATGTCGATAAATTTCAGGAGCAACTCTCAAGACATCTTCAATGCAATGGGTTCTATGTATGCTGCGGTTCTTTTCCTAGGATTTCAGAACTGTACAGCAGTGCAGCCTGTTGTAGCCATTGAGAGGACTGTCTTTTACAGAGAAAGAGCTGCGGGAATGTATTCTGCACTTCCATACGCCTTTGGACAGGTGAGTGTCAAATGTTAGCAATGCAACGAGCCTTACTTCTCGAGCTCAACGTCCTTTGCTTTTTGATATATCATCTTACTTTTGCCTTGCAGGTGATGATTGAACTGCCTTACTTACTAATACAGACCTTGATATACGGGATCATAGTTTATGCCATGATCGCCTTCGAATGGACAGCTGTTAAATTCTTTTGGTACATGTTCTTCACGTTCTTCAGCCTCTTCTTCTTCACAATGTATGGGATGACGTCCGTGGCTGTGACACCCAACCACAACGTTGCTGCTATAGTCGCAACTGCATTTTTCATGATCTGGAACCTTTTCTCAGGATTTATCGTTCCACGTCCTGTAAAATTCTCGTTACCTCATAATCTGTTTCTGTAAATCTTCAAGTTGAAATGATCGGTCGTAACCCTTTTTGTCCACATTGTCACAGAGCATTCCTGTGTGGTGGAGATGGTACTACTGGGCCTGTCCTATAGCTTGGACATTGTACGGATTAGTTGCTTCACAATTTGGAGACGTAACAAAAACAGTGGAAACTGGCGAAACAGTTGAAGAATACTTGAGGAACTATTTCGGTTTTCGACATGATTTTCTTGGAGTTGTTGCAGGTGTACATGTTGGGATGTGTTTGTTGTTCGGCTTCATCTTCGCCTTCTCAATCACGGCTTTCAACTTCCAGAAAAGATAAAAGGGACTTTTAGCAATTATAGGTACCAACCTAGACATTTGTAATAAGGTATCTGATGTGTGTAGAGACGGTGATAAGAACATCAAGACAATCGTATATGAAGAAGTCAAGTCCTTTCCAATAAAATTTATCTCTCTATATAAACCAAATATCATATGAGTTATGACAATGTTGTGAGAGTGGCTCGTGGCTTAAAAACTCATGTTATATATTGACGTATGGATAACATAATAGAATTTATATTTATATCGTTAATCATTTAAATAAAATATACTTACCAATTTTTATTAACTTTTTTATCAACTAAAAGATTCCTTTTACAAAATTTTTCAATAGCAGATTCCTTCTTATTATTTTTTATTATTTGATAAGATATTTAATATTGTCTTATATTGCTATTCTTTATAGTTCTTTCTTTACATTCTTATCTTTATGTTATAACATATTTTTAAAACAAAAGAATCAAACCCTTTTATATTAAAATATTGTTGGAATTGCTTCAACTATTTGGACCATTAAAGTAATTAATATTAAAATATTGTTGGAATTCCTTCGACTATTTGGACCTTTAAAGTAATTATTAATATTTAATTTTATTATGGGTGTATTTTTTCTTTTATCTCTCATTTACATATTATGTGATTTATATAGTTCGGATTCTGCAATTTTCATATTTATTTAATAATTTGCATTACTAGCATACAACAAGAGTACATTATCAGACATTTATTAAGAATATATAACTTCTCGATTAATGAATTAATCCACAATGTTACGTGCTAAATCATTTATTTCACCAATCATCATCTTATTCGAATTATATAATATGCAAAAGGTGTGCCCTTTTGAATACATCTTGATGTAAACTTGATATATAATAATCTTCCTCATTTATTAATTCTTTTGAATTAAAATAAGGCAAAAATATATTTAACCCCGTGTATTTTATCTCTTGATACCTTACCCCCTTTAACCACTAGTTAAGGGAGCTTAAAATTAAAAGAGACTTTTTTACCTATGTATTATGATGACATCACTACAAGTGTATAAGTTGCAATTTTTGGAAAAAAAAAAGCCCTTTTGATCTTTTATTGACTAAAATACATTAAACCCCCGTATTCTTTTCTTTATTTCATTATACCCTCTATTTCAAAAATGAAAATTATTTTTAAGTTTAGATTACATTTTGACCGTTAATAAATAAAAAATATCATTGTCTTTACAATTGTACCTTGTGACTATTAATTTATGGAAAAAATTAAGACAAGGAAAATTTATTGAAGGTGATTACACATTCTAATTGTTAATTGATGAAAAAATTACAAATTTTTGTTTGCGGGTTACCTTCTCGCCATTACTTCATAAAAATAATAATAAATCATTGAAATTTTCATTTTCAATTATTTTGTCATTTTTAAAATTTTTATTTCATAAATAAATTTCTTTTTTTTAATTTTTTCCCATAAATTCACGATTATGAAGTACAATTGTGAAGAAAATGATATTTTTAGTTATTTTTTCCTTTTTTATTTATTAACGATCAAATGTAATCTATGATTTAAATAATTTTTATTTTTGAAATAGAGAGCACAATGAAATAAAGCAAAAAATATAAGGGTTTAATGTATTTTAGTCAACAAAAAACTAAAAGGGTATTTTGTCCAAAAATGCAACATGTGCAACTGTGATGAAGTCATCATAATACAAGAGTAAAAAAGTCTTTTTGAATTTTAAGCTCCTTTGAC
>JANSVB020000009.1:1612890-1629027 GCA_025504935.2 Erythroxylum haughtii
TGTTTCTTAATAATTAAATATTATTCATTATATTTTTACTAAAAACATTCAATGTACATATATACGTTTGATGGAGATAGAAAATACTTTATAAACAAGATAGAAAAGTTAGAGATGAGCTCCAACTAGACTTAAATTTTAAGAAAAAAACAAACAACACTAAAATCATATTTCACTAAATTGTCTTAGTTATATTTGTGCAAGTTTATATAATTATTAATTTATGATATTAATGGGACCCTATATTTACATAGGGACATTTTGAAAATATATTATCTTATTATCTTATCGAAATTTGTTAAATTTTCAACTGGTCTAAGTCGGGACTGGAGAAAAATATTATCTTAAAGAGTTTATTAATTTACCGAATATCAATTTAAAGAAGTTCTACTGTACTTTTAAGCCTGAAGCTCAATATTTGACCAGGTAATACAGACTTAGAGGTAATTACTAAATGATACTATTTTGTTATGCATACAAAACGATATTGTCTTTTATACAAAAGAAGTCGAGTTTTGAACCAAACAAGGATTTAAAAAAAATTCAACTAAATATATATTTTTTAAAAATATTTGAATTTGATTTAAAATTTGATAAATCTAAGTTGAATTCATTAATTTTAAATGAAACTTGGGTCCTTTTATCATCCTCTTTTTGACCTTTTTGATCATGCCTCCAAATGGTAAAAAGAATCCAACTCTTATTGTCATTCTGATTGAGTAACCATAGGCAAATGAAATGTATACTTTGCAAATTAATTTTTATACAACATTCGCATGGAATTAGTTAGCTACTACCATCTTTATTTTACAAAGTCCAGTATTAGGAATCTTTTAGTAAACATAAATCAAAGATAAAAATTCAACTTTTTGTAGTATCATTTTTGCAAGGACACAAATTGCTTCACTTTTTACCTCAGGAGTTTGATGGATATGGGAAAATGAATTCCACAAAGAAAATAATGATGCTTATCGACTCGAGAACAAAGAGAAGAGAAGATGTATGCTAATTACGGAGGATTACAAGATGGCCACAATCACGATGAGCTTGAAAGAGCTACATGTTCGAGATCCGATTCGAGGAAAAGATTATAGAAATTATGATCACAAAAGTAAGAATTTTGAAGATGAGAAGAAATTAATTCTAAATAAGGTGAAAGAGCTGAGAAATGTTTGATGGATCATTTAGATGTTTCCATATAGGAGTTCTTGAAGATATGAAAGATAGAACATGTTGGATAACTAGCTGTGATTCGATAAAGCAAAACCTTTGTTTTACAAATTTTTAAACGAATCTCTTAAATTGAATAGTTTGAAAAATATAAATTATAAATAAAAAGGTTGAAAAGTACTTGATTCAATTTTTTACATAAAATTTTCTTCTTGATCTGTCAATCACAAGCTACCTTTATGTCCAACATCTAATTATGTACAACGAAAAAAGAGAGATTAATGCTTAAGTAGAAAAGATATGAGCGCTAGATCCTTTACGCCTTCCTCTAATTTAAAAGCCAATATTAAGTAGCATAAGTAAGGAGGAGGCTTGGGGAACATATTATGTTGGATATGATCAGGAAGTAAACTCTTTGTGGTACCCTTATTAGATGAACCCAAGATAGACCTTACAGTGATTTTATTCTTATTTTAATTTATTCTTTAGTTTCAATGAGATTTAAGTATATGTTCTTTGTTATTCTTAAATTAATATTGCCAGTGCGTCAATTTAAGTGTGATTTCATGTGACTATGATTGAAAATTTTGTTGTATGAATACATCTAGCATATTGAAAAGAATTACATGCAAACCTAGAGAGGTTAACAAAAATCTTCCAGATTTGGGTAAATCCTAATAAAAAATTCATAAATTGATTAATACGATTATAGGGGATTTAATTAGAAAGAGATTTCAATTAATCAAATTAGGATTAATAGTTTTGAGAAAAATATTAGCATAATTGAGAAATTTCTAAGGTCTAATGAATTTTAGATTAAATTGATGTATGAAATAGTGATTGCAAGAAAAGTCTTAGGGGCATTCGAAATCTAGGCACCATTATTTCCTTGATTGATTCTTATTTCTATTATCATTCTAGTTTATCAACCATGTTGCCTTTGATAAGATGTGATTTGTTGATATTAATTCGACCTATCTCTTTTGCTTTGTAATGATTTTGGTGCTTAATTGGTAAAATTAATATTTGTTTTGTTTTAGGAGATGACAAGTAGAGATTGGACCAAAATTGGGTTGAAATATCTAATTATAGCATTATTTGTTAAAGTCATGAATTTTAGAAAAAGGATGATAGATACTTCATTGAATTGTTATTCTCATACCTCTCTTAACAATTTTTTTTTTGGTTTCCCACGAGGTCCCAACTATGGGAAGGTACCTTTAAGCCATCCACACCTAGGCTAATCCCCGTTCGAGCCGGGTAGGTCCCTTGCGGAAGGCAAAGCTCTGGCCCCAAGTTTTAAACGGCTGCATACATAAGGACGGTTCGAACCCTTGACCTCACTTAAGCTAGGAGAGCCCCTTACCAACTCACCTGCGCCCTGGGGTTACCTCTCTTAACAATTATTAATCGTAGGTTAACAACAAGTTCTATTAACCCTGATTGTTCCTTAGGTCTTGTTTAACTAAAACAAGCTATCAAATAACCTAGAACAAACTCTCTAGATTTAATCAGACAGTCGCATTATGGGTTAGGAGAATAGATTAATCAAGACAACAATTACATAAGCTTAGATCATTTAACCAAGGTTACATTATCCCTAATGATTCGATACCATTAGTTGTCATAAATGAATCTAAACACAACAATTACAGATTGTATTCAAGATTCTAGTAATAGGTTCATGTATGAGCAATCTATCTAGAATGAGAATAAAGATCATTCAAACATGAAAATCCGAAATCTATAAGCATAAGATAACCTAAACAATTCCTAGTGAGAGAATGAACAACAAACACAATGAGAGATATACTTAACCATGTTCTTCAGCATTGATATAACCACTAAGCCGGTGTCAGGAAGCTTAGCTCTCCATGGCCTCTATGGGTCTCCAAAGGATGAGAGGTTTACCCCTTCTCTTCGTCCAAAACAGAGACCTCACGACTCCAAAACGATTCATCATGATTCTGCCATCAAAACACTCTATTTATACTGATGACTAGGGTTCAGGCATTGGTGGCAAAAGTCACAGGTGTGACTTGATGACTCACGGACTTGAATGGCCTAGTTAAGGCTCACGATCATGAGCCTCCCTTGCATGGGCATGAAAGGGGTGTCACACCAATGAC
Organism: Erythroxylum haughtii; assembly: GCA_025504935.2. Lineage (NCBI taxonomy): Eukaryota > Viridiplantae > Streptophyta > Magnoliopsida > Malpighiales > Erythroxylaceae > Erythroxylum > Erythroxylum haughtii. The sequence continues at coordinate 1,616,190 of JANSVB020000009.1, forward strand.
AAATTTATCATGGTTGTCTATAGTTAAGTCACGCTCATGACAACTTGTGTCATGGGCATGAATGACGAGTCACGATCATGACAACTTAATTCATGGTCGTGACTTGCAATACTAATGGTCATGAGTATTGCAATGCATTATATACACTTCATGTTTTTGTATTTTCTTGTGGCAAAGTCACGGGTGTGACTTGATGACTCACGGACTTGAATGGCCTAGTTAAGGCCCACGATCGTGAGCCTCCCTTGCATGGCCATGAAAGGGGTGTCACACCAATGACAAATTTATCATGGTTGTCCATAGTTAAGTCACCCTCATGACAACTTGTGTCATAGGCATGAATGACGAGTCACGATCATGACAACTTAATTCGTGGTCATGACTTGCACTACTAATGGTCATGAGTATTGCATTGCACTATATACACTTCATGTTTTTGTATTTTCTTGTCTCCTCTTTTCTCTAACCCTTATTCTTTTTGTTCCAATAAAGACAAGTGGGTGTGAATCTCGAGAAGACAGCTCAAAGATTGTGCTTTCGACTCACTTTAGCTCTTTTGCTTCTGAATTATACCTAAAACTAAATATGAAATAAAGTGAATGTCTTAAACATTTCATATCATTAATCACTAGGTATTATGGAATAAATGTATAATCAATTAAGAACATATTAATTTCCCCCAAACTTAGCTTTTGACTATTCTTGAGCAAAACATCAAAATCAAAGTCACAAACTAAAACACTTACTCGTTAAGTATATATACTAAAGGCAAACAGGATAGACGACCACGCAATCCATCCCCATCGTCCATTTAATCTAATGGTTACTTTTTTTACGTATTTATCCCCCCTTCCCCGTCTATATGTACTTAATAAACCTCTTATAAAACATTGCATCTCTGACAGCTGTGGTTTATTTCATTTCATTTCAGTCATTTTGTTTTGTTATTACAATCCCTCACAGTTGTGGTAAGCTCTCCTTCTTTCTTTCGTTTGTGGTAAGCTCTCCTTCTTTGTTTCGTTCTTTCTTTCTTTCTTCGCTCTTCGTTGGCGGTTTTATTTCAGTCATTTAGTTCTTTCTGTGGTCTTTCCTTTTTTTTGTTTGCATTTTTTGCTTCGACTTTGATGGACAGCTGGGTGACGGTTGGGGTTTACAACTGTGGTAAGCTTTGTTTTGTATTTTTTTTTCTTCGTCGGTTTTATTTCAGTGGTAAGCTCTTTTTCTTTTTCTTTTTTTTGTTTGCGTTTTTTGCTTCGACTTTGATCGAGTTTCTATTACGTGTACAGATGAGTAACTGCTGGGGTTTATTTCATTTCAGTGGTAAGCTCTTCTCTTTTATGTTTGTGGTTTTTTCTTCGAATTTTTTTTTCAGTCAGGTTTTGTATTTCCTATTTAAATATATGTACAGATGGGTAATGGCTGGGGTTTACAATTGTGGTAAGCTTTCCTTTTGGGGTTTATTTCATTTCAGTGGTAACCTCTTCTGTTTTATGTTTGTGTTTTTTGGTTCGACTTTTTTTCAGTTATGGTTTTGTATTTCCCATTTAACTATGTGTACAGATGGGTTTTTACTTTTCAATTACTTTTCTACTTTCTCTTTTTTATTTACTTTATCTTGATGTATGACTTGGGTTTGAGAATGTTGAACATATTGTTAATGATGTTCTAATTTTATTGTGGTATTTATTCTTGAATCATTTTGTAACTTTATTACTTTTGATGTCAATAAAATGTTTGGCTATTGTGATATTTATAGTTTTTACATACTTCGATAATAAACCAAAAGATTGAATCAATGGTAATATGATTATGTTGGATAATGAGAATTAACAACCTAATAGATCACATAAATATCATATCGATAATCATACGAAGAGAGATATTGTGTGAGGATCCGATTATCTAATAGATCACTTAAGAACTAATTAAAGACGTAGGTTGTTTTTGTTAATTGAGAGATTGCAAAATTAGAATTTCAAAATCAATTGAGTTAAATGATTAGATCTTGAGAGAGAATAATCAACCCTTCAAAACATCTAAGATCGATATTGATTGATTCAAAAGTTGCTAAGGTAGCAAAATGATGATAGAATGAATCCTGTGTTCTCATAATTGATTGATTTTGTTTTATTGCGATATCTCATTTGTTAAGTGGTTAGTACTCTATTTGATTTAATTTTGTTAATTTTAATTTCATTCAACTCATACTTGATTGCTTAATTTTTTGGTTATTTTTATTTTATTTGAATCACATTTTTGCAACCTTAGACAAAGCAAGGATTCAATTAGTTTTAGCTGATTCCTCGTGGGATCGACACCTCAATTACTATGAGTTAGGACTCGTATACTTGCAGAATATTGAGGGTTTTACATTAGATAAAACTTGCTCAATAAGTTTTTAAGGACGTTGCCGGGAAGTTAGTTTAAGATTATTTGGATTCATTTGTTCTAATGAAATTTTCGCCTCTCTTATGTCCGTGCGATTGCATGAACACAAGAGTTACTCGGAGTTCAAGTAGGATCATTAAAACTTTAGCACTTGATATCATTTGATTAGAACGAGCAATTCGAAGAGCAAGACTCTAAAAAGAAAAAATCACCCATCCAATGCAACATACTAAAAAACAGTCAATAATGATAAAAGTGATGAATATGTGTGAAACTTGATTCTCAGATCAATCTTGACCTACACAAGATTAAACACATTTCATTGATATAAGTCTTTCACACCTCTCTTAAGACCATTGATCGTGGATTAACATGTTCTACTAATCCTAGTTTTCTCTTAGGTCATACTTAATTAATATAAGCTCATTAATTAATCCTAACTACTGAATAAACTTGAACACATTCTTTATACTTAATTGCAACATATACTCATCATCTTATGCATTTTCTGGTCTCCTCTTGCTCTAATCCTTCTTCTTCTTGTTCTATGAAGAAAAGTGAGTGTGAATATCAAGAAGATGACTCAAAGAGTGCTTTCAACTCTCTTTAGCCATTATGCTTCCAATTTGTATCTAAAATCAAATATGAATTAAAGTAAGTGTCTTAAGCATTTTAAAGCATTAATCACGAAGTGTCAAGGATGAAATGTATCAACAATTAATCACATATCAAATTCATTTGAAACATTATTTGTATGTCTATGAAAATTTTTATTATGATTATTGTATAAGTTTGACTTGAGATCTTAAAAAGCATCTCGTATAGGAATTACTATGTTTTGATATTACTTATAAACTATTCTAATCAAAGGTAGCTCAATCGATAGTTATTAGACATATTAAGAACTATGTGGAGATAGTTGAGTGATCAATATATGAATTGTCACCTTAAAGTAATTAGAGAGAAAGTTTCATTGTTCTCGATTGGTATTAATTTTGGATATCTATGGCTAAGGTGGAACAACACTTTGTAAAATAGTGTAAAAATGTCATTAATTGAATTAATTACTAATGATGGAGAACTAATATAACTGGACTCAAATAAACTGGACCTTATTTTCATGCTCTTTGTTTAATCAAAATATTGTATTGTGAAAAGATTGAATTATATGAAAAAAAATTATGCCGAAAAAGGTTAACCAAGCTTACCTTGACATTTCCAAATATTTGGGTAGTCATGATTCATTTCTACACCCAATTTTGATTTATGGACATAAAATTTTTAATTAAAGAATTAAAGATAAATTAATTTAATTAAAGAATTAAAGGAGTTTAATTTATCGAATCCTAAATATGATTTAGGGTTATAATTTATATCCATTGTCAATATATTTTGAAACCTAATGGGTCATATATAAAGAACTAGCTAAAAAGAAAAAAAGAAATTTTAATCAAGTTGGACTTGATTGTAAAGTTTAAGAAACTTTAAGATTAAATATGAGATATTGGAACTTATTTGAGGTTAACTGATATTTAATTAGAATTAATTGTAATTCAATTTAAAGGTTAATTAAGATTATATTTAATTTCAATTAAATTATTAAAATATCAAAACCTTATTATAAATAGGTTTAGGCTTCAAGGGAGCAACTAATTCTTGCCTAACCCTCTTGGTAATAATTGTAGAGTTCTCTCAACACATTCTATGGATAATATTATTAGTTGAACACTTGAGCAACTATATTTGTTGAGATAAGTTGATTTTAAAAATAGTTCGAAGGAAACGATAAGAAAATGATCAAGCTTTAAAATCAGATCTGAATTAAGATTCATACTTTATTATGTTTTATATATTAATCACGCCATAGAATTTGAGTGATCCTGATTTCAAAAAATCATACAAAATGTTTCGTATCTATTTCACTATGTGTGAAATCGAATCCTGCCGTGATTTCTTAGATGGACATTGGTACAAAATGGAAGTGACTTAATCACTATAAATTGCAATATCATTTTTCTCTCCTATCATTTATTCTTTTGCTTTATCATATTTTTAATTATGTTATTCACGTTACACTTCTATTATCATTCGTAGTGTAAGACTTCCAATTTATGTAAGTGTGAATAAGGCTTATAAATTGGATAATTAAAATTGGGTCTACAAATACAAATACAAAGAAGTTAGGAATACCTTGGTAGCGTTTGTATTCTTATTTCTGGTTTAATAATGTCATATACCTTAAACTTACACTTATTCCTTAGTATTGTATCTTGTACCATATTACAAACCCATTTTGAATAAGTCGATGAATAATTTAAAAATTCAGACAAGCTACAATCTCCAAATTTAACGTCTCTCTCTTAGGTGTTTTTCGAGGCAACAAATATTGCAAGCAAAATGTTGAGCTACAATTATGATTGTGATTCATAATTTATAACCCTGACATAAATATCTATAAATATTTTTCCTCTTGTATCGCTAAGATTCGAAGCCTAAGTTATGTAAAAGTGAGTATTCGTAGGGGTTAAGAAATGTTTACTTCAATACTTACGTCTTGATACATTTGTCTTAAACTTTTAAACTTACGTTTAGCCTACCATTCCAAGTTTCTAGTTTTAAACATATGTAGTTTAGCTATCTGAACAAAGATAAAAGTTCCACATGAAACCTTAAAAAAGAAGAGGAGAGATATATACTTCCTCAAGCGACCCCTCTGAGATTGGAGAAGAAATTAGTACTAATGTTGACTTGTACTCGGTGAACTTTATTATCATCAGATTTAGACCAATTCATTTATCTATCGTCCAAATAAAAGTGTTTTCACATAAATGTGGTATTCTTGTGTTATGCATAATTGATAGATGTTTTAGTTATTTGCTTGTACATTATGATAAAGAAACTAAATAGCATTGTAGATAGATAGATAGTACTGTCGAAACGAAAGTACATGTTGTAGGGTCAATTAAATACCAGCATATATGTCCAGAGCATCATCAGTTAACATGGAAACAAAATAGGACATGTAATCAGCGAAGTAGAAGGGCCTGTAGAGAAGAGGATGATCCTTGTCGACAAGCTCATCAGGAACCTCAATCATTGCTTCATCCTTTGGTATTAAAAACAGCCCGCAGGAATACCTGTCTCTGTCACCTCCAATCATTACTCTGTGTCTCGCTGCTTGAAGCCTCCCGTTGCTCCATGCCTTTCCAACATTTTCGATTTATAATCATATGTGCCAACATCTATCATATTCATCTATGTACCTTTTCTTTTGGCTAATTAATAATAAAGATTAACAAATTACAGTTTCAGGAAATGGATATTTCTGAACCGGAAAACAGTCAAGTTAAACTAGTCATCATCCATGGAGAGTTTGACTTAATAGTTGGCTTAAAATAATGTAAATTAAAACCGAAGAAGCTTAAAAGTTTACTGATTATGTATGTACGTATGTGTGTGTTGAAACTTAACCGAATCGAGTATTGATTACCTTTAGGGCGTCACCAACAATGACAAAATAGGAATTTTGGGGAATTACAACTTCAGCCCAGTTGCCGTCTTTCATCTGAACCTCAAGACCCTGAACTCCATTGTCACATAATATAGTGAGAGCATTTTTATCGGTGTGAGCCACAAGACCAATTGCTGAGTCGAAATTGGTTAGAGGAACTTCGTACTTCATTACACGGAACACGCATGCGTTGTCCTCAACATGCAATTCATATTGCCTTTCCATGCCAAAGCTCTCGAACATCATTCTCAAGATGAGGAAATTCAACTCCAGCATTTTTGAGCTCATGGTGTTTAGAGCATTACTATATCATGACAGAAGGGCAAAAATAAATTAAATACTCCTACGCAGAAGGAAAGGCTCGAGCAGGTTCGACAATAAATTAGCAGTTATGGTATTGCTTAATAAACATGGACGCATGCAAGTAATTAGAAATTTGAGCAAAAGGCTAATCCTAAAATGTTAGGTCAATTAATTGTACAATTGTTTGTTAAATTACTATTCTGTTAGATTAAATCTTATTACGTCATAGATAATTAGAGATTAGCTCAGTTCTTCCACCTGAAAACGGTGAACGAATGCACCCTAGAAAATGAACAGAAGAGATCAACAGATGCTGATGAGCAGTATACAGAAAAGTAGCTGATTCACGAGGATGGTTATGTGTAAAATAACATGTGCAGTTAGAATTATGATGTAACATTTTAAAACGGCTTCAAATCTTCTGTTCCTGCTGTACAGTACCCATGTGTAAAAAGCCTTTTAAAAAGCCGTTTGAAAGGATAAGCCCCCATTAAATAGGACTTTTGGCTGCTAGTGAAAACCGTTTGGTAGCCGCTGCAGCCTGCAGGCATAATCATTTCTATGTATCCGTAGCTTTTGATGGCCTCAAATGGTACAATCTCCCAATATTTTCGTCACTGCCAAGCACCACTGTACTCGACCTTTCTAAGATTTTCTTTTTCTTTTTTCCATTCAATCTATTATCTCTTATTTCGATTCAACAAAATTCCATTTTAGGCAACTATTCACTTCATTATCTTCTACGTACTAAAATTTAAACTTTGGAGGGTAAGGAGCACTCCCCATTTTTGCTATACTTTTATCATATATGAAAGTGGAATTTTTCCTTTTGTTTTCTACAGCAAATTAGTTCATCAGTAACAAGAAATTAAGGTGACGAGATGCCATGCTTTCTTGTTTGTATACCTAAAGTCATGTAATTGAATAGAACAGGAAACAAATTAAACGTCATAAGCAAGTCTCCTTAAATGCTTCGAGGGTCAATGCCTTTTTTAACGCCATATACAGACACACACCAGAACAAGGCTACAATGAAAATGGGTTTCCTCAAAATATCTGAAAGTATATCTTCTCGTATCAAGGGAAACGAAGAAAGAAACAAGAGGTATATTGCTTGTGATCATCTAGTTTCGAATTGACTGTGCAAGAACATCACTAATGCTTTAGTAATTCTGGACCATACGATTCAGTGATAGAAGAGGTCTAAAAATAAAAATAAAGTTGCGGACGTCCAGATTGGCCAATGTGCATGCTCCAGGGAAACAGTAGAAAATGAAGAAAGCACAAACGTTGAGATTGAATTTACCATTGAAGGTCATCATGAAAATGAAACCAAAATTCATGGAAACATATATGTATTGGAGACTAAAAAAGAGAAAATGATCTTACCAGAAGCTTGGGTTGCCTTGTGGCCAGATGAGGTTTGTGAAAGCCTGAGCTGCCTCGAGTCTATGTGCGTCGTCTACACCAAAGCTTTGGTGGAAAGGAACAACGGAACATTTTCCCAAGTAGCTTCTATATGGCTTAGGATTTACGTATCTGTTCTTTGTTTCATCAGGAAGATCGAACAGGGCCTTCATGCCTCCAAACATTTCTTTACGTAAGCTTTGTGGAATCTTATCGCTCATCAAAATGAAGCAACCGTGACTTTCACAAGCCTCTCTAACTTTTTGGCACACCTCTCTTCTCCGCTCGTTCATGCTTCCATGTTCTATTCCTACTGGAAATTCAAGAACTGGGATTTCTGCTTTAGCCATATCTCTCGTATGTGTATATATCTGCGTTGCAGACTAGAAGTACCGGTACATTGTGTCGACCCTCGTTATATAAGGAAGCCAGTTGAGAAAGGTCCAAAACAGGGTTTCCCTTTCACAAAGTGATGAGGGCACTCCTTATCACACTACAGTCTTTAAATTATGATTTATCTTATTAAGCAGTAAGACAATTACTGAAAAAGAAGAAAACATATTCACAGCTTAATTTTATTGATTTTCATGCTTTATTAATATTTGATACTTAAGTTATTTGATTTCGCCTGCTTGAGTTTTAGATAATAAAATGATATCAGAGATTAGATATAAGTCTAAGGCTTATTCCCACGTTGTGAGCTCGACTTCTCATAACCGTAAGAGTGCTCAATAGTTTTATAAATATTGCGCAACTAAGCATATGCGTGGTAGATTTAAGTAATTTGATTTTGCCTTATCTTCAACTTAAGTTTTGGGCAATTGATTGTTTGCATAAATTAAAAATTTAAAAAATAGGCAATCATTTTATCAAAATATGTCAAATCATAAATAACGCTAGAATATTATAACTTTCTCAGCGGGTAGAATCTGATTGTCGAATCTGGTGTAAAATACTAGTCAATTATTAATACTCACATGGACATACTTTTAACTTAACAGTAGTCCTTTTGAAAGGACAGATTTTTGTCTTTTAATATAATTGGCGACCAACAAATTCATTTTAAAAGGTATTTGGAGGATTCCTTTTACTAAACAAAACCATTTATGATCACAAAAATGGTTTTGGTTTAGTTTAGAGGATGAGCTGGTTACAACTTTTATTAAAAGCCCTTGTTTAATGGATGGGCGCCATCACGTAAAACTTGCTGCTCAAAAATTAAGATGTTAGAGGATTGTGTACGCATTTAGACATATGGCTTGAGCCCCCTTTAACGATTTAAAACTTTTTTGCCAAGGTTGCAAAAGCATACATATTCCTTTTTAACACTCCTGAACACAAACAAACCCTTACAATAATTAGTTTCATTGCTATTCTTAGACTTGTTCTCAAGGATCTAAATCAGCCTAGCGGCAGCCTTATCCTGTCAAGGACACATAAAGCTCTCCCAGAGTCCCACTGAGATTGGATCTTGGTCAGTTTCCTACAGGTCCACATTTATATTCCTTCAGGCCAGGGATCAGCTCTAGTCATCAATATTAAGTACAAATACCACATTAAAGCATCTCTATTAGGAATAGCAATCGGCTAAGTACTAGTGCGCAAATGCGCAGTTTTAATTCGAAGACGTGTAATGCCTAGTTATTTTTTAAATTAAAGAGTATGTATTTATAGGTTTTGTTATGAATGATTATTTTTAAAGTTAAAATTTTGAGGAAAAAATTAGAAGTGTATGATTCTGGACAAAATTTTGTAAGCAAAAAGAGAAAAAAAAAATAAGAGTTGAATATTTAAATTGTATTAATAAAAGTAGAAAGAAAAATTAATAATCCAAAAGAATAAGTAAATTTTGAAAATGTATGATGCCGAATTAGTTTAGGAATTAATGGCTCCAATTTCACTTTAACTTGCATGTTAGTAGTTATTCACTTTACAAGCATGTTAAGTCACAAATATGCATATTATTATTAATTATTAATTAATTAAGTATTATATAGTAAGTGCGAATGAGATGGTTATTACGGGTATCGTATTTATTGGTTTGTTCAAATGAACAGAAACATTGATACCAAGTATTAGTCGATTCAAAAAATAGGAATTGAGTTCATCTTAGCTTTGCTTAGGCTGCTTTTTTCTAACAAAATTCTATCCAAAAAATGAAGCGGACTCGGTTTATCTTTGTATTAAACACAAGATTGGAAATGGAGATAGAACTTGACACGTTGTCTTTGTTTTGATCATCTGCTCTGTTTCTATTTCCTCATGCCTATCTGTCTCTTGTATATGTATTAAAGGATATAGTCTCAACAAATTAAAGTATTATAATCATGAATAAGTACATTGGTGGTGACTTGTGGATCTAAAACAAAACTTGCTTTCCTAGGTAGGGTATAAAATAATCCTTAATTATCATATAAACACGGTCGTAAACTTGCTAAATGTCAACTACTTTAGATTTAACCAAGAGAAAACATATAAGAATTTGGGTTAGCAAATTGAAGATTGTTGAAATTGGAAGCACAAATATATTTAGTATGTATTTGTGCTTTCTCCTATTGATTATCTCAGATTTTTCTATATGGAGTTTTAGCTTTTCATTCCATGCAGCAGGTACAAATATAGACTCTTCTTCTTTTCGTTTTATAGTTGTTTGATTTAAGCCTTAGATGCATATTTTTTTTAATCTCCAAACCTTTAACTAAATCACAATTCAGTCCTAAATAATCTTAAAACATTTAGTTTGAATCAATATTTAATTATGTATTTAGATTTGTTAGCACCATACAACTTTAAAGTAATTTATGATTTTAGTTATAAAAAACCATTGTTATTACTCAAATGTTAAAAAGGTAAAGGATTAAATTTCAAAGTAAAAGTTTGAAAAAGTACTAATCCATTCTCGATTTTTATTATCCATAAGTCGAGATCTTTATTCTAGCTCCTTTTAACATTTTAGAGACCACACTGTATTGTCAAAAAGTTGGTAAAGAGAGGAACTGAAATGGTATACCTTTTATGTATGCCATCATATGATAAAACACGATCTTTATGAACATATATATTTATAATTTCATCATCTTCTTTCCTGGATAAATCATTTATATCTCGAATCTAGAAAACCAACAATTAAAAAAATTCACTTTTAATCAATTAAATGAATAAAAAGTCAAACAGAAGGCTAAATGTAATTATATTAATGTTATCCCAACTTGTTTAGTATTAAGGATTTCTCCTCTGTGGCTCTCTTAAGAGAAGTTGTGACAGAGCTAAGAAAGGAAGTAGTTGAACTCAAAGTGGGCTGTAAGACAATGGGAGAATGGTAATTGTTTGAATTCTGAAGAAACCTGTCACACTATGTGTCAACCATACAAGTCTTTATTCTTTCTTAGGATAAAAAACATTGGTTTACAGAGGGACATAAAGGATCACCCCCTCAAGATGTATATATACCTGAATTCTCAGAGATTTCCTTGTGACTAGAAAATAGAGACAGTAACTTAGACTGAAGCATAGCCTAGATGTGTAGAGTTCTGACTTCCTTTTACCTTGACCATTTACATAAAAGAGAAATTAATATTAGACACAATAATAAAATTATCTCATTCATTGTGATGGACATGAAACATGTCCGACAAAAGTAGCATCATCTGACACATAAGTAAAAAGAGCACGCATCATACTGAAGAGCCCTTGAACAAAACCAAACTTGTTATTCTCTTTGTAAGGCCGTACCTACAAAGACATAATAAAGAACAATTTTAAACTAACTGAGGAGCACAAAAAGATCTATTGAAAGAACACTCTTGTAACTTGTACCAAGAAGCATATTCTAGACTCCATAAATGTTTTGGATCCTAACTATAGCTCATTTGCCTACTTCTCCATTAAATGATAATATACAAGTTTCAATTTTTTTGAAATGATAAAAATTGATATGATACGATATAATAAAATGAGGTTTCTCTTTATATCTCATCCTACTGGATAGGTTTTGAAATTTAATAAAATTTTAGTAAGTACACGAGGGATGAAAGCACATCAACATAAGCATTATTAAATAGTATGCTTAAAACTATATTTCCTATTAAATGGCTGCAATTTAACTTAAAGAACAGGACCCAGGTAAAAGATGTAATTCAGATCGACACTTTGGGTCGGTATAGTAACTTGAAAGCAAAACTGAAAGGGGTAAAATTCTGATAATGACATCTTTTGACTCAAGTAGTTTCAAAACCTTTTGTAGTCCAACTGTTAAACAATTATTTGAAGGAACATCCAACGAAGTATATGTACATCTTGGAGTAAGCCAGCATCTAATATCATGTACATTACAAGTTTTTCCATGGCACATTTCCAAGTGTATGTATACGGGTGTATGCATGAGAACAATCCATTTGATAGTCGATATTCTCAATATATATGCACATCACACAGATAGAGGAGAGTATTTGGAAAAAAAATCCTTAATGTATGCCTGATTAAACCTTTTCAATCAAACAAAAGAAATTGCTAAAGCATAGAATTCACAGGCAACAGAGGAAGATTCTTAACAAATTCTTAAAGACCAATTGAATTTTGAAATACAAAAAAAAAAGAATAGCAAATAAAAAGAACAATACAAAACAATATTCAACTATATACGTAACAATCATCAAAACATGTAAAGTTAATATATTATATGTATCACCAGAACTTTGTTTCTCAAGCACGTATCTCTCTATACGGTTGCTAAATAGATTAAAATTGAGTTCATGATATTGGACTTAACCTAAGGTTTTTTTAGTTTCAATTTATACATCTTTAGTTGTAATATCTCATCACCGATGGGAAGGGTATAATAGTAATTTGGAATGATTTATGAGTGCTTAGAATCACCTTGATATGTTCATGCATATACATACCTGTGAATAGTAAATTTTGCACATAAAAATGACTGTACATGCATTCATGACATTTCCTGGTATATTTGTTAATAAATGTGATTGTTATGAAAAAATGTGATTTGTGTGCTTGAAAATTGAGTTAGAGAGGGTCATTGAGATTTGAGAATTTTTAGTGAATTTTAGAAATTCTTCTGAAAATTTCGGAGAAATTTCTGGACTAGAAAAAATGCCAAGTGACAGACTGATTGTTTACCGATAGTGGAAATGATTGTCCAATGGCACTGAAAATTTAGATAAATGAGTTGAGGAATTATTAATTTGAGCCATTGAAAATTTGGGGAGAAAT
>JANSVB020000009.1:1659834-1670398 GCA_025504935.2 Erythroxylum haughtii
CAGTCTAGTGAGAGTTGACACTTTGCCCATACTCATAACCAAGTGGGGTATAGCATGGTGAAAGGACGAATTGCACATGAATTGTCTATAAGAGGGTTCATAAGATGGTTCGTAGTGAACACGGGTTCATTCATCAAACCACTTACTTTTCGGTCAATTGAGGGTCATGATGTGTTACTAGATAACGCTCATGACTTGCTTAGATTAAGTGTTAATCTAAGTGGCCAACATAACCGGGAACCTAATGGATTACACGCATAAAAGTGACTCGGAGAATTCGTACAATGGTTTTGGATAGAGATCCATTATATGAAGAGCAATAAAACCAAATGGATCCCGACGAGATCAGGATATGTCCCAATGAGATCGCGACATCGATATTGCTGAAATAGGACTTCGGTGTTTTTTCACACCCGGGACCCGATAGGACCGACCCTAGTGTGACTGGACCACTTGACTAACGTGTAAAGATGAAGCAATCTTCTTTTATAAGCTTCATTTAAATGTCTTTAATGGATAAAAGAAAAAATCCATTAAAAACAAAAATGAAAGCTTGAAAGGGAAGATAACGTGATATAGAATGGTTTTAACATGTTTTAGAAACAAGGATTTAAAAAATCAACCGAAGCTCTCTTTATTTGTCTTCCTCTTCCAATCTTCATCCTCCTTCACGTTGCTCTTCAAGAATCCAGGTAAAAGCTAGCACTCTCTCCTTTATTCTAGCTATTTTCGAATCAAAGAGTTTGATTCGGTTAGATTCTAAGACCTCTACGTGGATATTGTTAGAGACGGTCTCCTTTGGTCATTATGGTTTGAGAATTCTGATACTTCTTTGTATAGATACATAGATCTTGGATTTTGGGAAAGTCCCAGAATATATATTATTATTTTTTTGCACCGCGTGCATCACATGCACGCACTGGGATTTTCCTACATCTCTTCACGTGTTCTTTGTGATTTCCTTGTCCTTTGATCAGAACTATCACCTTTGATTGTGTCTCACGACTTAAAATTGCTTCAAACTTGACTCCCTCTTATTTTCCTCTGGTAAAGTCATTTTATAAATAAAACTAAGATTTTTGGGATATATATGATCACTTACACGGGTGTGTAAGAAGGGTATAACAAAAAAATGCCTGAATTCACAAATTCATATGTGCAAAGAGACTTACACAGGCAACATGTATAGTGATTGTGTAAGTCTCCATAAACATGTAGATCTTGCTCCTTAACTAGCTTTTTAATTTAGATCCTTAAATCCTTCATTAATAGCCAAATTAGTCAATGGGATGCACTAAACCTCATCAAACCTATTGAAGTTATAGAGATAAAGAGAATTGTTCTCTAAATGAATGGTTAGAGAGCACTTAAACCTAATGATAAGAATGTATTCCCCTTTCAATAATGCTTGGAAGTGGGCTTAATAGTAAATGGAGCTATTCAAGAACTTTTTTACCAGTGGAATTCTTCTTAAAGAGCTAATTAAAACATTCCTTTGTCTAGCTCTTAAATCCCTTAACCCTTTAAATTTTAGTAAGTTCTAACTTATAGCTTATAATAATTTCTTCTACAAAGTTATATATAAGATTTTGACAAATAGGACGAAAGTTATGCTTTAATATGTTATTAGTGATAACCGATGTTCTTTTATAAAAGGGAGGTATATTAGGGGATAACATTCTCATTGCATAGAAGCTTATAAAGGGATAAACCAAAAAATCACCATAAAAATGTGCCATTAAAGTGGACTTTAATAAATATTTTGATAGTATCAATTGATAGTTCATCTCGCATTTGGATATCTTGATGCCTTTAGAAATTGGATCAAGTTATACATCAATTTAACTTTTTTTTAACGTGCATGTAAATAGAGTTTCTTCTATGCTTTCTAGGGTGGCAAGGGGAATCAAATAAGGAGATCCTCTATCTCAATACCTTTTATTCTTTACATAGAGATTTTTAACTCAATTGATAAATTATAACATATCGAGGGACGTGAACTATATATTCCACAATAAGTGTAGATAGCTTAATCTAACTAACTTATTCCTTACAAATTACTAGCTATTATTTTTTAAGGATAAAACCAAATCTATAAAGGTTTTAATGTTAACCTTAAAACAATTTAAAATGTTCTTTAGCTTGATCATCAACTATAACAAGAGTCACATTATATTTGCGTCAACTGCAATTCATCATAAGGATAGGCTTAAAGCATTAATGAGTACAACCATCAAGAAACCCCCTCCAGTGTTCTTGGTATTGCCTCTAACCTCAAGAAAATTGCAGTATAGATAGTGTTTATCTTGGATTGAGGAGATACAGAAAAGAATGGCATGCTAAGCTAATAAATGGGGAAGGTTGAGTGAAAGTAGGTATAATGCTAAATAAAAATGAGTAGATGTGTGCAAGCCCTTGGAAGAAGGAGGCTTTGGAATCAACCCCTTAAAAGTAAGTAACAGAAATATGATGGCAAAAAAGATATGGCGAGTGATAGTAGAAAAGTATCTTTATAATTGAAATGAATGTATAGTTATATATTGAAGTGACTTAGTATATAGGCTCTTCCAGATAAAACGACACACTCTTAGATTTCAGTTTAACTATTGAAGATGAGAAACCCCTTTGATTAAAACAATAGTTGTAAGGATGGAAATAGAAAATTAGCCTTTCGGTGGTATGATAATTAGATTGATAGTAGTGTTTTCATAAGGAACCAAGTTGTTTTTCAAGTTATAAGAAATATCCCAAGTCAGGCTAAAGTTTGCATTTACATAAAAGAGGCATAATGCCATGGTTTTCCAAGTCGTATAAGACATTTAATCCTAAAACATTCTCCTAATGTTGAATTGCAGGATTATTATAAATGAAATGACTAGCCTAAGGGCCACTTACAAACGAAGCTTGTAAGGATTAGTTAGTACCAAAGGGCCCTATAATAGTCTAGTATAAGCTAGTATGGAACTAACATCTCATGCCCAGAACTTCCTTTCTTTTATGGCCATGCCTCTAAGGAATAGAATGAGTGCTTTGGATAGATTACAATTTCTTTAAATCTAGGAAACTTGTGTTCATTGCATGGAAATGAATAAATATATGCCTCATTTATTCTATGAATGTAGTTTCTCTAATGCAATATAGAACACAGTCAAAGAACTCACTCATTGGAAAATCACCTTAAGTGCTCTCTTGGACATTCTTCTATGGCCACAAAATAATCATGGCCTTACTAAAAGCATTATTACAGTTTACTTGATTGACCTTGGAACTTGCTTACAATTTTGTGGTATGAAAGAGATACTAGGCACTTCAGGAACCATGAGAGATTTAAGGAAGCAATGTTCAAAATCACCTTATTAGAAAGCAGCTTATTATTTGTAAAGAAGAAAGGAACTTTAATGAAATGATTGCTCAACCTTAGAGAATTAACTTATTGCACTCCCTAGATGTTTTAATTTAGAATGGGCTACTAGTCTTGAATTTGAACTTGGATGGACATATAGTCATTAGGTGTTCTATTTTAGAACCTTATTTCTTTAGGATGTCTTTTATACCTTGTTATTCCTTAATTAACCATATTATTTAATTTTTTCAGAAAAATTGTTTTAGGTTTGGATTTAGATGATCAAGGAAGTTTTTGTTTGAGTTGTAAGTTCACTTATGTATGGGTTTCTCTTCACCTTGTTAGAAAATTATAAAAATAGTTACTTTTCACTTGTGAAAAATAAGATTGTTATAAGAAGGTTCTTCTTTGCCTTAATGAAAACAAGAGAATTAGTGAAAATTCTAGTAAGGGCCTTAGAGAGTATATATAGGCAAAAGATGTTTGCCTAACCACTATAAATTGGTTTACCTTTTTCTTACCTACCCTCTTTAAATTATTATTTATGTATTTGATTGATTTACTTAAATAATTTCTTTATCATATATTAATTGTTATTAAATTGAATTCATTGGTTAAAAAGTAATTTAAATTTTCTAACACCCAATTAATTCCTCTTTTGGGTGTTATTAAGGACCAACATGTTGAATGAATCTCATTCATATAAAAAATTGAATCATATAAATCTCAAATATATCCAAAGATATTAAATTTCATACATATCCAAATTGTTTATATACATACCTAAACACAAGTTTATAATCCTCAATTAGTATCTAAATCATTGATAGTTTATACAATTCATAATATCATTATAAGCATAAGTGAAACAAATAGATACTAGGCCAAAGGTGTGACCTACACCTTAATGTTTCATTAAAGATCTAAGTAAGTTCTTACTATTATCTCTAGTATCACTTTACACCCTCATATAACCAAAATAGTACTCATTATGCCCTGAATTGGAGGAAAAACTAGTGCCAGAGATATAGTAGAAGCTTATTTATAACCTTTATGATACATTAAGGTGAAAATCAATCTTTTAACCAATGTTTAAAGAAATCATTTTAAATATTACATCAACAACTAGTTAGTTTACATTCCTAAGTTGTGACATTACATAGGCTAAATTGATAACCCATTTACTAGAAACTACCAAAAGTTTTTTTAGGATTTAGGATGTTATCAGTACCATCTTAAAAATGTTAAAGTGTAATGTGATAGCATAGATAATGTAAGGACTAACTTCGAGTTTATAGGAAAAGTTAAGGAAAATTTTGTGCCTTTCACACAAATAATAGCATTCATAACTCAGCAACGCCATCCATTTGTAAAAGTTTTTAAATAGTATAAACACTCATTAAATAACATATAACATCATTAATCTCTCTAAAAAAGGATCTTAATATGAAATTTTATTTTCATTTATCATTAAAGAAAAAAGATAATTTTTATTCCTTCAACAAATACCTGTTAATAAAAACATATGTGAATAAGTAAAAATGTTGGGATCCCATATTGACGAGTTATAATTTTTTAGAATTGAAGAAAAGGTCATGACAAAATCTGTTGCTTTTTTTGCAAAATATTGTAAATTTTTTGGTTATTTGTAAAAAATTTGGACAAAGAAGTTAGAAAGCAGAAGATTTATCTCATAATTCACTTGGCTTGTAAATTAAATAAATAATTAAAAAAATCAAATAATTTGTTATGCATATGGAATCTTTTGGAAAATTAGGTATATCGGTGCTTAAACATATGGCCAAAAGTGCAAATTATATCAAAATAGTTTTTTAATAAGTATAACTAAGTTATTAACTCTACCAATATAATCCAATCAAAATTTTGACTAAATTTATACAGGGCCATTAGTGATGAAATGGTATGGAAGCCAGAGGTTGAAGTGTCAGTAGGGCCTAAACTATTTTGCCATGTTAATCTTCAAGTCACCCCCACCTTATTAAACTCCAATGCCATGATCTATTGGAGATGTAACAGACCTCCATCTGATAGCAAGGCTTGAACACTTAGACTGTTAGTTTATACCTTACAGCTAATTGATTGGTTATAGTTTAAAGACAAAATGATTTAAAGGTATTCTTTATCTTGTATATGTTTAGATGTATATGATAAAGTCCATAGAATAGTTATACATTGTAAATGAAATTATATTGAGATTATAATTATGAGATTCATATTGTAATTACGTATTATTCTTAAATTGTTCGTAGTCATTTTTCTATTAAGACTGGACGTTAATCGAATGTAAAAAGGCTGGCACACATTATGTTTTTCCTTATGAAAGAAATAGTCGATCTTATAAGCTAAAATATGAAGATACTTAAGCAAATGTGTAGGTGCTTGTTACAGAACAAGTTCACTAAACTGACTCGATATGAGGAATCCATTTGGAACATTACTTGTATATCTATGAAAATTTTCATTACAATAATTGTATAAGTGATCCTTTGACTTGAGGTCTCTAAAGTTATCTTGTATAGGGATTGATATGTTTTCATATTGCTTATGATCTATTCTAATCATAAGTCATTCAATTGGTACTCATTGCATATATTGTGAACTATATAAAGATAGTTGTGTGATTAAAATATAATTCATCACCCTAAAGATCTTACTTTTTAACTAAATTATCCAAAAAAAAACTACAGATCTTATGACAAAGTAGATTTAAGAATTTGGCTACTCTTCTCCTATTTTTCTTTAATTGTTGGAATTCTAAATATTATCATACATACGCATTCCACTCCCTTACCATCCCTTCACTTAGTTGGATTTTAATGGCTTTAATTATAGCAATTTCCCTTATCCATCTACTGAAGTTTGTTATCATATTTTATATGCCCTAGTGAGTGTGTTAAAAGATTCTTAATTCTCATTCCCTCTAAACCATATAGATACAGCAAGTTAGAGTTAACAGCTTTGAGTCCCCTTTACAGTTATACTTCACCTTAAACACCCATATGATGATGTTTTCCCACTCATTTCCTATGTAGACTTGATCACATTGATGCATGATATGTCCTTATATTGTTGTTGATTAATTACAATTAAAGAACAAATGATTTATAGATTCTTGCTCCTATTTATGGAGGGAAGATATATTGTTGATTTGAATACCTCTAATTGTATCTGGTGTCTAAAATTTCTATTTCACATCCTTGGGATGCAATCTTATGTCTAAAGGTTTCTATTTCATATTAGATAAATGCAACTCTTGGAGAGGAAGGTTTGAATAATTTTGTACATGTTTATTTATAAACTTTCTTGATTTATGAGAACTTACAACATTGGGGTTGTATGATGGTACATTTGACACAATAGATTAGAATCCCCATAACTAATAACTTGAAGCATTGATTGGCTTTAAAAACTTAAGAATGTGGAAGGTAAGGAGTTCATACAAAATGTCTTGATTATGCCAATTTTCAAACAAGGAAGATGTAGCATTCTCATTGCTAATTATGCATTTTATATTGTGGTTCATGATATCTCTCCTTTTGAGCAATTGAATTAATGTCTAAGAAGTACTTGGGGTTTAAAGCTCCAGCATGAAAGTGAGTGTGTATCCATGTAACCTATAAGGACACTTTTATCTACCAGAATTTTCCATATTATCTTGACTAAGAGCATGTTGTTAATGGATTTAACTGAGTTTAGCCCAAGCCTCCTTCCTCTTTAATGGCACAAACTTCTATCCACTTTACATAGGCATGTGCTATTTTGTTTGGATCTCTTATCCATAAGGAGTTTTTCACTAATTTTTCAATTGCCTTGATTATACTACGAGGATGGGAGCTCCAAAGCACATGGATATTATTAAGGATCGAGGATATAGTTTGCAATCTTCTAACATATTAAAGGTTTTTGTTATTCCAACTCCACATTCCTCTATAAATAACATCAAACAAAGATTGACAATCTTCATTTGTGAGTCTTGTGGTTGTAATTGGAATCCTAAGATATTTGAATAGAGGTATCTCAAGTTTCATACAACTATATTTTCCAAATTCTTAGCTTAGTTGAAATTATTTCCTAATACAAAGATGCTCCTCTTCTCAGAGTTGATCTTTGGACCTGATATGTCACTAAAATGTTGCATTGTTTCCATATGCAATCTTATTGAATTTTCACCAACTCCACACAATAATATGAAATCATCGTCAAAGGATAAATGAGATCTTTACTCATGGTAATAGGTTACCCCTTTCTCTGATATTCCTATCAATTAATCGTGAAGAAACTATATGCAAACTACGAATAGGTAGGGATTCCCTGCCTTAATCATTTTCCTCCATTGAATGCCTGAATAATTTTTCCATTGACCAAAAATGATAAATGATGTAGTTATGATGATTCTAGAATAAAACTCCAAGCCTCTAAATCAAATATATTATGAATATTTATTTTCATTGTTCAACCATTGATAGCTTTGTTCTTGTGATAATCCTTGATCAGTTATTGTAGTAAAAGAAAATCATCTCCTATTCTCGTCCCATGAATAAAGGTTCCTAGCTTGGATTGATAATAAAATTGAGTGTGCATTTTAATCTAGTAGAAAACACCTTTCTAATTATCTTATAGATCACAATACTTTTGCAAGCTAATAGCATTAGGCTTCTTAAGAATAAGGCATCTATGGGTTATATTCAATTCATTGAGCAATTTACAATTTGAGAGTTATAGAAATAGCTGTTGATACTGATCTCCCACTAGATACTATAATTGTTGAAATACTAACACATCTGGTTGCCAAGATTCAAATTAAGGAGAGCTGTCTTAGTTCCCTCTTCACTGACTAGTGACTCTTTGATTGCTCCTCATTCATTCCTTCGACGATATACATTCTTAGTTTCTGAAGAGAGAAAACAACATTTGCTGATATTGAAAATAACATTTTTCGGGTATACAATTATTCTATTGGCATTCTTCGCGGTCAATATAACATTAAAATTGTCTATGCTTATTGCATAAATTGTATACAAAGAATTTCTAATCTGTCAATTGCTCGGCTGGTCAGAATACCTGCCTGTTCCAGTTCAATGTAAAGAAATATAAATGAACTGAATGCCGAAAATAAAACAGTACAATTAGGTTTATTCGTTTTGGATACAACAGCCCTAAGGTTTCTTTCTCTTTGGACTTAAAATAAACTCATCGTCGTCATTCTCATTTATGATTTTCCTTTTAGCTTTTGCTTCACCGTTCTTTGGTGCCAATTGTTGCTTTTGGGAACTCTCAGGTTTGCTGGGAGGCTTGGAAGATTTAATAGGGGTTCCCATCCTTTGCATCTTTTGTTTCCTCTGTTTCTTCTCATATGCCTTTTTAGCTCTCTCTGGAGACAGCAAGCCATGTTCCATCATCCTGCAAGTCGTGTTATGTCAATCCTTGCTAATTAGATAGTGCAATCCGATCAAATATTGATTTGAAAGAAAGAAAAATGACATAGTTTATAAATGATAAGACAGCTAGTGAAGTTAGACAAATAGGAGTGATACGGCTAAGCAGGTTCCTTGACTAAAGTTCCTAGCATACTGGAAAGCATTTGAACCCTGGTAGTAGGTCGAGAGGTACTCGTTTCTCGTCGCCAGGCTTTCATGCTCCTGGAATTTTAATAAGCCTAGGTTTTCGAATATGTAACAATACTATTCTTAAAATGTTAACCCCTTAGATATTCAACATTCTTCAAACTGACAAATAGATATTAACTTATATTTAAAATTCAATGAAAATAAAAAATTATTAGAATTTTATTTTTTCTGCTTTCTTCATTTTAGTTTTTCTTTCATTCTTTTTACGTATCCTGTTTTCTTCTTTTTCTTGTTTGCTTGTTCTCTTTTTTCCTTTTTTTGTCAATCCCTGAATAAAAAAACAGGGGGAAACGACCGGCTACTAAATGATTGGGGATTGAGTTCAGAATTAATATGAGCTGTCCAAATAGCAGAAAAGACAACACCTAAACAGCTGGAGGAAAGCGCCTGAAATAGGAAATAGCACTGGCTATGGCTGGAAACTCTTATGACAGGCAGCTATGACAAACTGCATTAAAAGTCATTCTGAAATTGGACAATAATACCGAAACTCGCTGGAATGTGAGCAATTGAAGAGAATTGTTAGAGACCACTTTCTCTAACAGTAATTCAACTCCAAACACCAAGACCTGCACTCCAACAAACACACACACAGCACAAAACAAGAACAAGGATAGAGTAGAAATGAATGGGATATCCGTAACTATTATTTCCAAGCTAGACTTAGAGGGCTAGCTGAACCTCTATACAATTACCAATCACCATATCATAACTGAATGCTATCACTCTGCCTCTGACAACCTTTTATTCCCTCCTGCTAATTAACTCTCACACCTCATCTCTCCCTCTTACACCCCAATTTACCCTCACAACTCTTCACATATTACCCGCATTACCCCCTTTCGTATCCCCTCTCTTCTTACTATATTTCTGCTGGAACCTAGTCTCAATAGTTTTCTTCCATGGGCTTTCTGACTTGAAACATGAGGTCAAATCATGCACTTTGTGGCCCGTAAGATTTCTCTCAGAGAGCTCCAGCAGTAACCTGAATTACGTTGTGTTGCTCATATCAATGACTTACCTTTCTTGACTCTATGCTACTTTGGGCCGTCTGTTCTTTTCTTAAGTTGAGTTGTGATGTTCTCAAGTTGCATGATTCAGTTCTAATGAATTCATATGCTAGCTTGTTGAGGAATTCAACGAATCCCAAGTAAAATTTACCAGTGGAATATCCTATATCCAGCGTCAGAGGCATCATTAGACGCTTCCTGAAGCAAATCATAAACTTGGAAGTTTGGATCACGCGAAGCTCTTGACATTTGTTTTTTGTTGTCCTCACTGGATAAAGATAATGTAGATTCAAGATCAGAGATATTAATTAATGTAGACCTCAGGTAAGCATCATACTCCAAGGAGTTTCTTTTTCTTTTTTTTAATAGAGAATCTATAATCGTTACCTTTTAAATGTGTACTAGATAAATCTTTAGGTTGATACAATAGCTTGCAAATTATGTCAATCGGATATTTCATACTAAGCAAGTCCTATACGACAAGCTCGATTGAGAGAGCATAGGTAGAGAAAATCGAACACAGAATCTTATGACCTCATGTCCCTCTACTTCACCAACTTGAC
>JANSVB020000009.1:1703136-1714214 GCA_025504935.2 Erythroxylum haughtii
ATGAATTTTCTGTGTTGATCTAGGCAGATTTTGACAAAATTGTAGCACCATCGTGTTTGACTTTGGAAGTTGGATAGCAAAAGTCGCTATTTGAGAGGCTGATGAACATCCGATAGGTTTTTGACCATAACTTCTTCTCTAGACATCCAAATGACTTGATTCTTAAACCATTGGATTTATAAGACATTTTTCTACCTCTCCACAGAAATTATTAGCTTTTGGAATTGATTTGAAAAAGATTGATTGAACGAAAGTGAGAGAATCTGTTGAAATGGTATGAACTGGTGTTGTTTTACTAAACATGTTTTGGTATTTTGGGCATAACTTTTTCTGTAGTGATCTGAATGAGATGATTTTTGCTTTAGAGTAAATTAGAGACATAGGGATACAACTTGTATTGAGGTATAGAGTTTTAATTCAGTCTATAAACATTTCAATTTTTGGATGGAAGTTGAGCATAGAGTGTTGGTTCAGCATAAGAACAGTTAAAAAATGTTTAGGGTATAACTTTCAGATTTCTGAACCAAATTGAATGATTTTGATGTTATTAGAAACTTAATAAAATGGGGAAATTTTTTCTAGCATGAAGTATTATCAAATTTCTTTATTTATCTTATCAAAATAAGGAGTTAATATGTTAGTAATTGATGGACAAAAACAGAAAATTTTGGGAGAACCAATTAAATGAAGGGTAAAAAGGGAAGAGCAAGCATAATGTTGTATCATTTAAAAGAAGAAGAGGAAAATCGTGGGAGTTAGAAAAGAGAAGAGAAAGTCGTTAGAAGAGAGGAGAAAAGAAAGAAGAGTGCATGGAAGTTAGGGAAAAAGGAGAAAGAAGGAGAAAGAAGAAGAATTGGGCTAAACCTATAGGAAGTATCATCTTTCTTCTTGCTTAGTAGCAAAAAAAGGGATTAGAGAAGAGAATGAGTTTGTGTAGGAAGAAAGAGGAGAGCCCTAGATGGATTTTTATGGATTTCTAAACTAGGTTTTGGTTTTTCCAACCTAGATAGACTATGGGTAGGTTAAGTCTAAGTCCAACTTAGCATTTATTTCATTTTTATTATTTTTGAAGTTTTATGAATTTCTATAGGAATGTTTTTTTGAATGAGAACTTGGTTGTTTGAAGGAGACCAAGGGATGACAATCCAAGAGCAAGAGGAAAAGCAAGCTTGACTTGGATTTTTGCAAGTAAATAGGTGGGTAATATGTTTATAGTTGTTGTGTGATGGGAAAATGCCCTACTTGTGTTTTTATGCTTAAACTGCGTGAAATTGAAGTGTTGTGAAGATTTGAAAATGCATGATGAATTATGACAATGTTATACCTTGAAAAATGTTATGACATTTTGAATTGAATGAAAAGAAAAAACAGCACGAAAATATGAGAATATGATGAAATGAAAGAAGCATGAGAGTACAAATTTATGATTGACTAAATTGAGCATAAATTTGTTTGTGATTGAGCAAGAGAGGAACCCGTTTCGTTAGTCATGTTCACGTTGACCTACAGCCTTCTCCCGACTGCTCGCTTGAGGCCACAAGATCCTGAGAAATCGGACTCGTTTTATTCATGGTATAAACTTCGGTTTATCCGTTTCGTTCCACGAAACTCTCGAGCCATTTGTTTGTACATTTACATTTTGATTTGTCAAGTTATGATGTAAGATTGAGTGTTATGTTTTGATGATTAATTACACTTGACATGTTCTTTGTGATGATATGTTGATTTATGAGTTGTGAATGATTGAATTGTTAGCCCAATGAGATATAGACGTATATGATTATATGAAGTATATGCATGTTTGATTGTGTGACTCATTGCCAATGGCTATAAATGTATAAGCCACTGAGCTTTGTAGCTCACCCTATTCCTTTCCACTCTGCAGGTGTAGAAAAAGCATATTAACATTGATCCTTGCAAAGTTTGGCAAACACCAAGAATAAAGAATTTTGTAATTAAGTTAGTTCAGAAACTTTTGGGTATTTAAAGTCATATTAAGCATAAGCATTCAATTGTATCATGTACATTTTGTATTCTGTAATAAGCCAATGGTGTTTCTTTTGTTATGTAAATAAAGTTTTTCAAATTCTTTTGCTTTAGAAATGAAATGATGAATTGAAAAAGTTTTGTTTGTATGTGTTCATAGTTAATTTCTTTGTTATAATGGTTGTGTTGAAAGAATAGTATGAGTTGAATTTTAGTTTTTAAAGTTGATTGTCTGGGTTCTATTCGAGGGTTTCGCCACGGCGAGGCCCAGAGTACATCGCGGTCAAAATTTCCCAAAAGGTACGAGCGTTGGAGCTTGGAACTTCTGCCGCGACGAACCCGCCAATGTTGACACTGAAAAAAAAAGTCCGAAGTATGAAATTTTTGGGGAAATCAGAGCCCCAAAATAGGTAGCGAGACCTAGGCGCAACAATAGCTCATACCCATCCAGAAAATTTCACAACCATGGAAAGTGGGATGATTGGCAAGAGGAATTTGGGGGTTGGATAAAATATGACAAAGCTTGGATAATAAAACAAAAATGTCGGTTGCTAAAAGAAAAAAAGAATGTCTTGGTGGACAGTTGCACTTGGAGTAAATAAAACATGAAAGAAAGAAGAACCAAAGTTGCTCATGGCAGTGCTAGAAAAATTGCATGGGTGTGAGACACTTTCACACCCACATAAGGTGTCTCACGTGAGTGAGACACCACACACATACCAGCTGCCATTCCATTTTTAAATATAAAGAATACATGTTATTTGTGATGTGAATAGGGAGGAAAAGGATTAACGACTTGCTTGCAAGAACAAGGCTTCTCACGGTCGTGAGAAGCTTCTCATGAGTGTGAAGCCTATGTCACACCTGTGAGGCTTTCCCACACCTGTGAGAGATAATTCACGGGCGTGAGAAGTTGTCACATCACCTAAGTTTTTGATATAAACCAAGAGGTGTAACGGCTGAGAGTTTTTATAAAAGATTTTGGGTATTTTTTAGGGGGAGAAGATGAGAGCTTCAGGAGAGAATGAAAAGGACAATAAAAGCTCTCACCCGTGAGAGACCTATAGAGGCTAGCTTTTCGATGCTGGTTCATATGTGACGTTGACGTCGGTAACCCAGTTAAGCATTCCCTCTTTATATTTGTTATTTCTTTCTCTCTTTAGGAATTGATTATGTATCCTATGTCTATTATTTGGGTATTTTGAAATGATGATTTTAATACATTCATTGGATCGTTTTATTACAAATCCATTGTTAGAATTTCAGTATAATCTATAATTGATATGTTGAAATTCATTTGTAGTGACCAATGGTTTGTAATCATTAGGGACAACATAACATAGGTTAAATGACCTCATCGTATGTGGTTGTTGCCTTGATTAATCGATTTTCCTAATTCGTAATGTGATTGCTCAATTGAATCTAGAGATCATATCCTAGGTTATTCAGTGGCTAGGTTTAATTAACAATCGTATATTAATTAAACACAACCTAAGGGGAAACTAGGGTTAGTAAGCTTATCGTTAACCCACAATTAATAGTTGCTAGGAGAGGCAAAAGAACAACAAATCAATGAAATACATTTAATTAGGGTTAGGCCGAGATAGAACCAAAGAACCGAATTCTTATCAAATTCACCACTTTTATCATTTTCAGTGTTTCTTTAATTTATTTTCATTAGTTTAGTTTTTTTTCTTATTTCAAAAGAAAACCAAACCCATTCCCCTCCCCTACCCCCAAAAAAAACCTAAACACTGATTGATTTCATTTCAAAAGCTAATCGAACACTCTTTGTGGGATCGACCTAGACTCACCACTGCTATAATAGTAGGTCTAGTTTATTTTGTGTAGCATTACGACACACTACCACAACTGCATCATGAACTTGCGACTAAAACTTATAAATATTTATAAGCAAATTGATATATGACTTTTAGTGCTACATAAACTAAACCTACAACTATAGTAGTGGTGAGTCTAGGGCAATCTCACAGAATGTTCGGTTAGCTTTTGTTATGACAATAATTAGTGTTTAGGTTATGGAGCGGTGTTTGATTTGGGTTAAAATGAAATGAAATGAAACTAAATTAATTAAAAATTAAATAAAACATTTGAAAATGATGAAAGTGGTGAAATTGTTAAGGACTCGATCATCGATTCAATCTCAACCTATACCCAGTTAAACATACTTTATTAAATTGTTATTCTCTTACTCCTCCTAGCAACTATTAATCGTAGGTTAACGATACGCTCTATTAATCCTAGTTTTCCCTTCGGTCATGCTTAATTAGGAGACCATCGTTAATTAAACCTAGCTTTCAAACACCTAGGATACGATCTCTAGATTTAATTGGATAGTCGCATTACGAATTAGGAAAATAGATTAATTAAGGCAACAACCACATAAGCTCAAGTTATTTAACCTAGATTATGTTATCCCTAATGATTCGAAACCAATCTAAAACACAACAATTATGAATTATATCCTTAATTATTTGAAACCATTAGTTGCTATAAATGAATCTCAACATAACAACTTCAGATTATATTGAAGATTTTAACGATACCCAAATGCAACAATTACAGATTCTGCTCAACATTCTAACAATAGGGTTCATACATAAACAATCTAACAATAATGAGAATAAAGTTCATTCATGCATGAAAACTCAAATCCATAAGCATAGTATAACATATTCAATCCCTAAAGAGAGAACAATAAAAACAACGAAAGAAATGCTCAGTTGGGTTCTTCAATGTTAATATCACCTCTAAATCAGGTTAGGAAAGCCTAGCCCTCCATGGGTCTCCAAAGGATGAGATATCTGCCCCTTTCCGAAACCCTTAAATCATTTTCTCCAACCTTTCATAACATTTATGCCATCAAAACAACATATTTATACTCAAAACTAGGTTTTCGGGTGAGCTGGTAGGCTTTAACGAGCGTGCATATGAGTCATAGGTGTGCATGGTGATGTCATCAGTCATGGGCATGTGTGAAGTGTCACACCCATGAAAAATAAGTCATGGGCATGACTAACTTGCTCATGCCCAAGACTTTTTTGTTATAGTTGTAAATAATTTTTTGCACTCTTCATTGATGTTTTCAATATATGCTCTTCTTTTTATACATTTTCTCATCTCCTCTTGCTCTAATCCTTATCGTTCTTACTCCATGAAGACAAGTGAGTGTGAATATTAAGAAGACAGCTCAAAGAAAGTGCTTTTATCTCACTTTAGCTCTTACACTTTCGAATTGTACCTAAAATCAAATATGAACTAAAATGAATGTCTTAAGTATTTCATATCATTAACTACTAAGTGTTATGGAATAAATGTATAATTAATTAAGCATATATCACTATAATTGAAAATTTTTCATTCACAACATTTTAGGAATAAATAGGCATAAGCAATCCATGTTAACTTAATAAGACTAGTCATTTCTACGCTAACAAGATTACTTAGCGATGTCCAATCTTATCCCAGTTAATACTAATAAAGATTTAGTTTCTTTGAGATTAGATACTTAGGCTCCTAACAATTTTGTCAAAAGAAGCTCAAAAAAATTCCCATCAACTTGATAATGTAGCTACTGTAGACTTTCATGTACCTACTAAACTTGTTTTTGTTCATTTCTTACTACTTTCACCCGCATTGTTACCCATATTTTCATTGTTCTCCCTCTTATTCTTCTTTCCATTTAGTTTAAATCCTTTCTCTCCTTTTACTACTTTTATCCTCTTGTTATTAACCAACCATGGACACTTTCCTACCTACCTCATCTCATGTTAAACCTTAGACTTCAGACACATCCCATACAATTTCTTCTCCACCCTTGAAGAAAACTTAGGTGCAAGTTATAAGAGATCACAAACCAGACTCCAAACTTAGTTATAGCCCTTTAAGTGAGATCATTAAAAGCAAGATTATATCTCCACCATTGCAGACCTTGAAAGTTGGAGCTCTAAGATGGAGTGCCACTGGGATTCTTCCTAGATAAAAAGGTGGGTTTTCCTATCATGAAGGAGTGGGCCATTAACGATTAGAGGAAGAATGGACTGTAGGAAGTTCTTATCAATGCGGATGATGTTTTTCTCTTTAGATTCTCAAAGGAGGAAAAATTTAAAGTAAATCATGGAAGCTAGGTTATGGCATATTTTCAATAATCCACTCCTACTACAAATGTGGAAACTAAGATTGAATATTGATGGCATTAAGCATAAAAACATACATGTGTGGATAAGTATACTTGAATTGCCCCTAGAATGCTAAACTACTTTAGGGATGAGTCATTTGACAAGCTTCATAGGCAAGCCAATATGCATAAACCAGGCAACTGTTGAAATATAAAGGATAAATTGTTAGATTACACATATTGGTAACTGACTTGACCAACCTTGCTGATATCACCAACCTTGCTAATATCATTCCTATAATTAGACTTGACGAGAATATGCAACCTATTGAAGATGCTGTAAAAGTTAGTTATTCTTGGAAACCTAATACAAGTAAGAAAAGGGTGTGGAAATCTACCGATAGAGTCTTCAGAACTAGTGATTATAAAGAGCTAACTGAATATAATTTTGAAGAAACTAATCTAAAGAATGATTCTCTAAAAGCTAGGGAAGACATAACATAGGATAGTAAACAACTGAGAACCCCTCAAGAAGCAAAATATATGAATGAACCTAGAACTCCTTTGGTTAAACAAAAAAAAAACCTTAAAGGTTGAAGTTGCTGACACATCTACTTATATAAGCCACGGATTAAATGGTTGCCACTAATACTGAAATTGAACCAGTGACTAGGAAAAGACCAGTAGGAAGAAAAAATCCTTATAAGGGACTCTTGTAAATGATTATCCTAACATAAAATGTTTTACCTTATATCAAATTATGCATATAAAGGTGGAGGATAAGATAACAGGTGCAATCATGCACGTCTCCTTTATTTATGTCAATAACATTGCATACCAAATAATAACACTATGGAAAAAATTTAAAGACGTTATATACTCCATAAATGATTGTTAGGGATTTTAATGCAATTATCAATGTGAATGAAGATAAAAGAAAAAGAGTTGTAGGCACTCTATGTCTTAATTTCAGAAATGGCCTAAAAGATATTCAAGCCTTAAATATTCTTTATTAAATTAGTGATAAAATCCTAGTTGTCCTAAAAATGCTTAAATGCCTTTGACATTGATCAATGGTGGAAACTTCTTAATAACCTCTATTTTGGTTGTATCCACTTCTATACCTTAACACAATATCTTATGTCGCAAAACTACACCCTCCTGCACTATAAAGTGGCATTTCTTCCTGTTTTGGAACCAAATGTGACTCTTCACATCTTTGAATAACTCTATCCAAATTTGTCAAATAGTGATCAAAAGAGTTTTCAAAGACTAAAAAATCATACATAAAGATCTCCATTATGTCCTCAGTCATATATGTAAAAATAGACATTGCACCTTTGAAAAGCTTTTTTTTTTTGAAAACACCTTTGAAAAGTTGATGGTGCATTACATAACCTAAAAGGCATCCATCTATAGGCAACGTTCTATAAGGAAATGTGAAAATGGTCTTCTCTTGACCTTTCGAATAGATAGCAATCTGATTGTATGGCTAGCTACCCTTTTGATCACTTGATCCATGATTGGAAGAGGAAAGTGATCCTTTTTATTCACTATATGAGCTTCTTATAATCAATACACTTTTTCCAACCTGTGACTATACGAGTACAGATCATCTCACCACTTTTACTCTCCATCATTGTAATACCTCTTTTATCAGGTACACAATGTACTAGATTGATCCATTCAATATCTAAAATTAGGTAAATGATACCCATGTCTAACAACTTCACTACCACTTTTTTGACCACTTCTGTCATGTGAGGGTTTAACTTTCTTTGTCTTTCCCTTACTACCTTACTTCTTTCCTCAAGATTAATCCTACATATTATTATATGAGGACTTATTCCTCTGATATTTGATATTTGCCAAACTATAACCTTCATTTAAAGGACCCTTCTTGAAGTTTCCTTTCGAGAACCGGAGTGGAACCCTCCCAATGACCTCCACAATAGTGCTCCAATCGATATCTAACTCAACCAAAAGGTTCCCATAAAGCCAAGTTGTACAACTATTAAAAACCTTCATACTTTAAAAGTTAAAAGCATGAAAAATAGTGGGAAATTTTTTTGACAAATCATTTTACACTAAAAATTTTGACAACATAATGACTGCTTTTCTAAGATTCCTAAATTTTAAAAACCTGCATAACACGATTTAAAACACTTTTAATATTTCATACACTATCTCAACTTCTAGAATGGGATCTCAAGTCCACATCACAAGCAATCACAATCATACAATTCTCGACATTTTAAAAACATCATTGAGGATTAAAGCCCCCATAGTTCATTAATTAAAAGGTATTTACAATCTCGCAAATATTTACAAAATCATTCTTTTGATTTTCAAAATAATGTAAAACATATCACATGCATAGGAAAAATTACACAAGCATAGTAACACCCAACGATATAACTAATCCTACAGTAGAGTCCTAATTACTACAGCACTTGTACACATACCTGGGGTGGTTTGTTTAAAAACATAAAAATAAGGGTGAGCTAAATGAGCGTAGAGAGTGTTAATCAATTTATTAAAAAATTAATCTTTTTACAGCAACATAACTGAAATAGGCCCATACAACAATAAAACATTTTTCATAATAGTTCATTCATGCATCATCAAATTTGGTAATAACATTACATTTCGTACCACCTGCTAGGCATAGCCAAAAGAAAGCTGGACAAAAAATAGACAAAATTTGGTCCAAGCTATACCTCAATCCTAGTTCTACAATTCTTCAAGCCATGGAGAAAATAGTAATGAGGAATCTTACTAATGCTATAAGTTATGACTGTTCATTAATGAAATAGAGATCTTATATAAGATGGTTCAAGGAAGGGGACAGAAGCACCTTTTACTTCCATAAAGGATTACCTACCAGGAAATGTAGAAACAGAATAATTTGCCTAGAGGGTGATCAAAAACTGAATGACCAATAGCTATTACTTGATGAAGCTTTAAATGTTTCTCCAAATTGATGAATGATCCCAATAATTCTTATTCCACAGTCCCTTTTCTAAAGGAAGGGATAAATGAAAGTCTAAGCATATAAGAAATGGAATCTCTCTGCATGCCTATAACTATATTAGAAATTGAGAAAGCCCTGAAGTCTTTGAATCCTCACAAGGCCTTGTGGCCAAATGGTTTTAATGGTAATTTTTGCATTAAATCTTAGAATGTTACAAAGTAGATGGTAATTGATGTGATATTGGAATTCTTTAGGAAAGTAGTGTTTCTAGTTAAGCTTAATAAAACATACATCACTCTAGTTTCCAAAGGTGTTGAATAGGAGACCTTTTCTAGACTACAGGCCTATTGCTTGCTGCAATACAATATACAAGGTCATTTCTAAAATTCTTGCTGATGGGATAAAGGATTTGCTTCCTAAATTCTTTGATGAAACACAAGGAGCTTTCATTCTAGTAGAGTAATAAGAGATAACATATTACTAATCGAAAAGTTGTTCAAGAACTGCTCCAAGAAGAAAAACAAGAAGAACTGTATCCTTAAATTTGATTTAAGGAAAGCTTTTGATAATCTCAGTTGGGACTTCATCACCAACACTCTAATTGTCATGAATTTCCCTCAAACCTTCATCAAGTGGATAATACAATGCATGTTGGACCCCACACCCCACCCGTAGATGTTTGTGGGTTATACCGCGGCATCCAACCTTAATCAGTATTGTCCTCTCTGGGAATCAAACTCGTGACCCCTCAAGGTTTTGTTGTTTCTAAGAACACGCCTCTTACCATTGAGCCAATTTAAAAAATCACAAATTCCTCAAAATTGATATCATAATTCACCAATCCATCATATTTTCCATGATTCTAAGCCAATAATTTCTAAAAATCCCAATTTCTGAAATTAGGCATAAACCCCAATTAATTTCCATCCAAAATTAAACATAACCTAAGGTCTAATCATCAAAATTGACTTCATAGATCACATACCCATATCATTTTCCATGATTCTAAACCAAAAACTCTCTAAAAAATCAAAGATAAAAAATCGACACTTACCTCTTTCTTTTCTAATTTCGGATTTTTCTTGTCCCATAAAAGGGATAACACCTTCTTCTATTTTTTTCCTCTTGAAATCAACGAAAATCACCCTTGAAATCTCACATAGTCGAAACCCTAAGTCATTTTCCTCTTCTCCCCCTTTTTTCTCTCATCCGAAACTTCAATCTTTCTTCCCTTCTTTTCCTTCTTTCTTTTCTTCTCATTTTTCTATTAAGTATCGTGACTTGTTGCTGTTAAAAACGACAGCCCACTCTCTTCTTTCATTTAATGAAGCAAAATGACTATAAAGCCCTTCCATGCATGCCTAAAATCTTAAATCCTTAAGTGATGTTCCACAAATGCCCTTGAACTTTACTTTAAGTCATGCTTACTTTCGGGTATGTTTCGCACTATCAATTTGAAGGAATTTGCTAAAACTTCCTTCTAGAGAAATGTTCCTTAGTGTCTTAATTTCATAATGCCGCACAAATCATCCAATTTGGAGCACCACATCAAACGTTATGCTTAAAACATTTCAGATATGGCTTATGCTAAATCAGTTTCCAGCACGATTATTTCCATCCAAAACTTGACATCCTTAAACCCAAAATTGAAACTCGATGTCTTCATAAAAATTGTAGCCCTATTTCTATATTTTAATCCAAATCAAGAATCGCCTCAATTGAATTACCAGAACAAAATTTATAGCCAAAATACATTCAGATGTTCCTAATCCAAGACTGCACACAAATCTGAACTTCCATTCAGAAGTTGAAAGTCTTCAAGCAAAATTGAAATTCACTTTCTTCATATGACTTGTATCCCCATGGCTTAATTTTATTTTACCTCAAGAATCACTTCAATCAGATCACCACAGATCCTGAATTTCTCAAAATCCTGAACTATGTTCAGAAAATTTCCCGACTCACTTTGATTAATTTAAT
>JANSVB020000009.1:1756788-1767077 GCA_025504935.2 Erythroxylum haughtii
CACATTTGAGTCCTCCCTTAAACCAACTTAAGGCTTGTTTCTCAGTAATCTCAGCACGATTCCACAACTTATCAAACTCCTGAATATACTCCTCTAAATCTCCTTCCTGCCTCAGATCCTTGATAGCCACCAATGGATCAGGGTGACCTACAAACCTTCTACAAATAGCCTCCACGTACTCTTCCCATGTCAAGGGCATCTCCAAGGACCTCACATATGCACGATGTCATTGAAATGCATTGTCTCTCAAAAAATACGAGGTGTACTTGACCTTCTCGTGAGTATTCATTAGGTTGATTTCGAAGAACTGTTCACTCTTGTACATCTACTCATCTAGATTCTCACCGTCAAACTCCGGAAAATCCTTTTTAGGTTTCCTTGCCTGGTTGTTGCAGCAAGAGTGGTTTCCACCACAATAAAGGCCTGTTGGATTTTGGTTTGGAGCAAGGGAATATGGGTCATGTGTATGTAGGCCAGCCGTGGGTGTTTGGTTAGTTATGGAGGTTGTGGGTGTTTGGTTGGGTATAGGAGCTATAGGTGTTTGGTTGATTTGGGAAGCTGAGTTGTTTGATTGGTTGGTGCTGCTGTACATGGTGGATGGATTCACCGTTTCAGGTCTGATTTTTTAGGTTTCTGTTGTAGCAGAGTGCAGGAACTGCATTTGTGAGCTAATCTGGGTCATCAGCTCCCGGAGTTCTTTAAACTCAGTATTTTGCTTTAGGTTGGTCGCTTCGATCCTATGGTGGTTTTCCTCCAAACCTTTCATAACCTTTTCAAACTTTTCATACATTTCAGTGGCTAAGGTTTTGATAGATTCCTCCAACCTGGAAATGTTTTGAGATCTCGTTCCTGCTGCCATTATCACAGGCTGAGGAGAGACTGCTCTGATATAAGATGTAATGAGTGAAACGTCAATGGAGCCAAATAGTATTGATTCCAGTGGACAATGACAGAGGGAGAGAATAGCAGAAGAAGGGACAGTTCACATAAACCCATTCAACACTGTATTCATTCCATAATAATCTGTTACAACGTTATCAGTTCATATATAGCTGTATAATTCTTCTGGAAATGGAATATTCTAGTTTACTACTTGTAAGCCAACACGTGGCTTTGCTACCTCCCAATCTTAAGCTTCAATAACGCTACGTTTTATTTAGCTTCTGTATTGATTTCCTCTTGGTCAATTCTTTCCCGATTTTCCAACCTCATGAATCTCTAATTTTGCTTCTCCTTTTGCCTGTGACATCACCTGACTCCAAGACCAAGACTACTTACCTAGCTTATAGGGGGAAAGGATTGCCAGGAGGTTGGCGGAGGAGGGAACTCCTCACTCTCCAGTGTGAGGTCTGAGGATGAGGGAGCAACAATGAGTGACGTTTTACCAATAACAGTAACCTATCAAGACCCGAGTTTAAGAGAAATTTAGGTGGGTCACCAAAAAAGGAAAAGAAAAACTAATTCATACTGGGGAAGGAAGAAGTGAGGTGGATTTAACAGGTAGTAACAAGAAGAGAAAAGAAAGACAATGAGTTCAAAGAATCATAAAACACTAAGTGTTTATAGCTTAGTATAGAGATAAAGCACAGGAAGGACAAAGTGAGAAGTCATTTCACTTCTTATTCTTAAAGATGGTATCTTATACTTAAACCGATGATAGCAACTAGAGACACTTCTATTTTTGTTGTAGAATTCTCAATATAATACATTCTTAAAATGTCATACATTCTTCTTAGTGATTAATAATTATTTCAACATCGAATAACGATTACAATTTAAATGTTTAGTTGTCTTATGGATAAAGATAGTATCTTATACCTACATCAGTGATAGGAACTAAAGACACTTCTATTTTTGTCTATATACTTACAAGAAGTTGTTTTCAAATTACTATATTTTTAGGAACTAATTTTATATTAATCACTTATTATTGTTACTCTTCAATAATGTTATGAATATCATCCTATTCAACTCTAAGTAAATAGAATCACTAACTTTTAGCTAACTTAAACTTGCGGGACAAATGTTTTGGATCGAAGCTCATTCACTGCCAGGATTAAAGTTGAAATAATCCTTCAACCCATCTGGAGACCAATAAATAAATAAACTGTTTAGCGTTTAGATGAATTGACAGGCCAATTTAATTAACTTTTCCTCTCCATGAAGAAGAGTCTTACAGATATTTAAATTAACAAAACTCTTTACATAAGTTAATAATTATGTCAATTTAAATAGGATGTTTTTCATATATGAAAACGCTACAGAACGTTAGAAGCAAATTTAAATGTTGATAAAAAATTTTAAAACTAAAATTTACTTTCTTTACCCTTTCACCTTCCGTACCCACAATGTGTGGCAGAGGGATTTAAGTTGGGCATTGCTTGCCCAAAATCAGCTGATAAACCTCCTTTGATATATTTCAGAAGGCAGGTTCACAACTTCAAGTTGCTAAAATCAATTGTCTAACAGCGACCCCACTCACCATAAGACGATCGCAATTTCGAGAAAAGGAACCTCGGTAAAGCACTAGACGTATGAACAGAAGAATAGATTAGAAAAAAGTGGTGCACATAGAATAAAACCTTGCACTGGTATATATTATTGGGAGCTGTCTCACAATAGGAAAAACCTCAAGGCCAGCATCCGTTTTCAGTTTGACCAAAGTTCCTAGATCCACATTTTCCATTTAAATTGAGTTCCCTCAATGGACACTTCAACAAGCCAATTTCTCTCTATTAAAGATTCTGACGAGTAATCAAAACTTTTGGTCAATTTTTTTATAAACCAGGGGGTTTGAGAAATGGAGCAAAGCCAAAGATCCCGTCAACATCCACAGGAACTCTTAGGGCTTGTTTGAGAATCTCTGGCGCTGTTGTCTTGCCTATCCAAGTGTTGAACCACGGACCTCCTCCAACTTCTACCGCTGCCATGTCACTTGTAACATCCAGTATTACCTTCACATGTAAGGATATCATAAGAAATTTATTTTGTTGAAAATTGAATCAACAGGATCAACTTCATTTTCTTAACAAAACAAAGGAAAAGTATCCATGTAGAAATTCAGATCATGAAAGGAGAAACATGTAAAAGTTATCCTTCCATTAGGTAGCAGCCATTTATTAAGCATATATGTTCGTCCACAGTTTAAGAGTCTTACATGCTGAGATAGAAGAAAGCAGCACATAATAATCAATAGATAACAGGAAATTACAAGCACACTTTTAAATAAAACTGCAGAATGTTTATAGTCCTCCTAGAATAGAGACCCAGACTGGGATCTGCAATGGTATAAAAAATAGGCAAGATTTCTCGAGGAGGAGATGGTAGGCAACCAGAGATGAAGATGGCATAAGCATCTCTTTCAAAAGTATAAGGTATTAAGACATAAAATGAGAAAATTCTGTAAGGCAACGCCTTTAGATACACCAATGTAATGAATTAGCATTTGACCTGGTAACTCAAGGGATTAAGACATATAACATGAGAAAATTCTATAAAAACATCCCCAGCATCCAAGCTCCAACCAAGTCACTTTAGTTGTTGGCCTTCACCAAGTAAATTGTACTTTCTTCATACAATCACTACAAGGTGACTTGATGATGCTGAAATTACAAATAAAATGCCTGCAGAATGTTGCTAGATTATGAAAACTTCGTGTCTCATGCAGATCCTTTGAAATAGGCCAATCAATGATAGGCTTAATTTTATCAGGATCCGTCTCCACTCCATGTAAGGACAATAAAACTCAGAAATACAACACTTGATTGCATGAAAGAATACTTCTTTTAAGTTAATATAAAGTTTCTTTTGCCTCAAAACTCTCAATACTTGTCGTAGATATAATAGGTGGTCTTTTTTAGTTTTACTTGCATTAATATATCATCAAAATATATCATTAAAAATCTGCCCATAAATGGTCGAAATACTTTATTCATCACACTCATAAAAATGTTAAGTGCATTAGACTCGAATAACATCACCAACTATTCGTAAAGTCCCTTATTAGTCTTGAAAGTCATTTTCCATTCATCCCCAAGTCTAATTCTAATTTGATAGTACTCACTTCATAACTCTTGTCTTGATAAAGATAGTAGCTCCGGTATTATCTTAACATGTTATTAAGGCGAAGTATTGGAAATTTACACCTTACTGTCATCTTATTTATTGCCCAGACAATCAATAGACTTCGCCAGCTTCCATCCTTATTAGGAGTCAATATTGTTCGAACTACACACAGACTAAAACTTTCTTGAATAAATCTTTTTTTTAGCAACTCATCTACTTGTCTCTTCAGCTCTTCATTTTCAATAGGATTCAAACAATAGGCTGGAAGATTGGGTAGAGTAGATCCAAGTACCAAGTCAACAACATGTTGAATATATCATAAAGGAGGTAATTCACCTGGTAAATCATCCATGTAAGGTCTGAAAATTCAGCTAACAACTCACCCACTTCTTTTGGTAAGGGATATTTCAAATACTGCTTTTGTTACTTCTCTCACTAATATTGCAAACACAATTCTCTTCTCCTTGTTAACAGCTTCAAATTCTCTCTCCTTAAGGATATTAAGAGGCTTCTTCTTGCATTTATGACTATCTTGTTATTTCCTGTTTATTTGTCTAACTTAACTACCTCCATAGACATCAAACTTATCTTCTTTCCATGAAATATAAACTGATAGGTGATAGTTTTTCCTTGCACATCTCACTCAAAGCCATGGTCAACCAAGTAAAATATGAGATACTTTTATAAGAATGACATCACACCAAATAGAGTCTTCATATATTCCTTCCTTGAAAGACACTAAGCACCTTTTGAGTGACCGATATAGTACTATCATTCATCTAAGCAACTTTATAGGGATGTAGATGTTTCACCATAAATAAATTCAATTGCTTCACTATGTTTCCCGATTACACATCATACTGCTTCCATCAATAATAAGCTTGCATATATAGGACAAATAGAAGTATTAACTAGTAGCTAAAAATCATCGATATTAGATTTTTGGAATATCAAGTTTTGAGGCTGAATTTTGCCAATAAATGTTGAAATTTCAGATTTGATATAGTTAGATTTTTTAGGGCTTGATTCCCGTAAATTTAGGCTTAGAATTTCAAGATTTAATATGGTTGGAATTTATGTTTAAAATGGCTGAAGTCTAGGTTAACTTTGCTAGAATTTAGTGAGGAACACAAACAATGAAGGGTAGAAAACTAGGAATCACTCATAGGGTCTAAAAATCACTCTTAGAAGAAAACATCACACCTAGTTAAAAACTCAAGTTTGTAGAAAATTTTCAGAGTATGATTTTTAAAGGACTAAGTATACACATATTTATAGAGAAGTTATTAAAACCCTTACTCTAGTAGGAA
This sequence comes from Erythroxylum haughtii, assembly GCA_025504935.2. Lineage (NCBI taxonomy): Eukaryota > Viridiplantae > Streptophyta > Magnoliopsida > Malpighiales > Erythroxylaceae > Erythroxylum > Erythroxylum haughtii. Next base: position 1,762,164 of record JANSVB020000009.1, read on the forward strand.
ATGGTTCATAACAAATTTAAATCTTATTCTAATAAAAATTCTATAGATTTAAATCCTAAATATTTGGGATAATGTATCTAAATAGAATAACATATTTAACTCACCACTACTTCTTATGTAATAAGAAATCCCAATATAATCTAAACTTCAACACTTATTCTTGTTATCAACTCAATTATCAATCCTAATCCCGTTAAATTAAGGTTTATAGTTGACTAATTTTATCTCTTTTATTTTTTCTATAGACTTTAAGTTCTTTTGCATCAATTCTCCCCAGCTTGTTTGAAGTCATCTTCGATGTAGAATGTGACAAATATTGATCATATAAATGTGGATTCAACTTCTCAAATTCATATTGTAAAATCCAAATATTGTCAAAATTGCTCTTCCTTTCCACTTGATAAGAAACTGTTGATATCCTCCATCTTTGATGGAATTCTCATAGCTATATTAGGAGATTGCATATTATGATATCCATGATAAATAATTAAGTTCGCAACATTAAAGATAGGATGAATTCCCATGTCACTTGGGAATTCCAAAACATGAGTTTAGCACTTATTTTCTTAAGGATCTTATCAGGTCCAACACTTTGTGAATGAATTTTCTTATATTTCCCGAAGAATCCTAACCATCATCATATCTGTTGAATGTTGAAGATACTTGGTATTTCTTGTATTGGTGTACATAGGACTAAGGGTTTATATACAAAATTCCTAGGACTATCTAGGAAGTAATCTAGCTATTAACTTTATGAAATTTCTTAATTATAGGAGAGATTATAGGTGTAATTATAACAATATCAATGCTAATAATCTCTGTTCAACACTCCCCCTCAAGTTGGTGCATAGATATCGCACATGTCCAACTTGCAAACAACATTATGAAACTGTTTGTTGTAGAGCCCTTTGGTGAAGACATCTACCAGTTGTTCCTTTGACCCCACATGGAATAATTGCAGAGAGCCATTCACAAGTTTCTCCTTCACGAAGTATCGGTCAATTTCTATGTGTTTTGTTCTATCATGCTGAATAGGATTATGAGCTATACTAATGGCAACTTTGTTATCACAATAGAGAGATGAACTTCTTTCATCTGTCAATTGTAAGTCATTCATCAACTTCTTTACCCACAATAGTTCGCAGACACCTTGAGTCATAGCTCTATATTCGGCTTCTGCACTGGATCTAGCAACTACATTCTATTTCTTGCTCCTCCAAGTGACTAGATTTCCTTCTATTAGCGTATAATAACCAGTGGTTGACCTCCTATCATCTAGAGATCCAACCCAATCAGCATCTGTAAATGCTTCTATCTTAAGATGACCATTGTTAGTGAACATAAGGCCTTTTCCTGGAGCAAACTTTAGATAGCGCAAAATGTGGAATACAGCTTGTAAGTGTGGTTCTTGTGGATCATGCATATACTGACTTACCAAACTAACTGCAAATGCTATGTCTGGCCTAATGTGAGAAAGATAAATGAGTCTCCCAACTAACCTCTGATATCTTCTCATGTCCATTGATGTACCCGTTCCTGCTTGCAGTTTGTGATTGCTTTCGATAGGAGATTCAGCTGGTTTACAACCCATCATACCGGTGTCTTCTAATAAGTCTAGGACATATTTTCTCTGGGAGATAAAGATTCCTCTTCTTGATCTATCGACTTCAACTCCCAAGAAATATTGCAATTTTCCTAGGTCCTTAATTTCAAATTCTTGAGCAAGTAGTTTCTTCAGCCTCGCCATCTCTTCTGTATCACTTCCAGTTACAATAATGTCATCAACATAGACAATAAGAAGCGTGATGTTACCTTAGGAGTGCTTGATAAATAGGGTATGATCCGCATTATTCTGTTGATAAATAAAGGTGATCATAGCCCGATTGAACTTTTCAAACCATGCTTGTGGTGATTGTTTCAGCCCATACAAGGCCTTTTTTAGCCTACAAACTTTCCCTTGTGTCTTCTCATCTTCAAACCCTGGAGGAATCTCCATATACACCTCCTCCTCCAAATGCCCATGCAAAAATGCATTTTTAACATCGAACTGTTGTAAGTCCCAATCCAAGTTCACTGCACATGAGAGTAAGATTCTGATTGTGTTCATCTTAGCAACCGGAGCAAAGGTTTCTTGATAGTCCACTCCATATATTTAAGTAAAGCCCTTGGCCACCAATCTCTCCTTGTACCTCTCAATGGACCCATCTGGTTTATTCTTCACTGTGAATAACCATTTGCAGCTAACTGTCCGTGTTCTTTCTGGAGCAGTGACAAGTTCCCAAGTCTCATTTTTTTCCAGGGCCTTCAGTTCTTCAATCATAGCTTCTTTCCATTGGACAATTTTCATTGCATCTCTTCAATCCTGTGGAATAGATATAGAAGAAATAGACAAGACAAAGGCTCTATAGGTAGGAGAAAATGAGTTATATGAAAATTGTTCAATTCTCTTGAACAAGACTAGTTGTCTCCTCCTAAATTGTTCTCACTTCTTGGATCACGTTATCTCTAAAGTTAAGCAACACTTCTTCTTCAATCTCACTCTCCCCTTGAAAAAGGGTTGAGGATGTGGTGAAATAGGACTTATACTCTAAAAAAGTAACATCCATACTTACAATGTATTTCTCAGATAAGGGTGATAACACTTATATCCTTTTTATATGGGAGAATATCCAACAAAAACACATTTCAAAGCTCTTGGCTCCAACTTGCCAACATTCTGAGCATGAACAAAGCAAACACACCCAAAGACTCTTGAAGGTATAGTGTAAGAGTTTGTATCTTGTAATATTTCAACGGGGATTTTAAAATCTAGAATTCGAAATGGCATTCTGTTGATAAGATAGGCGGCTGAAAGGACTCATCACCCCAATATCCATTTGGAATAGCCATTATGAACATGAGTGATCGCGCAACCTCCAAAATGTGTCTATTTTTCCTTTCCGCAACTCCATTCTATTCATTAGTATAGGCACAACTAGTTTGGTGTACTATTCCATTAAAATCCAGATAAGCACGAAATTTGCCATCCATATACTCCCTTCCATTATTTGACCGTTAGATCTTCACTCTAGCATCATGTTGAGTACAAATCATTTTGTGAAAGGATTGGAAGCATGAAAAAACTTCACTCTTGTTTTTCATCAAATAAACCCATGTCAATCGGGTGCAACAATCAATAAAAGTCACAAACCATCTATACCTAGAAAGAGAGGGAGTTTGAGTAGGATTCCAAACATCGGAGTGAATAGTAATAAAAGGAAAAGAGCTCTTATTACTTGATAAATGATAAGAACTTCTAGTATGTTTAGCAAGTTCACATGCTTCACAAAACAAAGAATTAAAAGAAGTTCTTTTAAACAAGTTTGGGTAAAGTTTTGCTAAAAAAAAAAAAGAGGGATGCCTTAAACGCCAATGCCATTGTAGAATTTCCTTGTTAACCACTTCATTTCCAAAAGAGGCTTGATTTGGAACTGTCAGGCGCTCTTCTTCCAAGACATATAAGCCATCCTACAATCTACCAGTTCCAATCCTCTACCCTGTGTGAAGGTCCTGAAGAATACAATAGTCAGGAAAAAATTCAATTTTGCAATTAAGGTCCTTAGTGATAGAATTGACAAAGAGAAGATTAATAAGAAACTGGGGTACGTGAAGTACTAAGGATAGGGTAATATTGGGAGGGAGTAAAAGACCCATTTGCTATTCTAACATTATCCCTGTTGTTTCCATGAAAGTATGTTAAAAATTTCTTTTGAGAGCCTGCCATATGACTGTTAGCTCTAGAGTCTATAATTCAAAGATTACCTTTAGAATTGTAGTGCTCAATACCTAATTTGGCAAGGTTTGATTCACCAACTGTGGAAGTAGAGTTTGTTTTTTAGAGAAGTTATCTTAAGGCCTGAAGTTCCTCATTGGATAATCCCCCAACTAATGATGTTTCAGACACTTCATTTCCATCAGCCAAGTGAGCCTGACCCCTTACCGCTGAGCCACCTCGTTTTTCATGACTCTGATTAGGCCTTCCATGTAATTTCCAGCAGGTTTCTCGGGTATGTCTAGATTTTCTCTCAGGTTTCAGTAGAACTTGCTACTAATCCAGCTTTTTCAATGATAGGTGTATGTAGCATAACATTTCGTCTACTTTTTTCATATTGTACTAGAGAATGTGCGAGCTGAATTGAAGGGAAAGGATCTTTTCTAAGTATTGTACCTCGTATATGATCAAACTCTGGGTTAAGACCTGCTAAAAAGTCAAATACCTGATTTTCTTCTATCATTTTATAGAATCTAGTAGCGTCTTTTGAGCATTCTGCTTGAAAATCTTGATAGTAATCTAATTCCTGCCACAACCCACATAACACTGCAAAATACCATGATACATTCATATCTCCTTGCTTCGTGTTGTGTAATTTATTACGAAGATCAAAAATTTGAGCTTTATTACCTATTTGAGAATAGGTCAGAGAGGCAGCTTTCCATATCTTTGTTGTTGTGTCAAGTAGGAAGTATGTCTGGGCAATCTCCGGCTTCATTGAATTGATGAGCCAAGACATAACAAGAGAATTCTCAGACTCCCACTGATTATAATCAGAATTATCGACGTCAAGTCTCTTACTGTCATAATTAATGTAACCCTGTAATCCTCTAGCTTTGATGAATAACAAACAAGATCTTGACCAAGCAAGATAATTAGTTCCATCAAGTTTTACAAGACTAATTTGAAGTGAAGGGTTATCGGAACTCGACATAATTACCTTCTTTCCTTCCATCTTCTTTAGTGTTACTTAGAATAACAAATAGAAGCTGTTTAAAAAATTGTACTGCTGGTATATATGGGAAGAAACGTTACCAGACAGACCAGAAGCAACACTACACCAAAGAGAGATAAGGAAGCAAGGGTACTTGCAAAAGATTAGG
>JANSVB020000009.1:1783223-1793980 GCA_025504935.2 Erythroxylum haughtii
AAGAAAAAATTCGGATTGGTTTACACCGGGAAAAACTTGACTCAGGAAAAGATGTCCAAAAATTCCCAACAAGGCCAAGATTCCAACTCGGGGTAGGACCGAAACTCTTTGAGTATGCCTCTTTAAGTTCAAAACTCTCCAGGTGATACTCCCTACTTACATTCTATTTCTGAAGAAAAACCCGTTACAGATCTTTATATTCCTATTGCTCTTCAGAAAGGGTTTAGGTCGTGCACTAAACACCCAATGTCAAAATTTGTCTTATAAAAACCTATCTCCTGCTTTCTCCTTCTTCACTAATCAAATGTCACTTGTGGAGATTCCAAAAAATGTTCAAGATGCTTTACAAGTTCCTGAATGGAAGGAAACAATTCTAGAAGAGATGAGAGCTCTTGAGAAGAACAGAACATAGGAAGAAGTGGATTTGTCAAAGGACAAGAGGACCGTAGGGTGGAAATGGGTATTTACAATAAAATACAATTCGGATGGATCCCTAGAGAGACATAAAGCCTAGTTAGTTGCTAAAGGCTTCACCCAGACCTACGGAATCGATTACATGGAGACCTTTGCTCCAGTGGCAAAACTTAACACTGTAAGAGTGCTTCTTTCATTGGCTGCCAATCTAAATTGGCCTTTACAACAATTAGATGTCAAGAATGCATTCTTCAATGAAGACTTGGAAGAAGAAGTTTACATGGATGTTCTACCAGGCCTCAAAGAAAAATTTAACTCGAAGGTATGCAGATTAATTAATTAAGTCCCTTTATAGTTTGAAGCAATGTTCTTTAGGCACTCATCAAGTGGAAGAATCACAGCCTTAATAGTCTATGTCGATGACATTATCTTGACAGGCAATGACTCAGAAGAGATGTATCGCTTAAAGAACTTGGCTACTGAAATTGAAATCAAAGATTTAGGTTCTCTCAAATATTTCTTAGGAATGGAAGTAGCAAGATCAAAAAGGGGGATTGTTGTTAGCCAAAGAAAGTATGTACTAGATTTGTTGAAAGAGACAGGGATGAATGGATGTAAACCGGTAGATACACTAGTGGATCCAATTGTGAAACTAGGAAATAGCAAAGGAGGATGCCCAACGGATACAACAAGATATTAGAAGCTGGTAGGTAAGTTAATTTATTTATCTCAAACTCGACCAGACATAGCCTTCGCAGTCAGCCTTGTGAGTTAATTTATGCACTCACCTACAAAGGAACACCTTGAGCCTAACTATCGTATTCTACAACATCTGAATAAATCTCCAGGAAAAAGCCTATGTTTTAGATAAAATAACCACTTTAGGATCGAAATCTACACTGATGCAGATTGGGCTGGGTCCTCTACTGATCGAAGATCAACAACGGGATACTGTTCCTACGTGTGGGGTAATTTGGTAACTTGGAGAAGTAAAAAACAGTGTAGTAGCAAGAAGTAGTGCTGAGGTTGAATATAGCAATGGCCAATGGTGTTTGTCAACTACTATGGCTACAGCTGATATTAAAAGAGTTAAAGTTGCCTTTAAAGACTCCTATGAAGTTACAAAGCCGCAATCAATATAGCAATTAACCCATTGCAACATGATCGAACTAAACAAGTTGAGGTTGATCGACATTTTATCAAAGAGAAGCTAAAAGGAGGATTAATCTGTATACCATTTGCTCCAACAAAACAACAAACAACAAATATCCTCACAAAGGGACTGAGCAAGCCATCATTTGACTTCCTTATTAGCAAGTTAGATTTGCATGATATATATGCACCAACTTGAGGGGAAGTGTTAGAAAATAAAAGATTTAGTTTGATTTCCTTTCCCAATTTCTAGTTGTTTCTATTTTTTGAATAAAGGACCCGAATCCCTAAATTGGGGTTAAGGATCATTAGAAATAAGGTAATGTATATTTTAGTTACTATATTTAGATTATTTCTGTTTTTATTAGTCTTTTCCAAGGGTACAAAGTACCCTATAAATTCAATGCATTCTATCATAGATATATATGAGAGAAAATAAAGTTTTCCTAAAAAATCCTACAATTGGCATAATACTTGTTTGAAGCATTTATGCAAAAAGAAAATAAAGGTTCAATTGAGAGAGCCAAAGAACCAACTCGATAGGGCTTCTCAAGAGATCCTGCTGACAAAACTAGATAGAAAACCAAAAATGAGGTTTTTTTAATTCTCTACCTTTATCACTTAACTAATACATCTTAAATAGGAAAAAAATACAACCAAAAAACATAGAATCCCTAATAACCTACAGCATCCTAACTATTTAAGGTTGATTTATCTTATCTTGAATCTAGGATTAGATATTCCTATTTTATTGGGATCATCATCTACCAAATATCAACATCCCTAATTTATCAACACTCCCCCTCAAGTTGGAGCAAAGATGTATATCATGCCCAAATTGCTAACTTGAAATTCAAATGGTTGCCTTAACAATCCTTTAGTGAATACACCTGCAACTTGTTGCATAGTAGGAATGAATGGATTACAGATTATTCTTGCTTCAAGTTTTTCCTTTATATAACGCTCATTAGTTTCAACATGTTTTGCCTTATCATGAAGAACAAAATTTTGGGCAATACTAATGGCTACTTTATTATCACAATACAATTTCATACGAAAACTCACTAGAATTTGAAGATCTTCCAAACACTCTTGTAGCCATAAAACTTCACATACACCTTGAATCATTGATCTAAACTATACTTCAACACTGATCCTAGCAACTACACCTTGTTTTTTACATCTCCATGAAATTAAGTTGCCCCAAAGGAATGTACAATACCCAAAAGTCAATCTCCTATCAGTAGTTGATCCTACGTGGTCTGCGTTAGAGTAAACCTCCATTTCTGTATTTCCTTTTTTTTAAAGCCCTTTTCTAGGAGTGCTCTTTAAATATCAAAGGATCCTATATACAGGTTCAAGATACTCCCTGTATGGGGAAAGCATAAACTAAATAACCATACTTACAGCAAAGGCAATATCAAGCTGTATATAAGACAAGTAAACTAGTCGCTCCATCTGGTACCTCCTTGTATTTATTGGAATCCCATCTTTAACATCTCCAGGAGTGTATGAAGGCTTGCATCCACTCATTCTAGTCTCCTTTAAGAGATTTAAAATATACTTCCATTATGAGACCACAATTCTCTTTTTTTATCTTGCTACTTCCATTCTAAGAAATATCTTAGTTGGCCTAAATCCTTAATTTCGACCTCCTTGGCTAGATATTCCCCCTTTAAATATGTTAAATACATAGTCTTTAGGAACTAAAATATAATAGGAATCTGCTAACTTATTATCCTACTAAAAGTAGACTTCCTAAATAAGATAACTACTATACAACATATGAAAACTTCCTAATCAACTACTACCATCAACTCCTAACTACTCTCCTTATATATAGAATGCATCTTGCATATCAAATTCCCAAGAAAAAACCATGAGGCCATGACAAGAAATAGAAGGAAAAAAGAATTTTCTTCTTACAATTGATATAGGATTACATGGTTATATGCATCTCAGTGTAGGAGGAAAAAAAGGAAACAGTCTCCTAGAAAAAGAATCAATCTCCTAGGACTCCATATTCTCCTAGGATAGGAAAACAATATCCTAAGATTCCATACTCTCCTACAAAAGGAAAACAGTATCGAAGGATTCCATGCTCTCCTAGGGAAGGAAGACAATCTCATAGGATCCCACAATCTTTAGGATATCAAGAAATCAACTTTTCTAAAATGGTATACAGCTAAAATACAACTCAACACAAAGTATCAAGAATCTTGCAAGGATTAACGTTATGCACAAAGCAAAGTGATTCTAATGCCTAATGATAAGTAAAACCAAAAAGAGGAAAGAATGAAGGGTGAAAAATCTTCATTAAGGGTAACTTCTTACCAACTTGATTTTTTCTATTCGCAAAAAAAATACTAATTGACCCAAAAGTCAAAAAAATGAATATTTAAACAAGATTATAACCACAAAGTACAAGTATTTACTAAATAGTGCAAAAAGATTCCTAAAAGATATAAAAGGGGAATAGTTGATGCCTGTTGAAAGTCCGCCTGCCATGCATATTTGCCAATGGGGTTCAAATACAGGAAAAGCTGCAAGCCATCCAGCTGTAGATTTTTGTCTAGACTCAGTATCTCCCCATCCATAAATGGGTCGAGTGTTATACTCCCAACGTGCAGATTTCACAGTATCCACATAATTTGACCTATTAATAAAAGCCAAAAATAAGCTTTAGTTTTTATCCACAACCCATAGCATAGGTACTTTAATCACTTAAATTGCTTCATACTAATGCAAAACCTAAAGATTTAATCTAGAATATATATGTCAAGAGTAGTTATGATATTTACCATATTCTAAAGTCTTCCAACATAACAGAAAAGCAAGCCACAAATTTTTCCTTAGTTCAATTTAAAGTTTGAGTCATAACCAAGGACCATGTCGAAGTTCATGAAAAGAATCAAAATTGAAGACGTACAAAGTTTTGCAATATGTGAAGGTCCTTGGATAAATTTATAGATTATCCATCATACATATAATATACATAACTTTCAAGAATATATTATCAAGGTTATATTTGTAATTGTAAATTTAACAAACTCTTATATATAATAACAATGGTGAACAATAAGATAGCTGATTCACCTATTTTCATCACATGTTCGAAACCAAAACCCTACATGTAAACTCAAAAGATTGACAAAGTACTAGTTCATTCATCCTCTTAGTTGTGCAACCTGGCAAGCTTGTTAATAAGAACAACATCAAACTAGGCAACTATCTATCTCTTATTTCTTTCCTTTTCGTGTTTGAATTAGTATGAGGAATCCCATAGGATCATAGCTTATTACAAGAGACGCTACACATCAATACCATGGGCCAACGGATTCGTGGTGATAAGGAAACAATTTCGACAAAATAAGTCTTGTTGTACATCACCAAAACTTCAAGTTCTTTGAAATTGGGCACCAAAGTGTACTTCCTATCCAGAGAAGAATCGAAGCATATGGTTGGACAAAGAGTTCTCACTATCCTGGTCAAAGTTGCAATAAACTCAACAGCACTATTGTTGGAGATGGTGCAATAAGCACTGGAAAAGAGTTTTTGAAGCTAAAGGTCACAACTAAGACCAAGGCAACTTTCAATGACACATTAGATCAATGCCAAGGCCAACTAGAAAAAGTGTAGAGTTGATTAGAGGCTTTACAAGTGACGTATTATGCTAAAGACAAGGCCAACAAAAAGGAGTACATATCTAATGAGATGCTTTAGAGATGCATGAGAACACTCTTGATAAGGGCGATGATGAACTTACCAAGAAAAGAGAAGAGGGATTAATAGAGAACAAAATTTGTGTTGATAGTACAATTTATTGATGAATATTACGAGCCTAGACACATTGATACGATTGTGACTCTAGTCAAGCTCGATGGGACACAATAAAGCAAACAAAGGGGAAGTCTTTTGAGCAAAATAAGGGCTAGTGCAAGTGGCAGTCAACAACAAAGGTGACACCAAGAGTGATTCTAACAACGGTGGGTTGGAAATAAGTTAGGGATTTATGCTATAATATCATGTTAGAGTGTGTGAATATGTTGTTAACACAGTCACCATGATCATATTGAATATACAAGAGGACACAATACATGGTAAATAAAAATAGTTTCCTATAGTATACAAATATAATATATTACCAATACAATTAACAAAACTATTAGTTTTTTCTTTTAAATTAAGCCAATTCAACCGCCTTTGATCATGATTATCTTTTTTCAAAAACCCAAACATTCCCAGATATATGAACACAACTAATGTTAATGGAGAAACTATGTCTAGCAACAACTCTATGAATGGAATTCTGGATGGTAATCTCAACATCAAAACTATGGTTATAACAAATAAGATTGAAGTTACCTGCCATCATCACAAATAAAACCTTGATGCCAAAATGGGCTGACTTGGAAGCCTTCTTGAACTCTTTTATTAAATTCCTAGATAAACAAAGAAAAAGTAACTTACCATTTAGTTCGTTGTAGATAATTAATACACTTATAATGGATCGAGAAAAGAGCCATAAGTAGTCAGCTAATAGATATAGATAGAGATAAAATAAAATAAGAAAACAATAGCATCATAGTCAATTATATAAGAACAATAAAAATGAAATTGCCACAATTGTTTCCACTGTACAAAGATGATCATGGAAGTGTAAGAAAATTCTATTAATATCCCAATTAGATTAATATAATGTATAGGCTTAAACAATCATACAGTGATCAAGGCCAGCGTAATTTATAGAGCCCAGAAAAATGATATGTTAATTTGGAATAGCAAAAATATGCAATAATTCTTGGATTTGGGTTAAAACAAAGCCCCGACCAAATTGTCCAAGTCAACTTTCTGTCTCAACAATCAACATGTTATGTAACGTTGCCCATAGAGACCATTAATGCCTATAATTCCAATTTTACATCTATGTGAAGTGGACCTCTAAGAAAAAAACCAATATAGTGTAGCCAACTTCCTATTTGAGATCATCTCATTGGCTACTATATAACAAGGTTTAGTACAAAAAAACCAATAGAATATGCAATTTTATGTTGTTGAGAACTTATGAGAAAAATAAACAAGACAAAATTAAGAAGCCAGAATGAAGCGTGATTTTGATATTGTTTCCTTATATGTGAACATCTTGGTGTATGTAGGTTTTTATCTGTGAATAGCACGATACTCTTTATTACTAAAATTCAGTGTTAGTTATGAAACTCTTTTTTCCCAATAAGGATGGGTCTTATTTCTAGAATCAAACATTTCCCCTTAGGGGCATGTTTTCTTTTCTTTCTTTCTTTCTTTTTTTTTTTTTTGAGTGTGGATTAGTTGTACCTTATCATTTTCATCTTAGAAATATTGGATCTAATAGATGAAATAAAAGAGAAAGCAAAGTACATAAACAAACTTCTATAATCACCTTAGTGGTGTTGTTGAGTTATACAGACTAAGAATCCAGAATTCTAAAAAATGATGAACACAAAAAAATGTGATTTTAACCAAAAGAGGAACAAAAACATGAATTCAACATGCACATTCAAATAATGCATATGAACCTTGGGAGTGACCTCCTTGTTTGGAGGCTGCATGCCTTTCTGAGCCACAAAAGTATTTCCCAAAATCAATTCATGCCTGCCTGTGCATGAATGAATCAGTCGGAGATTGAAGACAAACTAAATTCATACAAATGATTTGAATAACTCCATACCAAAGTGAATTGAGACATTTGATTGAAAAACTTACTTCCCCAAAAGTTATGAGACTGTTGAGAGTATTGACATATGTACTTGTCATAAGCACCAAGAATTTGAGCTCCAACACCAACTGATCGAGGTCCATACTGTGCCAACTCAAATGGGGTCATGTCCTTTTGAAAAGCCGGGTTCTCCACAGAGTACATGAAGCAGAAACTCTGCCTGCTCTCAGGAATAGAAACCTTGAAGTACCAACCCTCAAAAAATTTCCTTGAACTTCCGTCAAAATGGTACCTGGTTTGAGAAAAAAGAATGATTTCTTTTAAACAGACAGGATGAGAAAGAAAAAGTGAAATTACCCGCTGTGAGGAGTTCGAAGGTGGCGAGTAAGAGGAGTAGGCACATAAAGAGGAGTGACGGATGAAGAGCCAACACTTTGACTTTGGCTTGAAGAAGCAGCAACCCAATTGGAATGCCTGCTGACGCTTGTCGTAGGAGAAGAATATGGGTATAGTTTGAGATTGGCTCCAAGTCCAAGGACATGGTGGAGATAGTTTACCATGGAGGAGAATCCTTCTAATGACTTGATGAATGAATGAACGAGGCAATGAATGAACGAATTTTACGTACCCATTACATAAACAAGATGTGAGTTGGATGGTGGTGGAAGCAGCGGCCGGTTTTCCAAATGAAACACGTGGCGGAGGCCTGTCCGAGAAACTACAAACTTCTTTTCTTTGCTAATTTTTATTTTGATTTTACCTATTTAAACTAATATTTTATAATTTAAAATTATTTAAAAATATTTTATGATCTCAAGATACAAGAAAATATTTTTGAGAAATTAAAGTAATTCATTAAACACAGAATTATAAAGAGAGTACACATGAAAAGCTATTAGCAAGAATAAGTTCACATAGCTTCACGTTTAAGCTATCACGTAAAACTCAACGCTCCCATTTGTCCAGCAGCACAGGGACGCAAACTAATTAAGTCTTCATTTTGAGAGAGTTGAGAATTCAGTGTAAGTTGTTGCTCTCTTATTCGTGCGAGTAATTCCAAAAGAACCTAATACATATGCTTTTATTTTCCTTAGAATATCAAAAAGTTTGTTTCTTTTCGAAAATCCTACAATAATTTCGGACTGGGTGATGATGATAATGATGATAATGATGATGATGATGATGATGATGTACCAATCTACCAAAAAAAGCGTTTAAAGTTGATGTAGTATTCCTCTTCTTCGAGTAATCCAGATCAATATTTCAAATGAGAATAGTGATTGAATACAGCTTGAGATATTCGGAGATAATTGAGTAGTCAATAAAAGATTCATCACTCCTGATAGAAGCAGATGATACCCACGGCCTCTTGTCGGGGTTATTACTAGAGAATCTCTGGCTAAAGCAGATAAAGACATTTTTCATTATTTTGATATTCATACATTTATGGATTTGATATTAATCTTAAATTTATTTAATGAAATTCTTGATACAAAACATAGCATTGGGAAAATTATGATGAGATTATGATAATGAGATTCTTATATTGTGTAATTATATTAGTATCTAAACTTTCCCTAATTATGCGATAATGAGATGAGATGAAATTAATCTAGGTAGACTAACACATGTTATACTTCTTAATTGGATCAAGCTGTAAATCTCACAAGTTGTAGACATGTGTAGTTTAAAGTTAACATGTGGATGCTTCCTAAGGATAGTATGTACATTAGATTGACATACTATGATACCATCATATGAATATTCTATTCTAGTGTCAATGATAGTCTCATCATAGCAATGCTGCAAGTATTCTTTGACTTGAGGTGCTCAAGGATATCTTGGATGTTGATCATGTACTTTGACTCTATTTATTGATGCCTTTCAGGGGTTACTCATAGGGGATGATTGGGTACAGCTTGAGGTATTCGAAGATAATTGAGTAGCTAATAGAGGATTCACCACTCCTAATAGAAGGAGATGATTCCCATGACCTCTCGTCGAGATCATTACTCAAGAGTCTCGAGTTAGAGCATATATGTGTCATGAAGAAAGTTTTTAATAATACACAGAGTAATGAAACCCTCAGACTAAGATCTAATATCACTTGGACTAGATGTGACGTAGTCAGTCTAGTGGGAGTTGACACTTTGATCATACTTTGAACTAAGCGGGGTATAGATGGTGAAAGGACGAATTGTACGACAACGTTGCTTATGAAAGGGTTCATAGTCAAACCACTTATTTTTGGTCAATTTGGGGTCATGACGTATTGTTAGATACCACTATTGACTTCCTTGAATTAAGTGTTAATTCAAGTTACCAACATAACCGGAAACCTAATAGGTTACACACATAGGAGATTCAAAAGATGAGTAAAATAGTATTAAATGATGATTCAAGATATAAGAGAGTGTTTCGAGATTGTATCACGATATGATCGTAATAGAAAATGCTGCATGGAATGGATTAGAAACAAGTGTTGTTGGTTGCCAATTTGGTTATTAACTTCCTAAAACTTAGATTATTGCATGATATTTATGATCATTAACTTCTCTTAACTTCCATTAATGCATGTTATTCATGACCATTAACTTCGCATAACTTTCTATTAGTAATGTGGGTTATGGGAGGCCAAAGAGGGTAGAAAATAATCATCATTTTCATGCATCTTGTGTAAGACACTAGAAAAATAAAGGTTCTTTCTTACACACACACTCTTTTTCTCTCTAACTCTCACAAAAGTTCTTGTCTTTGCTAGCATAAAGAAATAATTCTAGCCATCTCCTAGTCAGGTTTCATGGTACATAATTTTAGTAGTCTCTTAATTTAGGAAGACTGTTTATTTGGAAATATCCCTAATATAGCTAGATATTATAGCTAAGGATAATCTCTAAGAATAATCCCTTAATTAAGAGATTTATCTACTATTACGGGTTTCTCTACAAAACCCATAGGATGCAAATGGGTTTTCAACAAGAAAACTGACATGGAGGGTAATGTTGTTACCCATAAAGCTAGGTTTATAACTAAAGGTTATCGTCAAAGGTAAGGTGTGACTATGACGAAATATTTAGCCTAGTAGCTATGCTTAAATCCATTAGGATACTTTTAGCTATTTCCGCTCATTATGATTATGAGATATGGCAAATGGATGTGAAGATGGCTTCCTTAATGGAAATCTAACCGATGGTATATATATGACACAATCTGATGGTTTCATATCTATAAATGGAGAAAAGGAATGCAAGCTTTAGAAATCCATTTACAGATTGTAGCAATCATCAAGGAATTGGAATATCTAATTTGATGAGACAATCAAAGAGTTTGGTTTCTCACAAAATTTAGATGAGCCGTGTGTGTATAAGAAGGTTTGTAGCGCCTCCTTACCGTAGAGTACGCACCAGAACGCCCGTGGGTCGTTTCGATACATATCCTACAATAAGGGAGGGCTACGAGCAGTCGGTCACTACAATACTCTCATGGCATCAAATTT
>JANSVB020000009.1:1805193-1823874 GCA_025504935.2 Erythroxylum haughtii
TCCTGTTCTTGGTAGAACACAATGAAAAAGTAGCGCATGTAGAACCCTAGCCTTCGGCACAAGAGTTGAGGCCTTCTTTTCCTTTGGGTCACTACATCCATAGAGTTGTAGATTGATATGCACCTTCTCTACACTGGCTTGAGTCATCCATCTTATTTTATAAGCCACCCTTGCTCCAACATATGGACATTCACTAGCTTTCTCGATTGATTTCAATGTCACAATGACCGACAATCTATCCACCATTGATACTAAAGTACCATCTACTTCTTTCGCATTCGTCCAGAACTCATATACTTCATTTAGGTAAACTATTTCATAAACCTGAAAGAATTTCTTCCATCCAGCTGCATCAATCTCTGGTTTGATGTCCATCTAGTTCTTCTTTAAGGAATCGAAATCAATTTGTCTTTCATAAATCATCGATTTCTCCATTTGTAATCTGTGGATAACAAAAACTAAACGCACAATTGTATTTCTCAAAGAGATGATGTTGGTATCTGAAGTTAAGAATGTGAACCAAAAGAGAAATTTATATCAAAAACAAAGTAATGAAATGTTTTGTTGAGAGTTCTACAAAATTCGATTTCAGGGTATTTCAAGAGTATGCTAAAGTAGGTGATATTCTCAAGGTTTTGAGAAGATTTCCCTCCAAAACTTTCTTATGAAAGAAGTTACCGTCTGTAACTTACTATTATTGTTGCCTTGAAAACTTACAGCTTTTTATCCTCTTAACTAAGAAGATCATCTGGGTCATGACGTTTCAGATGATTGATCACTCAATACTACCATGTTCAGGTTTCGTCTGATTTTTTTGAATCTTTATTCACTCAATAGACTCACGATTTTCCTCTGTACGTAGTCTCGTAGAAAATGATGTCTAACTTCAATATGTTTTACCGTCGAGTGTTGTATTGGATTCTTCGATAGGTTGATAGCACTTGTGATGTCACGGAAGATTGGAATTTTTTCTTATTGTATTGAATAATCCTCTAATTGGTACATAATCCACAACATATGTGAGCAACAACTTGCAACTGACATATATTCACCTTCTACAGTAGATAGAGCAATTGAACTTTGCTTTTTTACTTGACTAAGAAATTAGATTATGGACAAGAAAGTGGCATCCTCCACTAGTACTCTTTTTATCAATCCTTTCTCCAACGTAATCAGCATCACAATAGCTAATTAACCTTAAATCTCTACCTTCCTCATACATTAAGCAAAGATCAGTAGAACCTGAAAGATATCTGAAAATTCTTTTAACAGCAATATAGTGAGATTCTCTGGGATCTGCTTGAATTCTAGCATATAAACAAACACAAATAGAATATCAGGTCTGCTTGTTGTAAGGTAAAGTAAAGAACTAATGATTCCTCTATAAAGAGTTTGATCAACCTTCTTACCTGCTTTATCCTTAGATAGAAGGTTTGAGGGATGCATAGGAGTTGACATAGGTTTCACTTTTTCCATTACATATTTAACCAATAGTTCTTTAATATATTTCTGTTGATGAATAAAAATCTTTTCTTCGGTTTTCTTAACCTGTTACCCAAGAAAGAATTTTAATTCACCCATCATGCTCATTTCAAATTTATTCTTCATCAAATTCTCAAAACTGGTACATAGCTTTTTAGACGTTGCACCAAAGATAATATCATCAACATATATTTGTACTATGATAAAATCATTCTTAATGCATTTTCTAAATAAAGTTTTATCTACATGTCCTCAACTAAAATCATTCTCAATCAGAAAGGAACTTAAACGATCATACCAAGCTCGAGGAGCTTGTTTCAATCCATACAAAGCTTTATGAAGTCTATAGACATAGTCTAGTTTCTTAGAATCTTCAAAACTAGGAGGTTTCTTTAAATAAATTTCTTCATCTATAAAAACCATTCAAAAAGGCACTTTTCACATCCATTTGAAAAAGTTTTATATCATAACAAACAACATATGCAAGCAACATCCTAATAGCTTCTAATCTGGCTACAAGAGTATAAGTTTCATTATAGTCTATTCCTTCCTGTTGATTATAGCCTTGAGCTACTAATCTAGCTATGTTCTGACTTACTCTACCCGATTCATCTAGTTTATTCTTAAAAACCCATCTGGTTCCTATGATAGACTTTTTAGGAGGTCTGGGAACTGAAGACCAAACTTTATTCTTAGTAAATTGGTTCAACTCCTCTTGTATGACTAAAATCCAAGCTTCATCCTGAAGAGCTTCATCAATTTTCTTAGGGTCTATTTCAAAAATAAAAGCTACATTTGCTTCTCTTTTGAATTTAGACCTAGTTATCACACCTTCTGAAGTTTTTTCTATAATCAGATTTTCTGGGTGAGAGGACTTATATCTCCAGTCCTTTTTCAGACTAAAATTTTCAAGAACATCTTCTACTTTTTCTAAAGGAACATCTGATGGTGACACATCTACACTATCAACTAAAGGTACTGATAGAGTTTCATTATCAGTATCATTACTTCTATCTGGTTGAGAACCATCATCAAATTTGACATGAATAGATTCTTCAACAGTCTTAGAAGTAAGATTATAGACCCTATAAGTATTAGAAGATAATGAATATCCTAGAAAAATTCCTGAAACAATCTTAGAATCGAATTTATCCAAAATGTTCTTTGTATTCAATATAGTACACTTGCAACCAAATGGATGGAAGTAAGAGATATTAGACTTCCTTCCTTTCCATAACTCATATGGAGTTTTATTCAACAATGGTCGCAAAATTATTCTATTTTGAATATAACAAGCTGTATTTACAGCTTCTGCCCAGAAATACTTAGGAAGATTCATTTCACACAGCACAGTCCTTGCCATTTCCCGAATTGTCCTGTTCTTTCTTTCTATAACTCCATTCTGTTGTGGAGTTTTAGGAGCAGAGAAATTATGAAAAAATCTATTATCTTTACAATATATTTTGAATTTTTCATTCTCAAATTCACCACCATGATTACTTCTAATGCCAGCAATAGAAATTTCTTTTTCATTTTGTAACTTTTTGGAAAGCACTTTAAAACATCTGAAAGATTCATCTTTATGTGACAAAAATAATATCCAACAAAATCTAGTGAAGTCATTAACAATTACAAGACCATGCTTCTTTCCGCCAAGATTTAATGTCCTAGTTAGACCAAATAAATCTATATGTAACAACTCTAGAGGTCTAGACGAAGTTACAATATTTTTAGAAGAAAAGGATGTTTTAACCTGATTTCCTTTATGACAACTTTCACAAGAGAAATCCTTGTTAAAACTTATTTTTGGTAAATCTCTTACCAAATCATGTTTAATCAACTTAGAAATATGTTTAAAACTAATATGACCTAGCTTTTTTTTATGCCAAATCAATTTTTCTTCATTAGTTGATATAAAATAAGAAATATTTTGACTTTGCAAATCTTATAAATTAATCTTATAAAGATTATTTCGTCTTCTGGCAGAAAAGAATATGAAGTCGTCCTTGTTTTCGACTACACAAGAGTTTTGATTAAAGGATACTTCAAAGCCAGAGTCACATAATTGACTTACAATAATCAAGTGATGTTTTAAACCTTCAACTAGCAAGACATTATCAATAGATGCAAGGGAATCTTTACCAATTTTGTCGATTCCAACTATTTTGCCCTACTGGTTGTCTCCAAAAGTTACTGATCCTCCCTTCTTACTTTAAAAATCTAGGAATATAGACCTTCTTCCCGTCATGTGTCGCGAGAATCTACTGTCCAAATACCATTGGTGCTGGATGCTTCTTCCAAGGAAGGAGATCTGCAGGAGATATTATATTCTTTTTAGATACCTAGATTTTCTTGGGTCCTTTGGGGTTAGTCTGAAAATTATTCATAGGATGAAAATGAGAAGACTGGTGAGATTTATTTTTATAAGGAATAAAGTTCTTTTTATGACGAGTATTGGTTTTAGTAAACCCTAGAACACTCTTATCATTAGGGTATCTATATTTCTCAATCATATCATTCATTTTCTTTTTACTTTCAGTAAAGGATGATAAATCCTCTGAGAGAGAATTAATCATTTGTTTGAATTGACTAATCTCTTCAGATCTATCTACTGTTACCTTTTTCTTCATAATGTCTATTTGTTTCTTGAGGCAGACGTTTTCTTTCTCTATTGCTTCCGTGTTTTTCAAGTTTTCTACATACTTTTTTTAGGGATCTATACTGCTTTAGTATAGCATGAGAATCTTCTAACAATTCTAGATATGCAACTTGGAGTTCTCTAAAGTTAGAAGTTACCTCCTCGTCATCTTCGTTTTTGGCTACCAAGCATATGTTTGCTTGTACTGAAGCTTCTGAATCAGAATCAGATTCGGATGAATCCAAATCTTCCCATGTAGCTATCATACTCTTTTTATTTTCTTTATTCTTCTTCGGCTTTCTTTTCAGCAACAAACATTCGGACTTGTAGTGTCCTAGTTTGTTGCACTCGTAGCAAATGATAGAAACCTTCTCGTTCTTCACTTCATCTTTGCTATTTTTCTTAAAAGAAAACTCTTTATTTCCGTTTGCTTTCTTCTTCCACATTCTTCTGATCTTCCTTGAGATAAAAGATAATTCATCATTGTCTTCACTTGAATCTTGTTCAGATTCACTAATGTCATCATTTTTTATCTCTTCGATCTTTAGTGCTTTTGATGATGAACTTCTGCTCCTCTTATTCTTGTGATTTTTTTGACCAGCCTTTAATGCTATAGATTTGTCCCTTCTAGGTTTGTCTTCAGCATTAAGCTCCACTTCATGTATCTTCAAAGAACCAAGCAGCTCGTCAAGCTTTAATTTGCTTAAGTCCTTGGCTTCTTGTACTGCAGTGACTTTAGGTCTCTATCTTTTGGGTAAACTTCTGAGAATCTTCCTGACATGGTCTTGATTGTCATAGATTCTCCCAAGAGCTTTCAGTCCATTAACAATAGTTTGAAATCATCCAAACATCTGATCAATAAACTCATCTTCTTTCATTTTAAACAGCTCATACTGATGTACAAGAATGCTGATCTTAGAGTCCTTCACTTGGTTTGTGACTTCATGTGTGATGGATAAGGTGTCCCAAATTTCCTTCACAGTTTCGCATCCATGAACTTTATCGTATTCACTTATGCTTAATGCACAACTTAGGAAGAATTTGGCCTTTGAATTTAGTTGAAATCTCACTTTGTGATCGGCTGACCATCTAGTACGTGGAATAGTATTGCCTTCATCATCTAGTGGTACGTATGGTCCATTCTCGATGATATCCCAAAGATCAACATATGTGGATTCGATGAAAATCCGTATCCTGTCATTCCAATAATGATAGTCCTCACTATTGAACGCAGGAGTTCTTGTGACGGAGGCACCTTTAGCAATAAACACGTGTGATTCTACCATGGATCTTTTTTCTCAATGTGTAAAGGTAATTCTTGGAAACCGAGCTCTGATACCAATTGAAGTAAATCACACGTTAATATAGAACTCGCGTACAGTATACGAAGTACACAAGAAGGGGGGTTGAATTGTGTAATCTTTTCGTGAATACACAAAACCTTTGATATTTATTGAAAAAGAAACTTTTTCAAGTATTAAAAATATACCAACTAGTTTAGTTAAATCGCAACTTCTATAAACTTGTATAAGATCAATAGTATTTAAGAGTAAAGGAGTTAGAGGATAGACGATGCGATTTTTATACTAGTTCACCCCAAACCTTGGGCTACGTCCAATCCTCAGAATTCTTCTAAGTTTTCACTATACTTCGACAAAATTACAAATATTCTTTCCTCCCTTCCAGAGCCTCTTCAGGTCTCTTACATTGAGTATTTTTTCAGCTATCTTCACCTTTCCAGGCTCTCAGCCTTTTCTTTCTCTCACTAGAAAGATAATGTGAGCTTTTGTTATAGTAATGTTTGCTCTTGTATATCGCACAGAATTTTTGTAAGTAATAACTTGTAAGCATAAAAGTTGTTCAGTTTTCGACTACGACTAATATTTATAGCCTAAGTCTCCAACCGCTTCTTAAATATTGATAACTGTTTCTTGTTTCTTGTTTCTTGTAGAAACCGTTATTCAGTTGAGTTCTGTAACTAACTCAAACTGCTTCTTCTTAGTTTTGAAACTTCTTCTTAGTGAACTTCTTCTTAGTCTCCGAAACTTCTTTTTAGTCTTCGAAACTTCTTCTTAGTGAATTTCTTATAGTCTTCGGAACTTCTTCTTAGTGTGTTTTGGCACTGCACACTTAACACACTCATCAGAATAGTTCATTTATTTCAAACATTATCATTATTTGATTATCAACAAAATTATTAAACGTGAAGTCATTATGAAACCTCTTCATCCATTTGAAACAGTTTTATATCATGACAAACAACATATGCAAGAAAAATCCTAATAGCTTCTAATCTAGCTATAGGAGCATAGGTTTCATTATAGTCTATTCCTTATTGTTCATTATAGCCTTGAGCTACTAATATAGCTTTTTTACGACTTACTCTACCTAACTCGTGTAGTTATTTTTAAAAACCCATCTGGTTCCTATTATTGACTTATTGGAGGGTCTGGGAACTAAAGACCAAACTTTATTCCTTGTAAATTGATTCAGTTCCTCTTGCATAGCTAAAATCCAAGCTTCATCCTGAAGAGCTTCATCAATTTTCTTAGGCTCTAATTCAGAAATAAAAACTACATTTACTTCTCTTCTAAATTTAGACCTAGTTCTCACACCTTCTGAAGTTTTACCTATAATTAGATTTTCTGGGTGAGAGGATTTATACCTCCAGTCTTTTCTCATACTAAGGTTTTTAGGAATATCTTCTATTTTATCTGGTGGAGCATCTGATGATGACAAGTCTACATTATCAACCAAGGGAACTGGTAAGGTTTCATTATCAGAATCATTTCTTCTATCTGGTTGTGAACCATCATCAAATTTGACATGCATAGATTCTTCAACAAATTTAGAAGCAAGATTATAAACCCTATAAGCTTTAGAAGACAATGAGTATCCTAGAAAAATTTCTGAATTGTTCTTAGAATCAAATTTATCTAATATATCTTTTGTATTCAATATAGTACACTTGCAACCAAACGGATGGAAGTAAGAGATATTTGGCTTCCTTCCTTTCCATAACTCATATGGAGTTTTATTTAACCAAGGTCGCAAAAGTATTCTGTTTTGAATATAACAAGCTGTATTTACAGCTTTTGTCCAAAAATACTTAGGAAGATTTATTTCATAGAGCATGGTTCTTGCCATTTCCTGAATCGTCTTGTTCTTTCTTTCTACAACTCCATTTTGTTATGGAGTTCTAGGAGTAGATAAATTGTGGAAAATTCCATTTTCTTCACAAAACATTTTGAATTTTTCATTTTCAAATTCACCACCATGATCACTTCTAATTCCATCAATAGAAATTCCTTTTTCATTTTGTAACTTTTTGGAAAGAACTTTAAAACACTTAAAGGACTCATCTTTATGTGATAAAAATAATATCTAACAAAATCTAGTGAAGTCATCAACAATTACAAGACCATACTTCTTTCCACCAAGACTTAATGATCTAGTTGGACCAAATAAATCTATATGTAACAACTCTTGAGGTCTAGACGAAGTTACAACATTTTTAGAAGAAAAAGATATTTTAACCTATTTTCTTTTTTGACAACTGTCGCAAAAGAAATATTTGTTAAAACTTATTTTTAGTAAACCTCTTACCAAATCATGTTTAATCAACTTGTAAATATGTTTAAAACTAACATGACGTAGCTTTTTATGTCAAATTAATTTTTTCTCATTTGTTGATATAAAACATGAAATATTTTGACTTTGCAAATCTTCTAAATTAATCTTATAAAGATTGTTTCGTCTTTTGGCAGAAAAGAATATGAAACCATCCTTGTTTTTGACTACACAAGAATTTTGATTAAAGGATGCTTCAAAGCCAGAATCATATAATTGACTTACACTAATCAAATTATGCTTTAAACTTTCAACTAGCAGAACATTATCAATAGATGCAAAGGAATCTTTACCGATTTTGCCGATTTCAACTATTTTGCCCTGCTGGTTGTTTCTAAAAGTTACTGATCCTCCCTGCTTATTTTGAAGATCTAGGAACATAAACCTTCTTCCCGTCATATGTCGCAAGCATCCACTGTCCAAATACCATTGGTGCTGGTTGTTTTTTCCAAGTAAGGAGATCTGTAGTAGATATTATGTTCTTTTTAGGTACCTAGATTTTCTTGCGTCCTTTGGGGTTAGTCTTATAATTATTCATCGAATGATAATAAGAAGACTATTTCCTTTTCTCTCTGTAAGGAACAAAACTCTTATTGTAACGAATATTGCTATTAGTAAACCCTAAACCACTCTTATCATTAGGGTGTCTATATCTTCCAATCATGTTATTCATCTTTTTCGTACTTTCAGTAAAGGTTGATAAATTTGCTAAAAGGGTATTAATCCTTTGTTTCAACTAACTAATTTCCTCAGATCTATCTATAGTTACTTTCTTTTTCATATCGTCTACATGTTTCTTAAGGCAGACATTTTCTTTCTCTAACACTTCTGTGTTCTTCAAGTTTTCAACAAATTTCCTTTTTAAGGCTCTATATTACTTTAATATGGCATGTGAATCTTCTAAAAGTTCTAAATATGCTTCTTGAAGTTCATTAAGATTAGAAGTTACCTCATCGTCACTTTCTTTTTTAGCTACTAAGCATATATTTGCTTGTACTGATGCTTCTTAATTGGAATCAGATTTGGACGAATCCAAATATTCCCAAGTTGCATTATGCTCTTTTTGTTTTCTTTACTTTTCTTCTGTTTTCTTTTTAGCAACGGACATTCAGACTTGTAGTGTCCTGGTTTGTTGCACTCGTAGCAAATGATAGAGGTTTTCTCGTTCTTGACTTTGTCTTTGCTATTTTTCTTAAAAGAAAAGTCTTTATTTCCCTTTCCTTTCTTTTTTTACATTCTTCTAATCTTTCTTGAAATGAAAAATAGTTCTTCATCATCTTCTCTTGAATCTTGATCAGATTCACTACTATCATCATTTTTTATTTTTTCAATCTTCAATGCTTTTGATCATGAATTTCTATTTTTTTAAATCTTGTGATTCTTCTAACTAGCCTTTAATGATATAGATTTGTCTTTTCTAGGTTTATCTTCTGCATCAAGCTTTACTTCATGTATCTTCAAAGAACCAAGCAATTCATCTAGCTTTAATTTGCTTAAGTCCTTGGCTTCTTGTACTGCAGTAACTTTGGGTCTTCATCTTTTAGGTAGACTTCTGAGAATATTTCTGACAAGGTCTTGATTATCATAGATTCTCCTAAGAGCTTTAAGTCCATTAACAATAGTTTGAAATCGTCCAAACATCTGATTAATAGACTCATCTTCTTTTATCTTGAACAGCTCATACTGATGTACAAGAATATTAATCTTGGACTCTTTCACCTGATTTGTGCCTTCAAGTGCGATGGATAAAATGTCCCACATCTCCTTTGCAGTTTCGCAACTATGAACTTTATCATATTCACTTCTGCTTAGAGCACAACTCAGAAATAACTTGGCCTTTGAGTTTAATTGAAATCAAGCATTTTAATTGGCTGACCATCTGATACGAGGAATGATATTTCCTTCATCATCTACTAGTATGTATGGTCTATTCTCGATGATATCCCAAAGATCAATATGTGTGGATTCTATAAAGAGCCACATCCTGTCCTTCCAATAATGATAATCCTCACTATTGAATGCAGGAGGTCTTGTCACGAAGGCACCTTCAGCTATAAAAACATGTGATTTAGCCATGGATCTTTGTCCTCACTTTGTAAAGGTGGTTCTTGAAAATTGAGCTCTGATACCAACTGAAGTAAATCACTTGTTAATATAGGAATCATGTAAAGTATACAAAATACAAAAGAAGGGGGTAAATTGTGTAATATTTTCAAAATTGTTAATCTTTTGAGATTTCTTGAATATCTTTACAATTATCAGATGAATACTAAAAACACTTTACTAAAAATTGATAAGTATTGAAATCGTAAATAATTTACCTACTTGTCTAACAATAAGAAAATTAAAGTATGAGAGTTAGAGAATAGACGTCGTGATTTTATATCGGTTCACCCCAAACCTTAGGCTACGTCCACTCCTCAGAGTTTGTCTGAGATTTCACTATACTTTTCAAATTTTATAAGTATTCTTTCTTCCCTTCCAAAGCCTCTTCAAGTCTCTTTAACGAAGTATTCTTTCTGCTATCTTAGTTTCTCCAGGCTACAACCTTTTCTTTCTTTCTCTAAGAAAGATATCTTGAGCTTTTGTTACAGTAGGATTCACTCTCTTGATTCGTACTTTTGAATACAAAATTTTCTAAGTATTGTACAATCACATTTTTCTCTCTTGTAAGCAAAAATTATTTTAGTCTTCGACTAAGACTAGTATTTATAGCCTAAGTCTCCACTGTCTTCTTGAAAACTAGTTCTTGAATCTTCAAGAGACCATTATTGTGTTGGAGTTAGTTTTGTAACTAACTCCAACTAACTAACTGTCTGATGTACTAGAGTATCTTTCTTTGTTGTATCATCTAATATTGTCACTTCGTTTGTTGTTTGCTTCGTCTGTTGTTTGCGCTTTGTCTGTGTTTGAGCTTCATCTGTTTTTTGCTTCATCTATTGTTTGCGCTTCATCTGTTGTTTGTACTTTGTCTGTTATTTGTGCTTCATCTGTTGTTTGTGCTTCGTCTATTATTTTCTCTTTGTCTGTTATTTGCGCTTCGTCTGTTATTTATGCTTCGTCTGTTGTTTTACGCTTTGTCTGTTATTTGTGTTTCGTCTATTATTTATGCTTTGTCTGTTGTTTCACTTCGTCTGCGATGACATGTATCGTCTGTTGTTGACGTCTCTTCTAGGATGACTAAGTGTTACTTACATTTTTCTGCACACTTAACAAACTTATCAAAATAGTTCATATATTTCTAAGGTTATTATTATTTGATTGTCACCAAAATTAATAGAAGTGAAGTCTTCTTGACTTAATATGAGGAACATATTCATTTCTAATCCTTTAATGCTAAACAAATTGTAGTCCCAAAATATTTTGATTTTGATACACTTGATAGGCTAGAACTGTGAGATAGGGCAAAGAACCTAGCAACAAGAATTTAGTGGGCGAAGTTCATATGCTTGCAACATCATGTCTTCCAAGAACTCACTCTAGAATTCTTTACTTCCCTTTATTACGAACCTAGTAACCCTATGGGTTTCCCAAGTATTCCATTACCGATCAAAATGATGATTTTCGTGCTTTCTCTATTCGAATGAGCTCACAGGGTTAGAGTGATTCGATGCTAAAAATGCCTACAACAATATCATAAGAACCCATAAGCATTTGTTATTGAACAAATTCATATGTCAAATGGTTTTTGATAAATCAAAAACCAACAAGTGCTCCATAAAGGAACTTTTCCTATTGTGGTGCATGGATCACAACATCCCAGTGTGCACCTCCACACATGTGTTGATTGCTATTGTTGCTTTGTTGCAACTCTACGTAAGAGGAGCAACAATTTGGGTATGGGGTACTTGGTTTTTTCCTTTGCTAAGTATTATGGCATGGACTATAGTGGTTTAACCATCAACATCCCAGATTTTCTAAATCACTATCATCTATGGAGTGTTGAAATCCCTAAGTCCCATAAAATGGATCTTTGGGATATTAGCCAAAAGGCTCATGTGAAAATAAGGGCTAATCAGGTGAGTTTGAGCATAGCACTGCCTCAGTAGGTACAAGAGGACTCAACTAGTGAGTAGTCTGAAGAGGAAGAAGATACTGATGAATCATGCTAGAAGAAAGTACTCAATGCAATCTCCACAAACACCAAGGTAATTATAGATACATTTGCAGAGAACTCTAGAAGAATAAAGGAGATGGTCCGAACACAACGACGTCAAAGCTAGAATATACGTCGTTTCCATCGTTACTTCGAGGCTCAAGGCATCCAATTTCCACCTATGACACCATCCCTGCCTTCATCCCCGTGAGGCTTTGTTTCTAACCCTTTTCTTTTTAAATTTAGTCTTTATTTTATTTTTGTTTTACTTTAATTTATGTTTCTTCTTACCATGCATGTTTGTTTCCCTCCTTACATTAAAGACAATGTGTCGTTCAAGTATGCGAGCGTTAAGTGTTTTGCTTCGAAAGTGAATTTTGCATATTGTATAATTATTTGTTAGATTGTATTTTGTGAATTATGTGAATCTGTCAATGGATTAGATGGATTGAAATTGATTTAATTTTGAACATAGTCTATTAGGTTGTGAAAGTCATTAGCTCGCAAAATTAGTGAATTGGGTTCTTAGCTAAATATGCAAGTTAATTAAGATTTAGTGCGAGTTTTTCACCCTCTAAACTGTCACATTCATTTATAATTTTAGGTCTTTCGACTAAAGTAGCTCTGTTAGTATTTTTCATAAAAACAAGTAACTAAAGCAACATGGTAGGCAATAATAATAAAAAAGTTAATTTTAAATAAATAACTATTCCACTAGCCTTTGGGTTATGAATAGAGCTAGTAGCTAGTTGAGAATATGATGTAGCTAAGTAACTGGATTGACACGCATCACAAATGTGTACCTCCATGTCAAAAAGCTATAATGACATTTCAATCAAGCAGCTTAATAAAAATATGATTTAGTCGAGTAATCGGATCGACGTTCATCACCAATGTTTGCCTCAGAGTAAAAGAGTGAGTCCATATCTACAAAATATTTTTAAAAATGTTTTTTAATAAAATCTATCAAACTTGTAAATAGTTTGACTTTTCATGAAAACATACTTAGGAGTAGTTACAAAGTTTAAATGATCAAAGAATTATTAATGTATGTGTACAATTGAAAAGCGTGAGTAACTTGACATTTAGGTTTTGATTAATATGTATGTTTAGTAAAGAGCCCCTAAATGTGGATTTTTCATGTTAATGATTAGAAATAACTTGAATGGTTGTGTTTAAAGTTAAATTTATTTCATGAAGTTGAAGCCATTGTCTCATTATTGCATTGTGTGCTTTTTGATTTTATGTGTTTGTTGTTTTGTTTGCTTATAGAAAAGTAAACATTTAAATGTGAGGATGTTGATAAGTGTAAATTGCATCACATTTTAGGGCTTAGTTTAATATGTATTTAATTGTTAATTCAATCGTTTAGTATGTGTTTAGGCTAGAATTGTGTTAGTTTATTAATTATTTGTGTTTAAATGTTTTTATGGGTTACTACAAGTCTTTGAGCTTAAATATTATATTTTTGAGGTACCTTGATGTGTTTGTTAGTGTTTCAGGGTCAATATCGAATAATGGAGAAGTTTCGGAGACATTTAGGTCAAAAAAATGGCCCACGATCATGGCAGAAGATAGAAGCAGCAAAGTTGGCCCACGATGATGGCCCACATGTCACGATTGTGACAAAAGACCAGGACATGGCCTACAATCGTGGCCTGTATGCCATACTCGTGACTGAAGGCTCAGATGTGGCCCACAATCCTAGCCTACATCAGGTAGATGCATAGACACTCAAAAACTTCAAGTTTTGAGGGATTTTTCGAATTTTTCGGATCCCTAAAAAACCCTAGGGCTTCTTAGATCACAAAGGATATTTAAAGAACAAGACCAAGAGGCAGAGAAAGCTTTTGCATTAGCCACATTTGAGAAACCTTAAAGAGAGTTGAAGCTGGCTTCTAGTCCTTGAAGGACTATTCGAATTCTAATTGCTCTTCGATAATGGATATCTTTTTCTTCAAATTTAACATAATCTTTAGTTTTTTCTTGATTTATAGATATAAAAAATATACATATATGCCTTTCCCAATTGTATTAGATGATAAGCTGGATAGCTACCATCATTATCAAAATCTGGTCCTGCTGAAATTTTTTTTAATACTAGAATATCTTTGGGAGTTATAGTAGGATTATTGAGATAACAATCTCGTACTCCATCCTTTATCCATTGTGGTAGAAAACTTATCTCTGAAAAATTTGGTAATGATAAATATATCGAGTTCAAAGCTCCAAAATCATACCAATATCTTACCTCTTAAGGATCTGATTCTTGCAAATAATTGATCCTGGGGTATATTCCTGAGAAGTCAATATATCGGGATTCACTAGTTGATAGGGAGAATAATTCTTTCATCATCTTTTGTTGTTGTTCCACTTGTGGAGGAATCATTGATATTTCTTTCATTATTTGTGAGGTCGTAGGTAAACTTGTTGAAGGACTGGTAGTAGGATTTTTGTGGGGTCATAAATCGATATTCATCTTTTCTAATGAGAGTTGTTTTCGGGTATCTGGTTTTGGGTTTGTAGAGCTTGTAGAATGAGCAATATAGTCTACTATCTTAAGGCTCGAATTTTCATAATTTTCTATGTTCATCTGGATGAGATTTCTGAAGTGAATCACATGTTAATACAAGACTTATTAAATGATATGCAAATGTACAAGAAGGGGGGGTTGAATTGTGTATTATTTTTTAAAGCCCCTTTCAAAAACTTTTTGTTAAAAGAAACTTATTCTTTTTACAAGAACTACTGAAATTCAAAGTTATAACATATTTTTCGAAAACTCGTATAAGAAACTTGTATAATCGAAAATTGAACGATAAGAGAGATAAAGGGTAGAGAGATGTTGATGCAGTAATTTTTATACTGGTTCATCCCAAACTGTGGGCTACGTCCAGTTCTCAGATGTCTTTCTGAGATTTCACTATCTCTCAAAACTTTTACAAGTATTCTTTGTCTCCGAGCCTCTTCAGGTCTCTTACAATCAGTATTCTTTCATACTTAGCCTTTGCAGGCTATCTGTACAACTTTCAACTGAAAGATATTTGAGCTTTGTTACAGAAAAGAATAGCTCTAAGTTTCGTACAATAACTTCTCTTAAGTATTGACAGCTTTTTGTGTTCGTATTCGTATATGTCGTGTGTGTGTAACTTTGTAATCTTCAACTTCGACTCTTATTTATAGTCTTCATCTTCAACTGCTTCTTGATTCTTGCTTCTTTCAAGAAACGATTATTCAGTTGAGATCTGTAACTAACTCGAACTGATTCTTGATCTGACGTGGTTTGCTTCTATCTGCTTTTCATTCCGTCTGCTTTTGCTTCCATCTGCTTTTGCTTCCGTCTGCTTTTGCTTCCGTCTGTTTTTTCCTTTCGTCTGCTTTTGCTTCCGTCTGTTTTTTGCTTCCGTCTATTTTTTTCTTCCGTCTGCTTTTTCTTCCGTCTGTTTTTGTTCTTTCGTCTGCTTTCTTCCGTCTACTTGCTTCTATCGTCTGCTTTTCATCGTCTACTTTTCTACTTAGCTTCCGTTTGCTTTTTATTATTATTTGTACTTCATCAAAATCATTTATGTAAAGTCATTTTGACTTAACAGAAACTAGTGGGTCTTCATACTAAGTCAGTGAAGATAGAGGCTAGGTTTCATAGAGGTTTCCAAATATAAACAAACTAAAAAGTTCATCTTATAATTTTAAATCAAATATTTGAGGTTTCAATTATGTTCCATATGGATGTCATCATGCCAAATGGTTATGTTGAGGTAACTTATCACACTATTACTATTAACTATAGAGTTAATAGTAGGCTATTTTTATTACAAATTAAAATTTTGAGTAGTTTATTGTTATTTTTATTATTTTTGACAAGTGTTACAAAATTAGGTAAAGTTTAAGATTTTTATTATAATTTCACATAAATTTACACATTATTACTTACTTGTAAAATAATGCTCATGAAAGGCAGTGATACTTTTGTAAGCCCAAGGAATAGTTTTTGCTTATCAAAGATATTCATTCCTTATTAAATATATTTCTAAATTTTTATTTTATAAAATTTATGATATTTCACTTAAATTGCATTAAAACAATTGATGCTTCTTTTTATAGCAATGTCTCTCTCTTTAACTTATAAAATTTTACCCATATCTTCTCTCCCTTTATAAGTATAAGCTTATCTCTAACTATCTTCAAAATCTTGTTGATAATTTTAATATTACACCTAGATTTATGTAGTCATCTTTAAAGATAACAAATTCTTTTTTAAGCATCCATACGCTGTACTTTCTGAAGGGTATGAATTATACCATTATACCTATTTAGCTTGATAATTCAAATACTAACAATCTTTAGAGGATAACAATCACAACTATAAATAGATCTACCTAAGATAGTGTAGCCCCTTATCCTAGGGTACATACCAGAACCCCTGAAAGATATTCCAGTATATAAGCTATGATAATGATGCACTACGCTCAATCACAACATTCACATAACATAGCATCATCTATCTTTATTCTCTTATGAAACATCATAAGAAAAGTCACAATATTTTAAAATCCAAATTTCCTTATTTCATTTCATAGAAACTGAATGTCTACAATGTATTTTTCAACATTCATACTTATACAACATCATAGCCTAATACAAAGAGTGCAGCATAAAAGAGGCAATATACAAAATCTATCTAATCTGTCCATATTCAGCTGATCGACCTTTGAGCCATTTCTTCTTATTCCTAATAGCATAAGACTAAACTGCTTATTGCACCTCTCAGTAGCTAACATCGTCTCTCGGTTATGAAAAATCAACGTTGCAATTTTGATGAGTTTTGCGAGCTCAATGAGGTAACCATCACCGATGGTTCACTCAATTTATGCATTATATCAATAATCGTAACATATTATTCACATCTTTTTACATATTCATAAAATATCAAATTTCATTTTCAGAACAATCATCATAATCCTGTCATTCATATACAATTCACAAATCAAGAATAAATGCAATGCACGTGAGACTCACTTCCATTATTATTGTCGTTGTGGATGAGTGTTTTTTTACTAGCTCATATCCCTTAGTGGATACTAAGCTGTCAAATTATTTCCCATATCCCTTAGTGGATACCGAGTACATTCACAACTGAGCCTGAGGCTCTTTTCACATTCAGAGCTTTAAGCTCTTTTTCATTGACAACTCCGATCACAACTTCCTTTATCTTATATGCATTCATGTATTGAATGTTTCACGTAACATATTCTCAGTCAATCACATGATTTCACATTCACATTCAAATCACATTTATCATTGGACCTTGGTCTGGCATTCAATAGAGTTATTGAGGAACATTGATTTCATCACATTCATATATAAGAAGCATTTCATATATCACAATCATCGGACCTTCATTGTCCGAAATCAAAAAAATCAAGTCACATCCATTCATTAAGTCAAACATAATATAAAACAAAGAAGTAATTGGGTGAAACCATCTAGGTTACTCACAGGTCACTCTCGAAGCTAATGCCTAGAAGTTTCAACAATGTCTAGAGGTTGACATTCCAATTGCTCCTTTATAACAAGCAATATACACATATCACAATTTGTACAATTATAAGTGTTTAATAATGCGCATGTATGTAAATGAAATATGCACCATGCTTGTTTAAGACAATCTTGGGTATTTTTCCATTATCCTTGTCACATAATCAATCCTTTCTCAAAACTTACCTAAGTATAATTTGTACTTAGGTTTATACCTCAATAAAACCATTAAAATTACAATTCATAACTTATAGAATCACTTTCAGATTTTTCCAATAACTAACTTTCAAGTATACTATTCTTGATTATTTAGACAATGAAAAGTAAGTAATTTGGCAATACTCTCTTCTAGTAAAGTGTTTTCCTATCTCTTAAGTTTCTAAGGACACCAAAATCATTCAATTTGGTTCAGTAATCCAAAAGTTATATCCCAACATTTTCATATTGTTCTCATTCTGAAACAGTATACTATACTTAACTTCTATCCAAAAATTGAAAAAAAGTCTTAGAAACTGAATCAAAATTTGACTCCTTCAGATGCTTTGTATCCCTATGTCTCTAGTTTACTTTAAATCAAAATTCATCTCATTTGTAAATCTACAGATCAATATATAATCGAAATACCCAAGCATGTTCAGTGAAATCATACCAATTCATACTATTCCAACAGATTCCCTCACTTTCCTTTAATAAATATTTTTCAAATCAATTTATAATGCTACCAATTTTTATGAAGATTTATAATAATGTGTTAGGAACCTATTGGTTCAAGAATCAAGTCATTTGGAAGTCTAGAGAAGAAGTTATGATCGAAAGAAGCAAGACTGTTCAATTTGCAAGATGCTCTCGGGTGCACAAACTATTAGAGAGCACAGTGTCATGATGTGACAATTAAGTTGTGGTTTAACAATCAACACTCAAGGTCATGAGGGAGAGAATTCATGGGTGTGATTGACTCATAGGTGTGAGGAAAAAAAGTCATGGGTGTGAGGGACTCACGCCTGTGCACACTCAACCAGACCTGTCCCCCATTTTTCATTGGATCTCTCCCAAATGGTTTCATATGGCTAAGATATTTTGTGGAGATGTAGATTAGTGTGTTACGAGTCTAATGGTTTAAGTGTCATGTCATTCAGAGGTTGGACGAAGGAGATATAGTCAAAATACCCGATCATGCTTCGTCATGATCGTGACTTTCCAATCATACTCCCTCACTTCTAACCTCCATAACTTTCAATTCAGAAATCTGAAAATATCAAATTTTATATTATTAAAAAGCTAAAAGAAAGATCTACAACTT
>JANSVB020000009.1:2021940-2034387 GCA_025504935.2 Erythroxylum haughtii
ACTCCACTCTCGCGGGGCACGGACTCGGATATCACCCATAATATCGGGTTCGGGTCACTCGGGAGTGGGGTGTTACACCATATTTCTATGAAGATGAACGATATGATGCATATCATTTTATTATGATAGAAAAATCAAAGAGTTTCCTATCACGATAGATACCAAGTTAAGGAAAGAATTCTTTAAGTTCAACAAGACGGATATCCATTACCGAAGAGAAATTAGAATGAGAACTATTATTTCTAGCATGGAGGTAACGTTTAAAAAAGGATTTCAAACCTATGCTAGAAAGAGTAATTTTTCTTCACTAATGATAGCTCCAGCCAAAAAGACCCTAGTGGTTGCAGAAAATTTTGTTAAAATGAAGATTGGAATGATAAAAAGAGGCAAGATTAAATCGAGTCCAGAAGCACAAAAAAATTTCTGCTAAATTAGAAAGCGTAATAAAAACATTTGTCCTGCCTATACAAGTGGCATCTAATTTTTAGAAGGAAAAGAAAAGGTTGAGGCCTCTGGAGTCAACAATTACAATGATTCATAGTAGATAGCCAATGAAAAGATAAGATGATAAAGAAAATCTCCTCATCCTATAAAAAGGAAAAGAATCTCTTATTGATAAGAATGGACTTGAAGATAGACTTTTTAAAAATAGGTTTTAAGTTTGGCCTTGAGATTAGCTTGTAAAATTTCACTTGTACAAATAAGCCTCATCAACTAGAATGAATGGCATCACTCTCCTGTAATATCTTCTCTCTTATTATGTACTCTTTTCTAAAATAAAAAACTTCTTCCACAGATACAATTTATATTTTTCAAGTTAAAACCTTACTCCCCTTCTATACTCTTTTGTTTATGCCTTAAGCTAGGAAATGAAATAAGGTTGTACCGGACTTTAGTAAAGGAATCATCAAGGGTAGTTACCTCTTGAAGTTGGAGCTAGGATGCTCGATAAAAGACTCGACATATTGACCTATAGCCTTCTTGCAAGCCTATGAGAATCTAAATGGATGATGTTTAACAATTTTTTGGAATAAGTTCTCGACAATAATGGGAGTGTGATCTAAGAAAAGTGAATCCTTGAAGTTGGCAATGCTGTTGAGAAATTTGTGCAGCCAAATGTCATTTATTAGAGCTCGATCTAACTTTTGTCTGATTAACCAATATGATCGACAAAAATTGTGAGAAAAGGAATTTGAATTGAATCTCCTCATAAAACTGACAGTAAAGTATTGAGGAATTTTTATGAAGAAAAAAAATACTTCATATGCAACTTATGATAAATTCTAATTGATATAATTAAACGTAAGTTTTAATTTTTAATATTTGCAATAAAATAAGCTAAACTCTAAATTTTAATAATATGTAAAAATAACTTTTAAACTAACAAAATTATTAGAATTAAATTAACTCGGACAATTTTTCAATTTAAGAATTCACTTTAATCATATATATAATTGACATGAGTATTGAAATTTAGAAGATAAATTAATTTGATAATTAAATTCTAAAAATCTTAGATCTCTAAAACCATAGATCAGGCAGAAAAGGTGATTTTAATTTCAGAAACACTTAATGACAAGTAAAAGATCTATTTGACCCAAGTATCTATTCTTAAATTTTTAACTCAAACCGGAATGTAACACTTCGGTTTATGCTCTCTGTTAATTATGTGATCTTCATAGTGCCTCCTAGATTTATGTGTGGGTTTCTATGTCTCTCATGTCTGCTTAAGACTATCAATTACAAAGGCATTCCTGATGTTCTGAGTGTAACTAATGAAGAGATAAACTTACTGAACTGCATTACTAAAAGCTCGAGGAGAATCAAACCAGAATGACTGTAAAGTGAAAAAACTCTTCAAAATAAAGGCATTAGCAAATAGAAGTGCTACTCAAGAACATGTTTAATGGCAGTGATGCTACCGGGCTGCAAAGTGTTCAAATATGTTGCGATGAGAAAAGGTACCATGAACTTTTCAACTGTTAGCAACTGCAAGTGTTCAAATTTGTTACCAACAGCTTTTGTTCTGTTGATGTCAGACCAAAAAATCTCCGCCGGCGGGAGGAAAAGAGCTAACAAACATAAAATTTGATATTCCAAATCTATGAATTTTAATTTGAATTTTTTTTAATTTAAAAGTTCACAATGATCGCATTCATAACATAAATTTCTAACTTTTAAAGTTTGTAAGTTAACGAAAATAAATTTCATCAATTTGAAAGTCAATTTTTATAATTTTTCAATTGTCATATACTGTCAAACATTAGTCTAAATTAAATTTTGGTGCAAATTTTAGATAATGAAATGCAGCTTCAACCTAAATTAAACTTTGGTGAATGTCTTATTTTGGTTTTAAGCTAATCTTTTCTTCTTTGTTTTTTCTAATAATCACATATTTGCATGCAGACTTGAATCGGAAAATATTTGGTGACGTGTGAGACCTTAGGCTCTGATTCAAGGTGTCAATAGCCTCTGCGTCTTCGATTCCCACTGGAAAGCCATCTTGTAATCTCTACATTCAAGTTAAAAGTGATGGAACTCAGAACAGCAAGAATAGAAAAATCTAACTGGTCAACTTCAAGGTAAAGGTTCTACCATTCTTTTGAAACTAACATGAAGATGTTCCATTAAAGAATAATATTGTAGCCACCAATTATTTGGCCAAGCATTGAAGGAAGATCTAACCAGAATCACAGTTCCAACAGATGATCTGTATGTGTCAACATAACCACGGAAAGGATACCATCTCACTCGTTGCCGAAGCAACTGCCACAAAGACGAAAGACCCATCTAAAACAAACGACATGCGAAGTTTTGAACTTCAAAGCTCCACTGTATACTGGAAATTGGTTCATCATCTTCCCAAATTTTATTCTAACACGAAAATTGCAAGTTGTGATTAGTGATCATCATCATCGTGACCATGTCCATCTGGAGGTCCACCAGGGCCAACAACTTCCAGCTGTCAAATGCCAACAATTACATACTTAATAAATCCTGCTCCGCTGAAAGCAAACTTATAACTAAGCTGGTGCATACTAGCATTCATGTCCATGCATCTCTTAACACTAACGTCATATTTAGTTGGCACCAGATATAGGGGAGCTGGAAAAGATCCCCACATACAAATTAAAGATCTAGCTAAGTTCACTCAAGAAAGGACCAGCTTTTAAGGCTTTCGGTTGTTATATTCTGCTTACCGCAAAGTACTGTGAGCACACTGGACATTCATGAGGCTTGCCCTTCTCCAGCCAAAACCAGACAACATCATGCTCATCCTCTGTGATTGAAAAGAGATCAAATTGTGTCAACGAACACCAAAAATTGGAAAATTTTTCTTCAATAGTAGAAAAGACATAAAAAATCAATACAAAAGAAATATGGTCAGAAGGACCACATAAAGCAATTAGAAGATTAGAAGACCACCTCCTTCACCTCCAGGGCATCCCACTATTCTCTTGTCATAATAGGATTGGATAACAGCAGGTGCTTCCTACAAGAACATGAAAGAAAAAGGTGCAAAGACCAAGATCACTGCTACATCAGGCACACAAAGGACATATTGTTGGCAAATTTAATAGCGATGCAACATGTGAGTTACAAATAGCAGGCACTTCAACAGATCTTATTTCTGATTACCATAAACCCTGCATCAAAAGCATTAACTGTTTTGTAATGAGTACGACATTCATTTCTTCAGCATCTAACAGATAAATGGAGCAATCAACTTGTACTAGAAAACAGCTAATATTTGTTGAACAAACAACTTGAATTATATGTTACTCAGGAAAGAGGGATTCGATACACCAGGTTACTAGAATGTAGTCTGCTCTCACACTTATGACTTTCTTGTTTATTAAGACAACTTACAACCAGTTAGAGGTCCCAGAAAGCTGAAAAAAAAATAAAAAGCACACAAGCACACACGTATAGTTACTGGTTTTAGATTTATATAGCATGAAATTATGAGTTGGTAATTTACATTACTGGGAATCAATTTAAGAGTACTACCCAACCTATACCATTAGATGGGAAAAGAAAGAAATACCATCCAGCTCTATTTTGATAAAGCATCAAGTCCTTTTAGTCTATGTAGAACCACAGTCTAAAAAATTCGTCATCTCAAGTCATAAATAATGACAAATTAGTTAAAAAGCATTCCAATTCCCCAACTAGGAAGCCTTTATGCAGTTACCACAAAAACTAAATGTGGTCCTTGAAAAACAGAAACACAAGACAATTTCCCCAAAGAGAGAGCTTATTAACTCATGGATTAATCCATGCAAAATCAGTAACAACAAAAAATGAAATAATGAACAAAAGAGATATTTGACATTGCAGCAATAAAAACAAGCAGCAATAGATGATACTACCATAATCAACAAGTCAAAAAAGGATGGCACATGGCAGGTAATTATCAACAGATAAATGTCCTGTCTAGAAAAGAACCTAGAAATCCAGTCTTTCAAAAAACTATAGATTGAACTCAGGTCAGATCATTGACACAATAACATGAAATGAGCAGAGTATCAAAATAAGCGATTTAACATGCTATAATAAATCTCAAAGCCAATCCTTAAAAACGAACAACCCATTACCTTGGTGCCAAAAGGACCTTCAAGATGGTCAATATCAAGTAGTTTCCTCCCCTAAATCATAATAAAACAAATCAGTCAAAATCCTAGTGAAAAATTTTCAAATCATCAAGACAAAAAGAAAGAAAAGACAATAATTTAGTAGTAGATCAAATGCAAAAAGTTGCATTATTCAAGTTCAGGCCTTGATCAGTATCCAAACAACAAATCGAAAAAATGGAAATGCAACTCAAAAGAACTCATGACTTTCTCTCTCAAAATCCAATTAAATCAACCTCAAGCTCAGCTTCAAGCTCCTCCCGCTCGTGCCCAGTAGCGATAGGCATCACATCCTCAACTCTCTTCTTCACTACAAAACAAACATTTCTTTTTCCACGTCATCAACAGCACAGACAACACGCACAGATTCACAAGAATCCAATTACTCCTACAGAAAGAGCACGAAAATCACATCTATTAGAAAGGAGAAAATCTGGAAGAGGATATAAGCACCTGAATCTGCGCTGAAGTATCGAGTGAAGAGAGAAACAGACGAAGACCGCGAAACGAAGGGTTGAGCGGCTGAGGGTGTAGATCGTGAGGAGGTGATTGCGGCAGCGGCAGCGAGGGTTTTCAGGTGCGAAGAGATCAATCTCCTCCACATCGTAACAGTTAGTTTTTGAGTGTGTGTGTTCTTTCAGGTCACACCCTGTTTCGTCCCTTAGTTTTTGCGGCTCTGTCTCGCTTTCGCTGTAACAGACTCGGGGCTTTTGTTCTCTTGGGTGCTTTTCTGTTGAGAATGAGAGAAATGAAGAAAGGGCAGTTAAGAGCGGGCGGCTCCGGGATGTTGATGGAATTGGAATGGAGTCGACACGTGTAGGCTATTTCGCATGTGTGAAATTTGGTTGTTGATAACTAATTGTCTAATTCGACTGGGACTGGGCTTAGGTGATATTAAATCATTTAAATATATGTTATGTTTATTTTTCATGGTTGAAATGACAATATATGTAATGTATAATATTGGAGAATTAGAAGATCTTACCTCAGAATCCATAAAATATTTATAAATTTAAAAGTATTAAAATTTATTTAAAAAGTTGTCCAACGGTGAACTGGTTATTTTTTAAACCTTTTGTTTAATGGAAAAAAGAATATTTTCTTGATTAATAAGAAAAAGATACTTATTGTTTTTGAATAATCAAAAAAATAATTTTTATTTTAAAAAATACTACTAAAATTTATAAGTTAAGAAAAAAATAACTTATTGTTAGGTTAGTAGAGTTTGATTTTTGTTAGTATAATTAAATAAATATAGGAGCATTTTCAATTTTAATATAAGAAAACAAAGTTCATTAAGAAATATGTTAAAATAATAAATGATCTAGAATTATTTTTAAGTTTCACTTCATAGTAAAAAAAAAATGGATTAAATTATAACATTTTGTAAGTGAAAATATATTAAACATATAAATGTTATGAATTCTTTATCGATATCGGTATCGATATCAATCAACACTTTTAGATAATTTTCAAAAATTATAAAATAGTCAATCTTTTCATAATATATGATGATTCGTCCATTCATTGTATAATTAATAAGGTCTTATCTCTAACCCAGTGGGTTGGCGTAGGTGGCACATACTTTCATCGCTTAACCAAGAAGTTGGTGGTTCGACTCTTGGGAATGCAGCAAACTCCTGGGTCAACGGTAGCCCTCCTTGATTTGAGATATTCCCACCACAGAGAGATTAGTCTAAGGACTAATCCCTTAAAAAAAACAATAAGGTCTTATCTCTTACGTAATTTATAATTCATTATATACAATTATCCTCGTTAAGTCATAATTCAATTCTACAAAAACCCTAACAAATAGTTATTACCTAACTAAAGCATTCCAAACTTCCTAAATCTAACTATATTAGAGCCACTCACTGAGGCAGTGATGGAGGCTTAAGTTTGGCTTTTACACTATTAGATTCCAGGACGACACTAGCATCGAACACAGTTAAATATCATAAACAACTTTCTTCTTCTTCTTCAGTTGAGTACTTATTTTAAATATTTGTGACAAAGATACTTCTCATACTAGTGCTAGCTTTATTTTATCTCTAGACACTTCCTTACGTTGTTTCAACACAAGCACATGCATCTCCTTGTAAACTAATGTCGGTTATCCCCTGTGAACCTCAATTGATGCTTTCGCTTAATTTTTTCTTCTTTCCATTAACACTATATTTAGTTGGATGTAAAGTTTTTAATAGAATATAATATAATGGTTTATAATGGAATAAAATGTAAATGAATGTAATATTAAAAAATTATTATTTGGGAGGGATGAAAGGGTTCATAATGTAATATAGTGAAATATTGTTTATCTGCAAGATTCCTAACCATATCCATAATATGGTCAATTCTGTCTTTCAATTACACCATTTTATTGCAGTGTATAGGCATTGTGTATTGCATACATATGCCTCGACTTGCAAGAAACTTTACAAATGGACCTGAACATTGTCCACTTTTATCAAATTTTTGATAATATTTACCACCTTTATCAGACCTCACTATCTTTACTTTTCTATCTAGCTGTCTTTTTACCTCATTAACGAACACCTCTAGTATGTCTATAGACTAAGACTTTTCATGCAGTAGATAGATATAACATATCGTAAGAAGTCATCAATAAAGGTAATGAAATATTTTTTACCACCCCAAGAAAGAACGTCGAAAGGACCACAAATGTCAGTGTGTATTAATTCAAGTTATTCGTTACTTCTTATGGCTGAATGCTTCGATATGTGTTTAGTTTACTTACCTTTAATGCAATCCACACACATATCCTAGTCAGGAAAATCTAATTGAGGTAAGATTTCATTTTTCACTAACCTCTGTACTCTTTCCTTGGATATATGACCTAATATTTTATGTCATAAAAAATCATAACATTCATTATATGTACTACATTTATTTCCTATAATATGGTCAATATGAAACAGAGATTCAGCAAAATCAACATCAAGATCGAAACAATATAAATAATCCATTAAAGTACAAGAACTGTAATAGTACTTGTGTTTATACAATGAAAAAACTTTATTTCCAATCTTAAATTGAAATCCTACGTCATCTAACTTTGCAACAAAAACTAAATTCTTAGCACATTCAGGAACATAAAGACACTTTTTTAGATATAAGTAACACCCAGTGTCCCAAATCAATATGTATGTCTCAATGCCTTCTATCTGTGCCTTTATTATATTCCCCATATATAAGAATTTTTCAGTTCCATTTATAGTTTGGATTGAAAAGAATCCTTATAAAATATGTGACACATGAGTAGTTATACCAAAATCTAACTACCAGGTATTATTAGGCACTTCAATAAGGTTTGATTCAAAAACATACTAAAACATAGTATGTACCTTTCTTTTCTAACCAAGCCTTTCTTTTAGGGCAATCATTCTTGAAGTGACCAGAATTCTTGCAGAAGTGACATCTCTTATGTTTTTGGATTCATCCCTCTTTAACTTTGCTGAGAACTTTGTCGTTATTTTTGTATTTCTTTCCTAGTTTGTTCTTGTTGTTACTAGCTCCTTGATGAAATGTGAGATGAACGGAGTGTTCCTTCATTTTCTTCAATCTCCCTTCCTCTAGAACCAACATGACTTTAATCTCTTGAAGGTTCCATTTTTCTTTAATGGTATTATAATTCACTTGGAATTAGCCAAACTCTAAAGGAAGTGAGTTGATAATGAACTATACTAGAAAGGACTCACTCACATCTATATCCATGGATTTCAGCATTGGAGCTAGGTTTGACATATGAGTTACGTGATCGTGAATGGGCTGTGACGGTCAAACTTCTTGATGGTTAACTCACTCATTAAAGTCCTTACTATGGACTTGTCAACTATATCATATTGAGAGTATTCCTTAAGCTTTAACATGAACTCCTTTGCATTATCCTTCTTAGGCATTGATGGCTTCACATTTTCGGTCATTGTTATTTGCATCAAGTTCAAGCTCAGCCTGTTAGACCGTTCTCAAGCCTCATAATAAGACTTGTTAGCTTCAAAACTGGTCTCGATTATGGCTGCAGGCCTTACATATGAAATTGTGGCCAAGTCTAAATCCATTACACCCAATTGGAACTGGATTTGTTCAGACCAATCTGCATAATTCAGACCATTGAACTTTATCAAGCCATTTCCTAAACCGAACAAATTAGTAGATGCTACAAATACAACATATAGCCCACGCATTAATGCTTTGAGTAGACCTAAATGAATTCAAACTAATAATAACTTTGATTATGCATTTAAATTCTCCTCTGGGTGATATTTAAATACATAGCTATTACCTATAATGATGCCAATAAAATTCACTATAATGGACAATTAATCATATTCTAGTCAACATGCATGTTATCTTCAAATAGACAATCATATTAAACCAAAAAAATGTTGATAAGTCCCTTTAATGTCATTAATTATAAGTAATGGTCCATTTTTGGGTGACCTCCTAACGTTATAATTAATAATCTCAATTGTTGAGTTCAACCTTTATGTCATTTTAATAGCATCATATCAACATGAACAATAGAAACATTCACAATTAAACATTTAATATTTTTAAGCTAGGCCACTTTGGTTACTAACAAGCTTTTCATGCAATAAACATTTAATTAGACAATTAACATACATGCCAAATTTTAATTTAATTAGTTTGGTCACTTTGGTGACTAATAAACTATTCTAAATTACCCTTATGTCATGAAGCACATTCAACATATAATAAGAAAATTTAAT
Organism: Erythroxylum haughtii; assembly: GCA_025504935.2. Classification (NCBI taxonomy): domain Eukaryota; kingdom Viridiplantae; phylum Streptophyta; class Magnoliopsida; order Malpighiales; family Erythroxylaceae; genus Erythroxylum; species Erythroxylum haughtii. The sequence goes on from JANSVB020000009.1 coordinate 2,031,326, forward strand.
TCCAAACATTGCATAATATAAAATATTCAAATACTAAATAAAACATATAATATGGCACTGATTTTCAAAACAATATTATGCATAGAAAAATAAATCAATTATGACCCATCACAAAATTGTTTTACTTAGGGTTAAAGTCCATAATTTAATTACTTAATAATCAAGGTTGTATAATATAACCCAAATTAAAAATCCATAAAGTTGGGCCAAAATCATTTAATATAATCTGATCCTCTGATGGCTCAAAGGTCCAAATTTAATAACCCAATCTGATCCTCTAATGACCCAAAGGTCCAAAAAAACAACCTAAACATAGGTCTTGGGCTCAAAAAAATGGAAAACCTATTCTTTGGCCTAGAGAAGTAATGTAACCCATCTGGTGCATGTAGAGCACGTGCCAGCCATACACCAGCCGTTGCTCCCCTGCGTCAGATGGGGCACATAAAAATCACGCTCCCCATCTTCCTCCATGCACCAATTCTGGTTTCTTCCTTTTTGTTTTAATTAGGTCTATCTTTTTCATGGTTTCTCTCCATACCAAAAGCCATCCCAAACCTTACCAAAATCTTCTCATGCCAATGTTATAGCCAACATAAACATGTTTGTTACAAGAATTGAAACAGAAAAGTCAAATTTTTTATGCCAAAATCATCAAGACATTTACGGGAAGTTAAGAACAAAATCATATGTTTGAGTTTTTGTTTCTTTTCAACAACTATAAAAACAAGTAGTAACGATTGTATCGTTTCAAATGTTTCGGTCAGACTCGAGTTTTCGTTTGTTTGCGCCAAGTTAGAACATCCAACAATACAAAATAAAACACAAGAAAATAATGAAACCACCATTAACACCGAAAAACAATTTCGAAATAAGCTCTGATACCAATTGAAGACATTTATCGATTGATCTATTAAGCCATATCTAAATCTGTGATAGTGTTTATAAAGATTGATTCTTTGTCAGCCTTATCTTCTTTAATTAGTTTCCACAATGGTTCAAAAACCTCTTTTGTTAGTTTTTTTAAAACAAACGAACAACCAACCAATATGTCTATTGTTGCATTTTATTTTAAAGGAAAGAGGGAAAGGGTCTTGGAGCCATTTGGGGGCAACCCCTTAATACCTAATAACTATTATCTTAGGCTCTTTTCATTGAACTATGAAAAGCCAAAAGTGTTAACTGTGTCACGAATTTTCCGCAAACTTATTTGGCACTAAAAAAATAAAAATAAGTAAAACCGAAATAATAAAAACACCATAAATTTGGTAACATAGTTCGGCACACCTTGTCTACGTCTGTGGGGCCCTCACCCAGATTAATAGCTTCCACTGAAGTACAATAAATTTACCCAAGGCTTTACTGAGTCAACACCACTCAACCCTTGACACTATCACTCAACCTCACTTCCCGTGAAAGATTTTCACACCTGATAACATGACCGACTCGTGTTAACCTCGTGAAAAGATTTTTCTAACTACTTTCACTCAAAACGATAATAAATAAAAATAGTTCAAGTATTTAATCAATTGAAAATTAAATAACAAAATACTTGAGCCAAAATAAAGATTTCCCTATAGATTTGTCTCCTAAAAGTAACCCAGCTGAAACTCTTCACTATAGCTGATTCTTTCTTCATAAAACAAATCACCACAGGACACGTTAATTACAGTAATAAGAAAACCACTGTGCCTTCATAAAAACTTCTTACCCACGAACACTGTCGCTACTGTAAATCCAACACCAACACAATATGCATTATTTTCCCTATACCACATAAACATAGCCAACAACGTTGTCTATATCATACCACATGACATCCAGTTGCAATCAATCCACACATCTCAACTTTCACCGTATATAAAACATAAGATGCAATATTCAACTCAAAAAGAAGACACCATGTGCATCTAGCCAATTTGTTTCCAAGACACATATGACCTCCACTGCATCAAAATGATCCACGTAGGTTGCTTCCAATTTCTACCAAAAGTGAGACACAATATTCAACTCGTAAAACTCAAGTGCGCAACCAGCTGATTTTCTTTTTCCACACGTGACCCACGCAGCTTCAACAATACATACAATTCATTTGTTGCTGCAAACTCGCATCTAGGTTTTCTTCAATTACGTGTAGTATTAGGCTTCTATCTTAAATCAAATATATGGGCAACGTATGTATGATGTGAACTCAACCAAAGGGTGTCCATCTTGTCCACGTAAGTTTACAATATTCCAATAACCAAAACGCAACAGCCCATTAATGATTTGGACTTTTATTAAAAAACAATCTCCATCCATCTTCATCAATTAATATAATAATCTGAATTCTCTTATATGTCCATTTTAAAATGTCAAAACTAGATAAGGTATATATAAAATGTATCCTAACAATCCCCCCCTTTTTAGCATTTTTGTCGCAACTCTAGAACTGCACATAAATAATCATAATTGGACATATAGAATGAAATTCTTGATGCTCCCCCTCAATGTAATATTCAATTACATATTCCATAAGCATAATCCAAATCCAGTCAACAAAATGCAAAGAGAAGAAAAAATACATCTTATCTGATTGTTCTCCCCCTTTGAGACAAGAGATGCCAAAAAGTAAGACGAATAGTCATATATATATCTTGAAATCTTCTCCTAAATGAAACATTCACCATAAATAATCTGATGTCTCCCTTTTAGGACAAAACAACATCAAAATGCATAATCATACTAGCGGAAGAGTTATAAGCACACCAAGAAGATAAATTACCACCATTCAAAACACTAACAGATATGCCCAAAAGAGAGAGAGATCCATATCGATGAGAGAGCTAAGGAGTCTTCGGTGGAGCCAAATAGAAATCACAATGTAAACTACTAAAAACATAGGATGACAATAGCAACATAAAAATAAAGAACTAAAAAAATCTTTCCTTTTTTTGTTTTTAACAACACAAAAAATACTTCAAAAATATAAAGCCATTGTCTTTGTGCCCCTCGAAGAATCTCAAACCTAAGCTTATTCCTCATCACATTATCTCAGTCATCAGTTTCTTCGTCAGAAGTAACTG
>JANSVB020000009.1:2209947-2230020 GCA_025504935.2 Erythroxylum haughtii
ACCAAATATTATATATATATTATAATATAAGTAAAAATAATATCAAAAATAAATATTAAAACATATAAAAAAGTCAAATAATATTATATAAATCTCAAAATAAACATGAAGACGTGTTTGTGAGTTTGTGGGAATTATGTGTAAAAACATAAGGATAAAGGGGACTAAAAAATATACTCATTAATTGATCTGAAAAATCTACATAAAAAAGTGCTTTTTTGAAAAGCTCCAAATTTGAGTTTATCAAAAAACTGTATTTTAACTTCCAAAAAAATCATTTCTATTAAAAAAAGTGTTTTTTGATTTTACAATAAAACATTCTTTTTTTTCTTAAAAACAACTTTTGCAGTGAATAAAGTGCTTATTCACTATCCAAAAGCTGAAACAAACAGGCACTAAGTTAAAGTTTCTGAAATACACGACAAGTCATGTCAAAAAACTTAACAGAAATATTAACGTTGAGCTAAAATTGAAAAAAATTGAAAGTGTCAGTGTTTTATTGTTACTCTTTAAAATTAATGCTAGAATTGAAAAAAATTGAAAATTGAAAATTTAAGCATTTATTTTTTATTTTTTAAAGTTTATATTATAATTAAAATTTTGATAAAAGTTTGAGTTTTTTTTTTAATAATTAACCCTTATAAGTCTGATCTAAATTTGTAGCATTTCAATATATTTTAGTATACCGAATAATAAAATTAGTACAGTATCAAATCTACAATGCATCTCAGTATAATGATTCAATGTGATACAAGATATTTCATAGCGGATGAATACCAATATCAAATTAAATTCACCTTTAATAAATTACTAATTTGAATTAAATTTAATCAATTCAAGTTAAGTTTTAAAGTTGTATCTTTACATTAGTAATATTGATCAATTTATATGTGATATTCTTAAAAAAAAAGAGCATTTTTTTTGTATAAAATATAAAAGTATAAAAATAAAAAATAAAGGCAAGTTTTTAAAAATTATTTAAACCACAAAATAACCCTTTGTCCTATTACTCTAAAAATAAATTTAAATTTAAATTAAACTTAAAATTAATATTTTATGACTAATTTAACTAAGTTTAGATTGGACTCAATATTGATAATTTTTTTGACTTGATTCATTATATTAATTAGTTAAATACGATTAATTAAATTATACTTGATTAAATTAAATACAATAGAAACTCAAATTTGGACATAAAAAAGAAAATCATTTTGGTTCCACACCATCCATATGTTAATTTTGGCCATAGTTTGATCGTAATTTTAAAAATGATGTCGTTTTTTAAATCTAATTTAAATATAAAGTGAGCCGAATCGGACTTATGTTAAATTTTGATGAAATTAACTATTGGACCATTTGGTTTTACTTTTATTTTTCTGATGCAATTTTTAGCTTTTGTTTTCAGTTTTTTGTTTTTATTTTTGTTTTTATTTTAAATAAAAACAAAAACTTATTTGATTGTTAATGTTAATGTAGTTATATTTTTATCACTAATAATAATTACATTTTAGATAAATCTTAAAGATGAATTATTTTTAATTAAATAAAATTATTTAATATCTTATATAGTATTAATTAACAATTTATTAATAAAATTATGTTATTTTAATAAAATAAATAATTTAAAAATTAAAGTTTTATTTATAAATTAATATTTATTTGAAATATATTTTAATTATTAAATCAAATTTTATTTAAATTCTTGTATATTTTAAATTTAATTATATATAATTTAATTATAAAAATTAAATAAAATTAAATTATTCATAATTTTATTGATAATAAAATTAAATTTGTTAAATATATAAATATAATTTTGAATTAAATTATTCATAATTTTATTAAAAATAAATAATTAAACAATATATATTTAAATGATAGTAAATCAAATTATAAAACAATAAAATCAGGAAACAAAAATTACTTTTTATGGTTTTCATAATTTTTGAAAATCGGAAGAAATTAAAACAAAAAACAAAAACGATAAACTCAAACAAACAAAAATTTTTACTAAATTTAAAAACAAAAACAGAAAATCAAACATAGAAATGAAAACAAACAATCCCAATTATACTCTATTGTGGTATCGTATACCAATTGTCCATGACGTTTGACTGGTATAAGTACACGTGGCACTCTCTAATAGGGGTAGCATCGATTTTATATACCAGCCCGTGGGCTAGTTGAAGATCTGTTATATTAGAACAGATTAAGTATTACGTCCACTCACTATAAGCCCAAATTTTAGGGCTTAAACTCTTCGAATTTAAAACCGAACTGTGAATTTCGCCAGTTAGTGTCTGCTTGCATTTCTGTCTTTGCGCGAGATCTCAGATTTGGGCAAGTTTATTCCTTTCAGGTGAGCTGTGTACCTCATGCATAGTTATAACTATCTGTCTTTTGTGCGTGGGTTGTGTTTCTTCCTGTGTTAAAGATTCTTTTGTTTTTTGACTGAGGATTGTTCTTGGTCTTTTTGTGGGAACTCTTGTGGATAGTTATATTTGTAGTAGATAGTTTTTGTGTTGGGGAATCTGAATTGAAGTGGATTGTTGTTTGGGTTTATAAGTTATGGCATCAATTTGGGGATGGACCTCGTTACACGCTGGGATTGAGTAGCGTTGGTGTTTTGTGTTGGGATGAGCTAATTTGGTGTTCTGACATAAAAATATCTTACTTTTTGGATTAATTGTTGGCGATATAATTTTTGGGGTTTTCCCTTGTTTTCGATTGTGTTTAAGATCCCTTCCTTTCTTTTAATTTTTACAGTTTAATATTGACGTTTTCGTGGGATTATTTGATTATTAGGAGAACATAATTCAGTAATGCTTAAAATTAATTGTTGTTGGTTGTTGTTGATGAAGTTTTATTTTCTTCGTCTCTGTGATACTTTTTCTGTAAACCCTTGTCCCCTTTTTCCTTTTATTCTTTTATTGGTTTCTCATCATATGTCTACGCAAACAACAATGATAGATTGCTAATGAGGTATGCGAATTTTTTATTGTTTGTTTGATATATATAGAACATTTGGAGGTTGTTAATTTTCTTTTTGCCTTTTAGATTTTTCCTTTGTCAATTATTGGGTGCAATGGGAAAGAAGAAAACAGAGGGTACTGGGGCAGCCAGTAAGGCTAAATCAAGCAGTAGAGATATTTCCAGCGATGGAAAGAGAGAGAAAATGTCTGTTTCAGCCATGCTTGCGAGCATGGACCAGAAACCTGACAAAACTAAAAAAGGATCAGCATCTTCCACTGGAGCTTCCAATAAACCTAAGACAAAAGCTGCTCCAAAAGTTTCATCTTACACTGATGGGATTGATCTGCCCCCTTCTGACGATGAGGAAGATGTTTATGGCTCCGAAGAAGAGGCAGAACAATTGAAACTGCTAAATAGACAGAAAAGAAGTGAGCTGAAGCATCTTGAAATTTCTGCAACTGACAAAGAACTAAAGAAAAGGGAAAAGAAGGATTTACTTGCTGTCCATGCTGCAGAATATGCTAAACAAGAGGCTCTGAGGGATGATCATGATGCTTTTTCTGTGGTTATTGGTAGTCGGACTTCAGTGTTGGAAGGCAATGATGAAGCTGATGCCAATGTCAAAGATATTACAATAGAAAATTTCTCTGTCTCAGCACGAGGTAAGGAACTTTTGAAGAATGCATCAGTGAAGATATCACATGGAAAGAGATATGGTTTGGTTGGACCCAATGGAAAGGGAAAATCTACATTGTTAAAACTCCTTGCTTGGAGGAAGATTCCTGTACCTAAAAATATTGATGTTCTTTTGGTTGAACAAGAGGTGATTGGAGATGACAAGACTGCCCTTGAAGCAGTTGTTGCAGCTAATGAAGAGCTAATCAAAGTCCGAAGAGAAGTTTCATCTTTGCAGAATTTAGCTTCTGCAGCTGGCAATGAGGATGAAGATGATGATGCTAATGGTGATGCAGGGGAGAAACTTGCTGAGTTGTATGAGCAATTGCAGCTCTTGGGTTCTGATGCTGCAGAGGCACAGGCTTCAAAGATTCTTGCTGGTTTGGGTTTCACAAAAGAAATGCAAGGCCGTCCTACACATTCATTTAGTGGAGGTTGGCGAATGAGAATTTCATTGGCTAGAGCACTTTTTGTACAGCCGACTCTTTTACTACTGGATGAACCCACCAACCATCTTGACCTCAGAGCTGTGCTTTGGTTGGAAGAGTATTTGTGCAGGTGGAAGAAAACTCTTGTTGTTGTTTCTCATGATCGGGATTTCCTCAACAGTGTGTGCAATGAAATCATCCATCTTCATGAGCTGAAGCTCAATGTATATCGTGGAAATTTTGATGATTTTGAAGGTGGTTATGAGCAGCGACGTAAAGAGATGAACAAAAAATTTGAAACCTATGAGAAGCAGATGAAAGCTGCCAAGAGGTCTGGGAACCGTGTTCAACAGGAAAAGGTTAAAGATCGGGCAAAATTTGTTGCTGCCAAAGAAGCTTCAAAAAGCAGGGGAAAGGGAAAAGTTGATGAAGAGGAACCCATTCAAGAAGCTCCGAAGAAATGGAAAGATTATACTGTGCAGTTCCACTTTCCTGAACCCACAGAGTTGACGCCACCACTTCTACAGCTGATAGAAGTTAGCTTCAGTTATCCAAATCGAGAGGATTTCAGGCTGTCAAATGTTGATGTGGGCATTGACATGGGAACTCGTGTTGCTATTATTGGGCCCAATGGGGCTGGAAAATCTACTCTACTGAATCTTCTTGCTGGTGATCTGGTTCCAACAGAAGGTGAAGTGAGAAGAAGTCAGAAGCTGCGAATTGGGAGGTATTCACAGCATTTTGTGGATCTCTTGACAATGGATGAGACACCAGTTCAATATCTTCTTCGTCTCCATCCAGATCAAGAGGGACTTAGTAAACAGGAGGCTGTTCGTGCCAAACTTGGAAAATTTGGTCTTCCTAGCCACAATCACCTCACACCAATTGCAAAGTTGTCTGGAGGTCAGAAAGCTCGGGTAGTCTTCACTTCAATTTCCATGTCAAAGCCACACATATTACTGTTGGATGAGCCAACAAATCATTTAGACATGCAGAGCATTGACGCTCTGGCTGATGCACTAGATGAATTCACTGGTGGAGTAGTTCTGGTCAGTCATGATTCTAGACTTATATCTCGTGTGTGTGAGGATGAAGAAAGAAGTGAGATTTGGGTAGTTGATGATGGAACCGTGAGAACCTTCCCTGGTACATTTGATGAGTACAAGGAAGAGCTGCTGAGAGAGATTAAAGCTGAGGTTGATGACTAATGCATCTTAACTTCATCTTGTTTCAATAGCATACTAGCGAGTTTCAGATTACTTGTATTCTATAATATACGATACATCTAAGTGGTGACTTAATTTTTGTTTCTGATTCCGTTCGATTCTCGAGAGTTTTATTTAATGAACTGCGGATATGTCTCGGATGCTTAGAAAGTTTTGCTCCATTTGCTTAGATATTGCAACTCGTGGGAGTAAGATGATTAGCAGGCTTGCCTGCAGAATTTGAAGGTGCCTTAATTGAACCATTTTATCTCTTGATGTACCATTTCTCCACAAGAACGGAACAGTGCAAGAGTTTGACCTGTATCGTATTTATTTGATTTATAGCTTATAAGGAGGGAAGGTTATTTGTCAAGTGACTGGGTTGACTTGCTAAATTGTTAACTCCATTGTACGTATTTCCGGAAGCTGATCCATTAAATGCTAAGGGTAAATTCATAAATATAAACATCTGGTAGCAAAATACAAAGAAACTAAACAAAAAAGAAGTAATGGATGCGTGTCGCAGCAAGAACAATTGCAACAAGCAGATACTTTGGTGCCATATTTTGCTTTTTACTTGCTACCATCCAATTGAATGAAAATGGAAAGACCACCATTAGGTGGCACGCTAGTTGCATACGACTACACAGCTCAATTCGTGTTACTTGCCACTTCGCTTTTCTGGAATGTAAAATAGTAAAAGTACCATTAAGGCGTTAGTTACAAGAAATGGTGAATTATAAGAATCTTCAGAAGGAAAAATATTAAAATGTTTGTCTTGTCAGCCAAGAGTTCCTATCCCCGAATGCGAAGTACCACTCTTTTCTTTAAGAATATTAACTGGAGACATGAAATATATGTTACGATATTAATTATTATGGTATCAATTTTCAGGAAAATAAATTTAGTATAAAAGAAGGCAATAAATACAATAATTTATGAGGTTCGATAAATCTATGTGACTTATCTTTACGGATAAAGAGACAATTCCTTTATTACTGCATAACCTTGGTGAGACTTTTATAAGAGATGACAATAACTTTACGTAATGAAGATGATATAAGAAGAATAGATGACAATAACTTTACATAATCAAGATGATATAAGAAGAATGGATGACAAAAACTTTACATAAGGTTTAAGTAATAAAGATGTTATAAGAAGAATAGATGACAATAACTTTACATGAGGTTTAAAAAGTTGTCTTAAAAAAGTCTCACCAAGGTCTTGCTATATCTTTTTTTATATATAAAATCCTTATCAAACTATTTATGGACAAAGATTATTTTTAAGAAGTTTAATTAAGATAAAAATTTATTACAACAGAAGTCTAAGGTCATTGATATTTTATTTCCTTAAAAGATTAATGTCATATAAACTATCTTTGCATAGATGATTAGTGGCACTAAAATTCTATTTCACAAGACGTCTAAGATTACTAAAATTCTATTTAATCATAATTTAGAACATGTATCCCAATTCTTTACCTTGACTTAAATTCTCTACATGTAATTAAGATAGACTCCCTATCCTATAAGCTCCTGAACGTTTTAGGCTAAGTGAATATTTATTTCTTGAACTTTTTTTGCGAACAATGACTTTATCAACATGACAACTCTATCTTTTAAAGTGTGAACCTTTTTCAACAAGATCTAAATAAATGCAATCAATTTTTCAATCTTGTAAAACCTTACATCTTTCACTGTAACACCTATTCATCTATCTTTCACTTGAGTTTTCTTAGTCTTTTGAAAGTTCCATCCCTATCATAAACGGTAAGAGCATACATGACCAAGTCTCCATTACTATATTTCCTTATCTATTTAATGATCCTTCCCACTCTATCATTTGCTATATCATACTATTGCTTTCTTCTTAACATTATTCTATCTCCTGAACTATAATTTTAAGCCCTCCTAGTATATGTTCCAAACTATTATAGTACCACTTGTAATCCACTACTGCTCACTATTGACCCTAAAATGTCCTTTCTATATGTTTGCCTCAATATATATTGCTCCTCAAATATTGCATTCTTGAAAGTTAACATAAACTTTTTACTAAGCAAACGAAACTTACAAAATTTTACCTTCCCCTGTATGTTATCCTTTAATAAACTCCCCTTATAAAGTTTTGTTATCTCTTGGTCACCAAGATGACTCATTCACAAGTATCACACAACAATACTATCTTTCTTCCTTGAAGATTGAGACATAACCACTAATCCTTATTACTATATTTCCTATTAAGACATAGATGCCATCTTGTAATTTTCCTTTCACTATGAGTAACACACCATTTAATTCCTTAAGTTGCCTATCATTATTAGAAAACTTATATGTTTAACTATCAAGAGTATCTATAGAAGTCAAAGTCTTTTGAAGCTTAGGAATGTACCAAGCATTCAATGTTTTAACAATTTCATTATACATCTTGATCCATATTAAACAACTGCCTTTGACAATATGCTCTTCATCACTTAATCTAACAATATCATTTCATTCTTTAAAAGAATAGAACTAGTTTTTATTAAAAAGTAACATGATAAGTGACCAGAATGTCTATTACCTCTTCTATCCTCTTCAATAGAATTCTTTTGAACTACATCAACATTGCTATTCATCTACTTTCTTTCTCTCGTTTCCATTCTTTTGATATGGAAAGTCCATCTTAAAGTGCCCTTTAACTTTATAGTTAAAGCATTGAGCAACTTTAGCCTTCGATTGGGATCATATCTTATTCTAATTTGGTAATACCCACATACCTCATGGAATGATATGCAGATGACATACAAAGTAGTATTGAAACAATCTAAAACATTTCCAGAAACTCAAGTAACATACATTTCTTTTTATAGGTTGGGTCATATTCAGAATATAACATACACATGGTACTTATCACATATAAGCCTTAAATCCAAATCTAACCTGAATTAAGGTTGTTACATACCATCAAACAAGATACAAATTCCAATATGTCTCATTACATTAAATACAACTCAAAAACAAAACGAAAATTTTGAAAACAAAAGATAATCTCCTTGGCCACTGCGATTGTCTTTTTCCTAGTCTTTAAACCTTCTTATCAGAACCTATACGGAGGCAAGACCACCGTGCTATGTATAAAGCTTCGTAGGTAAATAACTAAACAAGATATAAATTGGTGACTGTTTCTAACAATCGTCTAATATTTACATATACAGAATCATATCACATCTCAAGCAATTTTTAACTGTTCATATTAAAGTGTAGTCCAAACAATATGTATCTCAGAACATAATATAACATATCAAAATATGATATTTTGACTTTAGAGCAAAACTTACAAGTATCAGAACAGACTATCATAATATTGTAATAGAACTTTAAAGCACCATAACAGAACTTGACTGTATCAAAATAGTATCTGATTATATTAGAATAGTATTTAGTTATTTCATAACAGGGCTTGATTATATCCTAACTAAACATGTAATATAATATAAAACAAGTTAGCCTGCTAATCCTTTTTACAGAAGTGTGTAACGAGATCAAAATAGAAGATACCCATATTTGGTATCTAAAACAGAAGATACTTAAGTCTCTGAAACAAAAAACACAGAAGTGTCCAAAATCATAATACACCGAAGTGTCTGGCACAGAAGACACCTTAGTGTCTAGTTATAGGAGCAACTACAGACTCTTTTAGGTATGCCTATTTACCTATGACTAGGACTTGGCGGTTTTAAAACACAACATTTCAAATTTCAGAATCACATGCAAAAAATGTAGTGTATAACATGTCTTTATTCCATTTTTCTCAAATTAAACATAATCTTTCATATCCATCAACTTAACATACCTCATAAACATAAACATTTGCAATAATGTACCAATAAATGCATTATGTATTTACACATTTTATATAATTACACAAATTTCCAATTCATAAACAATCATATTCAATTCACTTCACATAAATCCTTTTAAAAACATTTGTGTTCATAAGGACACATTCATCCTTGAACACACCATACATTTTAACATTAGACACATTATTTACTAGCCATACATTCCTTAAGTAATTATCTCAATTAACAATATATAACTAAATTAAATTTTACTTAATTAAGCTAACCTCAATTTAAGTTCATTTCACACCTCAAACAAGTCCAATTAAGTCCTAATGTACCAAATAAAATGACCTAACCTTATATAGTTAAACAATTGCACAAAACCAATTTTTTCACCTTCCTAACCATTTCCCACGACTGTGTGGGAATGTGTGATATAAATCCCACGATCGTGGGATGAGTGAACCGCAGATTCACTCACCCACAACCTTTAGTTTGTTTCTAAAAGTTAACTTCTTCACTTCCATTCAATATACCTTTACCAAAGTCTATCAATTTCACTTCAATTCTACCTTATTCATGCTTCAATACCTCGTCAAATTCATATCCAAACCAATTAAAAGCTTATTCATTAAGCATCTTACAATCCATGATCTTTCAGGTATCAGCATCCAAAGTAAAAGCTATCAAACAAGTATGATGTTTCAGACCTCAATTCATCATCAATTTAATACATATTATATCTAATTCAAGTATCAAATAATTCATATTATAGCATGCAGTTAAGTTTAGCATTCCCTTACCTTCTTAACTTCAAATTCCTACTCTAAAGAACAAGCTAATTAAACCTTTCATGCAACCAACACAAGTCCAAGTCAAGATGCAAATCTTAGCATTAAGAAGACAACATAGAAGATAACATAATCTACTTCCTTGATGCAATATTTGGCTAAGAATTTGGAGTGGTAATGCACTAATTTGCAACAAAATTTCAGAGTTGAAGAAGAGAGATAGTTTCGGCGATGATTAAGCATGAAGAGAAAGATAACCAGCAGAAACACTTCTGCCTTAGTTGGACTCATTTGATGCTAGGTGTCACTCCTATACATGTAACAATCTCCTTTGCATGTATTACATATCTCCTGCATTTAAGCTACCAATTGCCACAATACCATTAAGCCATTTGTCACTTAATAAATGCTGCCAAATGCTACAATTCAATTAGGCCACTTGTCACTCAACCAATATTGTCATATGTCAATACATTAGTTATGCCAATGTCGCTAACTCATAGGCTTAGTTATTTTAATTTTTCATATACTAACTTGTCTTGCTACTTGACATTTTCTTAGTCCAAATGCACATTTTAATACCTCAATTCTCTAATGGTATCAATTAATTCCAAATCACTAAATATAATCCATTAGACCAAAATTTCTAGATATATGAAATTCACATTCAAATCATACTATAATTTTAACACCTATAACATATGTACTTTTATGAACATTTAACATTTCAACTAGGGTATAATTTGGGGCCTCAAAAGTTTTCAGTACCTTTTTCATTGATCCTTCATCTAATAACAACTAGACCCATATTTTAGCCAACCTTATATGTGTTAGATAACTTCTTCTTCGATTTCTTGAATTGTACTGAATTCTTCACATCACTGACTTAAATAGTCTCTCAACCATATAACAGGGTTTCAACAAATGTCTCATATGAATTAGGTAAGGAAAAAAAGTTATGGTTTGATCATCATCCTTAATTTAATGTTTAACACCTCACAAATACAAGAAGATCTAGTTAAAATGTTAATGTAATCTTTCGCTTGTGTACTTTTTGACATCTTTAAGGTATATAAAGAATTTTTTTTATATAAATCAATCGTGATTGTTCTCTTCGTAAGTGAAGTCATCTGATGCTTATTTTCAAGCCTTTTTCGTAATTAAGCAACATTTGTTTCATTAACTACTACTCTCACAACCTTGTCATCCAAACTTAATAGCATTATATTGTGCCTTTTAACGAAATCTTTTTTGTCTCCTATGCTTTAAAAATTTCCAATAGTTTTTCTTCTTTTTCTAACATTGATTCACATTCTTACTGAACAAGAACCACTTTTATCTTCACCTTCCATAGAGTAAAATCATTCAATCCATTAAACTTCTTAATATTGAACTTATGTGGAGGCTTCTTGATAATAAACCTTAGCTTCACAAAGATAACCTAGGCCATGATACCAATTGTTATGATGTCAATTATTTTGATACTAATTGTTAAGAAAATGAAAGCAATATAGGAGAAAGTAACGAAGGAAAAACATAATAATTTATATGGTTTGACCAATGTATATGACCTACATCCACAAACAAAGAGAAAATTTATTATTATTATTATAGCAAAGATGAGGAAAATAGATGACAATAACCTTACATAACCTTCCAAAAAGTCTCCAAATGTGCTCACCAAGGCCTTATTAGGTATTCACTTAAAAATCCCTTATCAAACTATTTAAGACTACAGTTGTTAGAAGTTTAATAATAGTGAAACTTTATTACCATAGAAGCCTAATGTCACTGATATTCTATTTGCACAAAAGTTTAATATTACCAAACCTCCATTTTTATATATGACTAGTGATACTGAAACTCTATTCCACTAAAAGCCTAAGATAACTGAACTTCTATTTCACAAAAATTCAAGGCATATATTACACTACATATGTTACATATAATAAGAACAAAGCAACAAAAATATCTTTTATTCTACTGCTATTAAAGTAAATATGTGCATGCTAGTTTTAATTAGCTCACTATTGCCCCTTCTTTTCTTCCTATTCTTCATATCTTTTGGTTTCCACATTGTCCTTTCCCTAAGAATTTTCAATCCATTTAAAAAAAGAATAAGATACTGTAACTCTAACACATCTTTAAATGTGATGATAGTCCTAGTAACTCTTAATAGATATTGTCATACATTCTCTCCGTCATACCCTTTCCGGTATTCCAAAGTCATGTCACAAGGCAAGTGAAGTGTTACTTTATAAATGAGTAGGTAGTGTCATAAACTCATTAAGTATTTTTATTGGTGATGCATGTGGTTTTATAAGCTAGAAGAAAATTGAAGTATTTAATTTCATTTTTCAAAAGATCATGATCATGTTTCTTTATAACAAGGAAGTAATAAACAATTCTGAAGCTAAATTTTGGTGTTAATGTTTTAATTTATAATTTGTTGTTTGTTTTTTCTTTAAGTGCGAGGTTAAAAGAAAAGTAATAGACATGAAAATTCATATGATGGTGAAGATGATGCCATAAGCATGGTGTCAAACTACTAATGTGGAAATAATGAGATCGTATAATTAAGTCTACAAATGGAAGTATGGAAAGGATGTTTATGCTTAATCAAAATAACCAAATCAAGGTTTGAAAGGGAAAAAATTTGGCCAATCTTTGGTGTTCATCCATGGCCACCCATGGTAACTAGGATAAAAGAAATGATAAATAAGTCAAGACTTATAAGAGTAAATATGTCACTTATGATTAAAATAAAAAAGTTATTCCTTCCATCTTCTTTATCTTGACATTCTCTCTCTCTCTCTCTCTTTTTGGTTTTTTTTCCCTCCATCTCCATACAAGATATAGATGTCATTGTATAAGTTTGAATGTGAGAACTATGACCTTTTTTTTCTATAACTTAAATTTGGAATTAGTTGTTTTGATTAATTATTCTCTCCATCTTCTCTATCTTGATATTTGTTTTCTTCACTTCATTTCTAGATAAGATGTTCACGTAATTGTACATAGAAGAGTATCTTAACATCATCAATTTATTGTTTTCATAATGAAATTAAAGCAGAATTTGAAAAAGAAGAATGTTGGAAGAAGAATATCCCTGTTAATGTGCTACATTATTTTGGCTTATTTACAATTGATATATGCTATATTTTGGTATGTAATTATTGTAACAAAAATTTGAACAAACAGTACCATGCCTCATTGCTTTACCTACCTTGTATAGAAAAATTTCTCTTACATGTTCATTTGAAAAAGGTACCAGCTTCACTTTTATGAGGGCACACTATGACTAAATACAAACAATTTTATGGCTTAATAGAGACCATACTAATACTTAATATACGTCATACCAACTTAATTTATAAAATAATGCTATCACTTATTAAATTTAAGTACCATATACACTTCACAACTAGAATATCATCTCTAATTATAAATTATATCCCCCTTAATATAAAATATACTAGTATTTTATCTACTCAATAGTAAGTCTAGATATAAAAAATTCCACCATTAATCATAGATAAATAACACCTACACTTTAAATGGGAATATAGTGACTTAGTGGAAAAAATATTATGCCTCAATATAAAATATAGGTGTATCCAGTAAATTCAAAAGTTAGAATTATGAACTTAAAATAACAATTTCAATGAAACTAAGAATACCATCTCTAAGTACAATCTTTGTCTCTCCTTACTATAAACTATACTAGTACTCTATTTATTAAATACCATATTTACATAGAAAAAACATCATCACTTATTACTTATAAGACATACACTTTTAAATAGGAAAATATTGACTGAATAGAGAGAATATTATAGCTTAATACAAACTATACTAGCACTTCGTATATTTAATACCAACACTAAAACCAAATGTTACTAAGACATATTTAAATAAGTTACAACGTAATGAAAAATGGGAATACCATCTCTTACAAACCGTACCCTATCCTTAATATAAACTATACAAGTTTTCTATCTACTTAATATCGAGTCTAGGTATAAAAATTTACCATCATTGTTTACAAATAAGTAGCATCTACACTTTTAAATGGGAATATAGCAACTGAGTGGAAAGAATATCATGCCTCAATATAAACTATACTAGTAGTCAGTACAACCAATACCATAGCTATAGATAATAAATACTAAAATATTTTTAAAGTAAGTGATAACTTTAATGTAAAATAAGAATACGTGACTGAGTTAAAATAGTACCAAACATTAATATGATGGACATAAATTGATACATGCCCATGCAATAAAAGTGTGTTGTATAAAGGCATTATCTAATGTAGTTAAATACTCCATCTTGTAGTCAACCTTACAATAAATTTTGTACATTAAATTTTTTGGTAAACATGGATAAATACACAACCATGTGATCAAGCATGTTATTAAAGGAAATTTGAAGAAAAATTGTAAAGTACACAAACTAAGAAACAATAATTTTTTAAAATAGGTTTATTAAATATTTGTTTAACATAGTTCAGTGCAAGACCATGTGTTCAATCATGTTCTTTAAATAACTGAAGCGAAAATGTGAAGTATACAGATTGGTACACGATCATGCATGAAATTGTGTCCATTAAAGGATTTGTTTAACATGATTAGCTACAAGTTTGTGTGGTCAATCACTTTCTAATTCAAATTTTTCTAGGAACTTATTCATGGTTGATGCTTTGATGTCATAAATGGGTCGTATTATGATGTCATGTATAGATCGTATTATGATATCAAATGGTGATGATAATACCATTTGATAATACATATGAGTTACTATAATGCATTGGTTATTCTTACTTAGAAAGAATAAGGGAGTTCATAATAACTACCTTTAAACCATGTTTATGAATAGTAGTGTATGACTGAAAATTTTCACATAGGTGTCAGCTTTATTTAGCTCCACTAAAAGACGTGAAATGTATTTTTAACCCTCTATCACCATTCTTTACTTTCATAATTGAAGTGATAATTCCAGTTCTTCTTTCCTGAAAAACTATTATATATGTCACTTGTCCCATCCACTATAAAATACATCAGTAAGGTAAAAAACTCATATGCCCTATAAAGCTATTTAATTTATTACTCTAATTGCGTCCAGCCACTTTGTACAATCCACAAGACTTAACACAAGTCATTCTTTGTGTTCTTCTTTTGAACCCTTTCCACCTTTTTTTTAAACGTATAATTTTAGTAGCATACAGTAGCGAATGAAAGGAGAATTAGCAAATATTAAGATAAAATGGAATGGGACTTTGGTTATGTAAATTCCTTGTCAAAACTATGGTTATGATAATGAATGTATACCTACTAAAGTTCCACCATCACTTTTACAATGTTTTTGTCTATGCATGGTGTCTTATTTGAAGATTATGATTATTATGTAAGAAAATATTTGTATAAAAGCGATCATCAAACTAACTTACAAATATTGAGATCGAGAGAAAGGAACTTTGACTATATAAATTCTTGACAAAAAAATAATCATGTTAATGAATATTTACCTACCAAATTTCCTTCCTCCATATGTCAATATTTATATGTGTTTTTGGTCTCCCCTCTAAAAGGAGTAGTATTGAGATAATCGAGAAAAAGCTTTGAGGATATAAATTTATGATCAAAACTATGATGCTAGAAGAAGGATTTTGTACCATTTTTTATTTTGTAGGAAATAATTGTTTAAGAATACTCAAATGTTAAAATTTTCTAGGTTCTTATAAATAAGTTCTTGAATATGATGAAATGGTATTTGTCAGGCTTATCAATGAAAGCAATTAGGTAAGATATATAAAGTTTCAGATTATTGAATGTGTATATGTTCTTGATGGTCAAAGATTGCCATTTGAGAAAGAAATCTTTATTTGAGTTAATATTGGAGGTATAACTATAATAGATCATGATATTCTCGTTATTGACTAAGTGATGTTAATTTTAGTAGTGATAATACTAGTTCTACCTAAACAAACCCTAAATAGTGAAGCCTAAGGAAGGTTCCTTATGTATGGAATATGTATCAATATTATTATTTATTGTTGTTGGCTGAAATAAAATTAAAAAATTCCATATTTTTCTTATAGGATAAATTGTTAAATTTAAATTATAATCTAGCAAGGATAAAATGATACAAAATTCTTATGTCTTTGCATATAAATTAAAACTATTAGGTACAAAAAATACAATCATTGATTATAGATAATTAATACCTATACTTTTAAATAGGAATATAATGACTGAGTGGAAAGAATATCATGCCTCAATACAAACTATATTATCATTTATTCCATTTTGTACTATAGCTATAAATGACAATTACTTGAAAACATTTTAAAGAAAGTCAAATATTCAGTACAAAGTAGGAATACCGTAACCGATGAGTGGTACTGCTAATAATTATTATGACGAACACATATTGATACATGCCCATGAAACAAAGTGTGTTCTATAAAGGTTTTATCAATACCATTAAATACACTATCGTGTAATCAACCTTACAATAAACTGTGTCTGTTAAAGTATTTAGTGAGGATAAATACATGGTCATATGATCAAGCATGTTATTAATGGAAAATTTAATGAGAAATTGTGAAGTGGAAGGATTGGTGCAAGACTATGCATAAAATTATAATAGTTAAATGTTCTGTTTAATATGGTTTAGTGTATACTCGTGCAATCAACCGTGTTCTATTTAAAAACTTGAACTAAAAATGTTAAGTACACTGATTGGTAGACCACCATGCATAAAACTATATCGATTAAATTTTTATTCAACCTAACTATCTACATAATCAAGTGGTCAATCATGTTTAATATAAATTTCAGTAGGCACTCATGCACAATCTATATTATAATGTAATTTATGGATCGTGTTATGATGTCAAGTGATTATGATACTGCATGAGACGTGTTATGATGTCAAGTAAAGCAGAAGGGGGCTCATGATAACTAACTTTAAACCATGTTCATGGACGGTGGCATATGACTAAAGATTTGGAAATGGATATCAGCTTTACTAATCCCTACAAAAAGATATTAGATGTATTTTCAACCCTCTATTGTTATTCTCGACTCTTGAAACTAAAATCATAATCCAAATTCTTCTTTCATGAAAAAAAAACCATTATATAAATGCTTATCCCATACATATGAATAATGTAAAAATTAGCCTTGATTGATTGCCATTCTCGATGTTGGCCAAGTGATGTTAACTTCAGTATTGATAATACTCCTACTGGCCAAACAAATCCCAAATAGTGAGGCCTTAAAAAGGTTCCTTATATATGGCATTTGTATTAGAATTATAATGTTGGATAAAGTAAAAACAATTTATAAATATTTCTTATGGGATAAAATGTTATTGTCGTAGCTTTTAGCATACTTAAAATTTAAATTATAATCTAACATTCATTATGATATATTGATTAAAGATATATAAAACTATGCATGGAAGATTAAGTAAATTTTAGATAATATTAAATTGAACATATTAATCTATTATGGATGTAATTGTAATGCTCCACATTTACGAGTGATAGTGAATATGATGCAGAAAATTAATCTGTAATGGTTGGTACTGGCCCATGTTGTCATGTCACTTAATTTATGCATGTCATCTCTTAGGAAATAGTGGTAGGTGGAGAATTATCATTGATTGTATTAGAGGGATAAGTTTATATACAAAACATAAAAGAAAAGAAAATGGTTATAGCTAGAGATTTCTGCAATGTACCCTTTAATCGGTGGATAAGGATGTAGATAAGATTTTATGTTTCAAAAGATGAAATAAAAAAAAAAAAAGTTGGCAATACACGAAGAGTGGAATAAGTTAAGCCTTTTACGTAGGTTATAGGTTTACAGACTGAATATCCCTGGAAATGGTTTTGTTGATTAAAAGGATTTGATAAAATTATTCAATAAGTTCTTGCCTATAGACCAAATATAGAATGATATGGTTGAGACATAGTTCTGGAAAATTCACAAATAAATCATGCATAGAGATTTTAAATAACTTAGGGTGCAAATCTCATGGAAGGAACTTTTGTCTCTTGGTTGGCTATTAAAAATAAGCTTTAAGTACTCTAGATGGAGTGAGAGGATTTTTTTTTTATACAACCATCTTTATAGCTGCTATAAAACTATCCCTAACACATAAGATTGCTTGCTCTTACATTATTAGTATGGTCAAGAGTTTTTAAGACAAGCCTAGAGAAGATGTAGACTCACGTCCTTTGTTGTTAACCGGGCATATCTTCTCTTAGGGGCAGAGAACGTCAAATTCGTTAGGATGATGCAACTACCTTTAAAATAGGACCGAGTGCAGGGAAATATGCCAAACGATAGATGGTTAATGGTTAAAAGCTCAATATCCAATATTTTCTTTAAATGGATCAGAGAATACATGCTCTTTATGATATCTGTAAACGGAACGGAATAGGACGGAACGGAGCAGAAATGGGAGACAGTGAGGTGCTTGGTTGTAGTGGACAGAACAGAAATTTCTATCTCCGTCCCGTAAACAGAATATGTTTGGTTGCAGTGGACAGAACGAACAAATGGTGACAATGACAAAAATGCCCCTGGTCCTTAATATGATTATAAATATGTAATTAATTGACAAATTTATTATGAACTATGTGTGTTACTTGAAATGGGCACAAATAATAACAATTACAAATTATTATGAAATTTCGAATAATATAAGAGTAATAATAATAATAATAATAATAATAACTACTACTACTACTAAATTAATAACAATAACAAAATAGACACAAAATGGGAGTAATTGGACTTTGCGTCTTACTTGACCAAGAAACTAGATTATTGCCAAGAAAGTGACATCTTCACCACTACTTTTTCCCTGACTGCTAGGTGTAGTCCTAATTCAAACCTACGATACTTAGCCGCCTCGCTCAGCATCATCTCTGCTATATACCGTGATAACTATACAAACCGGTGCTCATACTCGTTAACTGACATCTCCCTCTGGGTGAGACTCAGGAATTCCCTCTGCTTCTGCTGAGTATACACCTCAGATAGATACTTCTTCTTATAAGCAGCGAGAAAGTCCTTCCATGCTAACACTGACAGTTTCAATTGACTTCCCAGTACACACTCCCACTAATGCAAAGCATCCCCCTAAAGCAAACTTGCAGCATATGCAACCTTCTCATCATCTTCACAATCCATCTGCTCCAATACCCTCTCTGTCTTTCTCAACTAGGTCTTAGCTTCTTTAGGATCAGTGGTCCCATAAAAGTCCACTACTCCATACTTCCTCAACCTATCGAACTGTTTCCCCTTCTTAACTGT
The DNA here is from genome assembly GCA_025504935.2 of Erythroxylum haughtii. NCBI lineage: Eukaryota > Viridiplantae > Streptophyta > Magnoliopsida > Malpighiales > Erythroxylaceae > Erythroxylum > Erythroxylum haughtii. The sequence continues at coordinate 2,229,184 of JANSVB020000009.1, forward strand.
GGTCAAAGTAGAAGCCTACGGCATTTGACTTATAACCTGGACAAAGGCTTAAGTAAATGCCTAAAACAATCTCGGATACAAAGTAGGCACTTGCTCTGATGGAACAGGCGACTCTTACGCCTGTGATCGAATGGGCTCACTACTTTGCCCTAAAGAAGCCTCATCATTTCCTGGGGCTACTGACTCATCGGTACTCTCCTCCCTTGGTGGAGAGTTAGGTGCAATCAATCCTTGCAAAACTCCTCGTGTCCTTCTACGAGGTGGCATCTTACTCCTTCAGTGAAAACACTAACGATTGGCTTACATTTCATTTTAATCTCAATTCCTATATGTATGCATGATATGCATGTTACTTAATGTAATCTATCAATTCACAATGCAACAAGTAATCATATAGCATAACAATTCATCCTACTATGTTTTTTAAGCCTAGGAAAAACCTAAGCTGTAACATCCCATTACTTGTGGGAAGGTTAAAATGGTAAATTTAAGTGATTATGAGAGTTAGAAATGCATATCCATGTTCACGCATATTATGTTATACACATACATATAAATAGTGAAATCATGACACATAAAAATAATTGTACATGCATTCATGAATAATTTTGGGTATAATTATATTGAGTTATGATATTTAGGTGTTTTGAGAATTTTAAATTTTATTTATATGGAAAATTCTATTGGTTAGTAAAAATATTGCAATTGTGAATTTTGGTGAATTTAGGCATAAACTTTTGGATAATTTTGGAAAATAGGGAAAAGACATCAAATTGAGTTTTGGAGATAGTTGAATTGTAAAGATGAGAGTTAAGGGAGTTAGTTTCAAAAGAAACT
>JANSVB020000009.1:2232491-2244375 GCA_025504935.2 Erythroxylum haughtii
GTAAGTTGCCCAGTTGGACCGTATGATCCAACAACTCCGTCTCAACCGCGATCATGCGAGCATCCGTTGCTTCCCACTTATGTGACACCATTCTCGTTTGCATACACTGGGTCTCTTAATGAAAGCACCAATGATAAGCAAATGGATGAAAATATAGTGATTTTATTAATACTTAGCTATAGCCTCATAGGACATTCTACAAGCACCAAGCTATCAGCCAACAATGGCCCTTCAAGCTATCAGGTGAGACAGTACCAAAGCAAAAAGATACCCTCCTCAATGCTACCCCTCTCCTTACATAGTTCTCTCTCTCTTCTCTAACTAATTCTTCTCTAACCGTTAGCTGACTCACCCCTCCCTACCTTAGTAAATTTCCTAGAGTATGTCAACATGGGTTTGTGGCCCATGTTCGGTTCCTTCTTCTTCTTTCTCCTAGAATATGTTAATATGGGTTTAGGATCCATATTGCTATCAGAAGAATTCAGTTTGTGTTTACATTATATTGCAAAGTTGTCTTCTGGGGCCATCTGAAGTTACTTGGGATTGTTTTCAGCTTACTTGGCGAAAAGCTAAAGTTAAAGGGAGTTTTCTAAGAATTATGTTTAAAGGTCTATTTTAGTACAGAATGGTGTTCTTCTGGACAAAATAGCCCGCGTATCTTTTACAGCTCAATTTGTTAAAACGATTGGAGATTGGACAGAGTAATATTACTTTCTTTTTTTAGCTGCTCCTGATGATGGTTGTGAGGCAATCGCTACAGTTTGCCTGACTGGAGAATGAAGAATACATTTATCGTAACAGTTGAAGATGCATAAGCGAACAACGCTACAATTGAGTACTTCAAAGACTAAAATCATTGATTGTCTGGCATGTGACAAGGTAATTTCCTACGTATTAGGCATATTGTCTGTCGTGGTTGGCAGTTTGAAAGAAGATGGTGATTCGGTGAATTGGATTCGAAATTTTAAGAATATCTAGGAGTACCTGATTCTAGTTTAAACAGATAGTTCAAAGAAGTGAAAATGAGAGCACCAGGTAAGTGTTTGTTGCGTCTAGATTTTGATACTGGCGGGGATCTATCTATTTGGTGTTGGAGACATGGTGTGCCAACTTGTAGTGATTGGGTTACTGCTAGGAGGCTGCTCACTTTTCTTCCTCATTTTACTTGTAGATATCAATGCAATGCGTGCTGCATCCCATAATTTCTTGGATGAAATGTTAATAGTCGATTGTTTTTAGAAGGAATATCAAAGGGTTGAGGATCCCAAATCGATTACGGCAAATAGAATGCAAGAGACTTATAATTATTATGAGGACTTGGAAGGTTGAACGAATTGTTATATTGCTGTCCCTAGATACTGAGTACGTAGAGTTTTCACGAAATCTGCGAAGGTGAGAAAGTTTTAATTATCGGTAAACAGGTCAAAGATGGATGGCATGTTTTTGCCATGAATATTGCAATTTGTTAGCGCCTCAAATCTATCAGAAAAAGCGAGAATGATCACAAAGCTCCAGTTGATGAGGTTTAAATCAGAAACTGCATCTGCTGACGGTATATCAGATTATGTAGATATCTGAATGAAGCATCTAAAGAGCAGGGGGGAGATTACTGATATTTTGAGATGGTGGAAACCACAGAATCCTAGGTTTCCTGCCCTTTAACGTACGGCATTTGATTTGTTCCCAGTTTCGTTAACTGCGGGTATTTCAGAGGTAGTGTTTGACACAAGTATTCTGCTGTTACATAACTATTGAAATCATCCAATGTGCGTGAGTTGTGATCATGTAGTTGAAGAGTATGAAACTAGTTTCCCATTGCACGCAAATATTGAGTTGAGGACTCTGCCTTCTCACATATGTGTGGTAGTTCATATTAGGTTGTCTTTGCATAAGATGTGAGCGTAATCATTCTGGTTGTGGACATTGATTGGGTACAGTATGCATAATCGGCATGTTTCATGGTTTTGAATTTTGTAATAGACTCACTGATCAGTAACTAAATCTGAAATTCAGAAGTCCCATCACAGAAAGCTCAGAGAAGGCTATAATTGAGGTTTTCATTGATTTTGAGTGCTGATAATTCAGACTAGTCACCTGCAAAAGATAAAAAAGACTACAAGAACAATTTAGGAGGGATGCTATATGTGTTGGCATTCCAAACAAAATAGTTTGTAATTAGACGCACAGCTGTTTTGAATCCATATCATGCCCATTATGAAGAGCTGCAATGTGTGGGGGTATAAGAATATTCATTAAAAGCAAGTGGTATTGGGATCGGGATTGGAGTGAACCTACACTTGGATGTTGAGCTGCTAGTCTTAAGGTTCTTGTAGTCTCTTGATGCAGCTGAGTGCTTGGGCAACTTCCTTCATGGTGGGCCTTTTATCAGGATCTTTCCTGAGGCATCGGAGAGTGAGCTCTACAAATTGAATTGCCTGCTTCTTGTGTTCCCTTTCCAGTACGTCCTTCAATTTGTTCTCAAAGAACTTGTCCCACTCGTCCAAACAGCCAGAGGAGTCCCGAAGCAATCTGCTAAAGGAAGCGCTAGTCGTTCCAAAAGATTCATCTTCTTGCAATTGCCTCACTCTTTTACCCGTCAAAAGCTCCAAGACTATCACACCAAAGCTGTAGACATCACATTTCTCCGTATACCTTCCCATCAGGAAAATTTCCGGCGCTACGTACCCAGCAATCCCACAAAATTCTTCTGTATCAACATGGTTTTCACCAGCGGGAATTGGGATTGCCAACTGAAAATCCATCAACTTTCCAGTGTAGTCTTCATGGAGGATTACGTTGGTTGTATTAATGTTGCGATGAAGAATTACTTTAGATGAACCGTAATGAAGATAAGAAACAGCATTAGCTATCCCAGTTACAATCTTCAGCTTGGTCTCCCATGAAAATTCCTGATCATTACCTTCAACTACAATGTAATTGGACAGCACACCTTTGCTTGCATATTCATAAACCAGAATAGGAAGTTCGGTCTCCAGACAGCAACCCAGAAGCTTGAACATGTTTCTATGATTGCTCATGAAGGAAGCTACTGATATTTCATTTATAATCCACTCCACCTTGGACGTGCTCTTAAACTTCTTGACTGAAACTTGGCGGCCTTCGTGAACACCTTTATTCAAAGTGTGGTATAGATCCTCCCTCAATATCCCATCTTCAGAATAATTGTTCGTTGCCCTTTTGAGCTCTTCCTCAGTGAAGCTCCTTATTGGGTTGCATTTGCCATCGAAACCAGTGATGATCTGCTCTAACATCTTACCTCCATTAGTGAGGAAGAAGCTTTGTTTTGCTTTCTTGGAGTTGAATCCCATTGCCTTTGAACCTATTCTAACCTCTTAACACCTTACGAGGAATGATTATCTAAAGCATCGGATTCCACACTTGTACTTCTCATCTTTTTCATTAGATCTGGCACATAAGATTTGACTTTTTGTAAGAAGCCGCCCCCGGATTTTTCCTTGTTTTCACAGTCGTTTTTTTTATATTTTAATTTTGAATTAAATTAGATAGTGGAGGCGTAAATTGGTGATATAATTCAAGAAACTGAAAATATGCAATCTCAATAACAATTGTCAAAATAAAATTTTTTATTTAATATTGACTTGATGTTATGTTTTATTTCTAAATAAAAATATATTAAAATAAATATCATTGATACGTGACAATTAATTTACTTTTTAGCTAATTTTAAAAAATGTGTCAGTAAATTTTTTTTTAAAAAATAAAAAATAATTCATTAAATTGATAAAAATATAATTTTTAAATTTTTTTTATCGAAGGTCTATTTAAATATTTTAAAATTTGCTAAATTTTAATTTAAATATATTAATTTGTAAACTTCTATGTGTAGTTCCCTTTTCTAGATCATAAATTAAACTATGTTTGATTGAATAGTTAGTAATAAAATAGAATACAACGTAATATTTAATAAAAAAATTTATAATAGAATAATATAAAATAAAATAAAAAAGGAGAATTTAACATTACATGTTTCATTTTATTATAAATAGTGAAAATAAGTTATTTCTCATTTAGAAGGTTTACTGTAAAATAAAAAACAAACGTTTTTATGTATTATATTATAAATCTTTCCTTCAAATAATATTTCTTAATTATTCTATTATTTACAAACAATAATTTCCTAATATCGTATTTATTTATATTCCATTTTATTACCGATAATTTCATTCGATTAAAACCTATGCATCAAACCGGACGTTTCTTATTCTCTCAAACCAACAACACAATCATATAAGACTCGGTGTGATGTCACTCTGTGTGCTAAAGCACTGACCCTTAGCTTACCTCGAGAAAATGAAAGACGAAGCAAATGAAAATACCGGCTTTCAAAACCCTTCTCTCAGTAGTGACCACCTTATCATTCTTGTACAACCTTTTGTATAAATCTGGTAACTTTTAGTTCTCTATATCAACGTAATTTTTGTTGTTTCCGGCTGATTGTAGCTTGATTTTGGTAGGTTTTTTGGCCAATTTGTACTTATCTTCAATAGTTGATTCCTAGTGTTTGAACATGCTTGCCTCCAGACGTCAATGTGAATGAATTGCCTCTCTCTTGTTTTAGTTTTTCATGTGGGTATCGTCAAAATACGATTCTGGGATATGGCCTTATGGGTTTTCCTTATAATGTTTGTTCTTGCATATGATACTGATATTTGAGTGTATGTTTATTATAGGTAGGGCTTTTATTGTCGGAACACACCTCTTTATCTTTCACTCTTTATGTCCCATTTAGTCGAGTGGATTGTAGGGCTTATATTGATAGCTTCATTTCACCCCTTTAGGGTGTTTTATGTATGGAGAGCCTTGTTCACTCAAATTGCATGGGTGTTAGATTTTCTAGACTAAATTGAGATTAAATCTTCTGCTTGTATTAGAGAATTTTAGGACTTGAATGTTGGTTATTTTCTTTGTTGCGCTGACAAACTGATGTGCAGACGTAGATTTTCTTTGCATTGAATTTGTTTATAGTTGCCGTATCATTTTTGTTGTGAAATTTGTTTGTGTGGCTGTTTTATTTTTCTTACTGTCCTACCTTGGTACTTATGTCTAAGCAATAGCAGGATCATCGTTGAATAAATTCCAAGTAAATTAGACTTGTTAGTTCTGTAAGAAGTTAAGAAATTGACAATTTTTGTTATTCTGTGGCAGCTTGTATATGTAGGAAAATGGTGGTGCCAAGTGTTTGAAGATGCCTGGTGAATACCAGTGAATATTACAGCTAAGGTTGGTATGATTTGAGGAGACAAATTTGGCTGGAAGTATATAGCAAAGTTGAGAAGTTCTCTGTTACTAATCCATGCTGTCAACTCAGTTGTCAACCGTAGATGGATAGTCCTTCCACTGAACCAAATAACAACAATCTGGCTGACGATTCCCCTTTGCTTATGGAGCGGATAGAAGTTCAAAATGATCAAGAGCACCGAATAAATATAATAGCACATGATGATGTTTCAACGAGCTCATTAAGTAGTCATCCTGAGGAAGTGGAACTCCAACAAGAAGATGGACTATCAAGTAGTATAAGGGACCCGACTCATCGAAGTTCTTCTACCTTCTCAAACAGATTAAACTCCCAGGGTTCAGCATTTACAAGGCGAGGTGTTGGATATGGTCATCAACATAGGAGCCCATTGAATTCGGGCCTGTGGATAGCTGTTGAGTTGCTTGTCACTGTTGGTCAAATTGTAGCATCTATTGTTGTATTATCTATGTCAAGAACTGAAAATCCCCAGGCTCCATTATTTGCATGGGTTGTGGGATATGCATCTGGTTGTGTTGCAACACTTCCTATTCTCTATTGGAGATTTGTCAACCGCAACCATGGGGCACATCAAGATGCTATTCAGTCACATCAAGGCTCTTCTCGAAACAGTCCTGATTCTTCATATACCACAATCTCTGTTAGCCAAGCCTTAGATGAGGACAATTCTCATTCTGGATCAACTGCAGGGAGCAGTCACTTTGCAGTACAATTACGTGCTAGGTAAGATTTTACTTCTTCAAGAATTCCTGGTCATCCCTTTTTTTGTTATCATTTAGGGCTAATTACTACGTAGTACATTGAGGCGGTATTATCTGTGAAATTCTTTAGTGAAGGTTTTTCTTTTAGAAAGTACATCTATGTGCACCTATGTTGCACTAAATACAAGCTTAGATGTTGTTGATATTATTCAACCACTTAATGATGGTGAAATCCAAACCATGCTATACCTGTATGCATATATTGCTGCCCCCAATTGATTAAATTTAATTGATTTCTAAGTTGATTGAGGATTGAATACTCTTTAAGCAAATCTTGCCAAGCTAATTGTTTCTGGACACCTTCTATTATGTGCATCAGAGTTGGGATGCCAAAGCAAACTTTGAATAAATTTAAGTTTTTCATTTTTCTGCAACCTGGATACCACATACGTAATAGAGATCTTATTCCCAAATTTCACACAAAATGGAGGGAAAGTTATGTTGTATGATGGTGTACTTACCATCTACAGCATTAAGTTCCTCTAGGACCTATGATGCTGATAGAATTCCAATTAAGATGAACTGTTCACCATTATTTATGTTATATATAGATGCCTTCAATGCATGAGCTGATATTTCTGTGTAGGCTTAATGGATTAGTAGACCACTTCAAGATGGCCCTAGATTGCTTCTTTGCAGTGTGGTTTGTTGTGGGAAATGTGTGGATTTTTGGAGGTCACTCCACTCCTACCGATGCTCCCAAATTGTACAAGTATGACTTGCCAGTTTGTACAGTTTTTTCAGTTCCATCCTTTCTGAATCATCTAAGTGTCACATGGATTTGATGCAGATTATGTATAGTGTTCCTTACATTTAGCTGCATAGGATATGCCATGCCTTTTATCATATGTGCAACAATTTGTTGCTGCTTGCCCTGCATAATCTCTCTCCTGGGTTTTCGGGGGGATTTTTCTCAAGATAGAGGAGCAACAATGGAATCTATCAATACTTTGCCAACGTATAAGTTCAAGTTACTGAACAGTTGGAGTGTTGATGGTCATGACAACTCAGGGGTTGTTGAAGGTGGGGTCTTGGCGGCAGGAACAGAAAATGAACGTGCGATATCAGGAGAAGATGCTGTAAGTTTGATAGATGATTTGTAAATCCTCTTTTGAGACTTTCTGTTCTTGAATCCATAACTAACTGCCCCTAGTTATGCAAGTATTTCATAGTTCTAAAACAAAATTTACTGTTATTTGCATATTTCAGATAGTATAATATAGCTTAAATAGTTTGTGTAACATCAATCATTAGCTTGATGGCAATGTTCCACTTCCCAAATCCTCTAACTTGATTTTGAGTCCCATCTTAATTATCTGAAGAAGTCTTAACTATCAATTCTCCACCGCACCCTCATGATTTTTAATTATGAAAATTATATCTTCCCAGCCATTGGCGTTTATTCTATCCTTTGTGTGCTTGGAAGTATTCGTAATAGACTGCAGTTCCGCTATTTCTAGTTATTTAGTGTTCCAATCTATGCATAGCCAATTTGTAGGGTAATTTAGATACACCATTCATTCCAAATGATAGCAACAAACCTAAATGTTTTCCTGAATGAGAGTAATTATCTTTTACTTGTTGCAGGTTTGTTGTATTTGCTTAAATAAATATGTGGAGGATGATGACCTGCGGGAGCTTCCCTGTTCACATGTATTCCATGTAGACTGTGTGGACAAGTGGTTGAAGATAAATGCATCCTGTCCCCTCTGCAAGAGTGACATTGGGGAGAGCAGTGGTGTGATCAGCCAAAGATTAGAGCCATCAGTAAGTTGAGGGGACGAACTTGTATGTGGGACTGGTACTGGAAGCTTGGAACTCTACTAATTCATTTCCAATCGTGGCACTAGGTAGTGCTTTTTTTGGCCCATTCTGTTCTATGTATATGTATCACGCATTTATTATCATAGTTGTTCGATCGAGGTCTTTATTTTGGCATAGGTTCAAGCTCACACAGTAATATTGGGGATTATGCGTGAAATTGTTGCAATATCCGTTAAAACTGAAATCTCTAGGCCTATGCTCCACTTTAGGAATTAGATACGACATAAATTTCATTCTAGTTTCGTTTCCGCTTTCCAGAAGCGCTCTTGTGACTTGAGATGAAGTTAAGTTTGATGTTAAAACTGTGAATACAGGAGTCCATTTAGGCAATCACGCTTGTATGTTCAATTACGAACTCATATCTGAGGGTCCACGGCTCATTTGCAAGCAACATCCCTTGTAGCTCCGACTCCGAGTAATGAAAAATTCACAACTAAAATTCCTTAAATATTGCACCTTAAAAAATGGACTTGCATTCAAGATACAAAGCTTAAAATGGGGTATGCAAAAGCACTTTGATAGTGTGCAAAGGTACAATTTGGCTTGGATAATATTGGAACTTCAAAGTTGATTCAAGAAATAGACCACAAAATCCCAATTTTGTTCTCAACCCGCAAAAATTATGGCTATTATATGAGCATTGTAGCAACAATTTTCACATGTAGGGTTTACACGTGAAATATAAGTTGACAGAAGGGTAAAAGTACAACATGCTGAGACCAAGCTCCAAAAGAACATGCTCTGTGCTCACCGGATGAAGGATCAGCGCATCAAAAATCCTCCGGAGCTCTCTTGACCTGATGAATAACGTCAAGCATTTCCATGGAGCCACCCTTGTCCGACAGCTCACCAAGTAACGAGTTAAAGAAATAGACCCTAGAAACACAATGGATGCGCAAACGAATGCATTCAGTATAGGGCAAGGTAGGACTGGTAAGAACCAAAAACTAAGAGCAAATGGATTGGTAAGGCTTGCGGTAAACACCAGAATCCCCCTCAACGAGCAGCAACCTAAATATCCTCTATATGCTGCTTTGGTTATGTAGTCTACCCACTAAAGCATCAAGCCACTGCTTATCAGATGGTGTGCGCAATTATCTTTATGTTCGAATTGAAAGATCCTTAAAAGCATCCAACTTTCCATTTGATGCAATGGACTCTGTAATTTCACTGCCTTCAGGATGGCCAGCACCCCCATTCTCGGGTTTCTGTCTTGTTTGATCATATATTGAATTTGGCATAGCAGAACTAAGGTTACCATCAAAATATGCCGAATAAGTAAAGTATCGGGCACATTGCTCCTTCCAACCTGCAAAAGGATTAATAATGATGGTTTTGTCAATCTACATACCGTTCATTAAATTTTTAACCTTCTAAAACAGGTTGCTTTTGACTTTATAAAATTTCAGCACCAGAAATACCTCAACAGATATCAACAGATTAAGTGAAGAATCAAAGTGACTTACTTAATGCAGCATCACAGTCAAGAAAAACTGATCCTAGTAGTTTGTGGATTGCAATGCAGTCTTTGAGCTTCAATTCCTTGATTGGTCCAAGAACTCCATTTCTGTTGATAATAATACAAGATTTTTCAGTCAGGAAGTACTACAATAACCAAGATGAGAATTCAAATTAGTTAATAACATTACATAGGAACACGATTGTTAAAAAAAATCTTCAATCAACTTAACAGCCTCAAATTTCTTTCTAGGTTCTAAAGCATACAACAGTTCAGCAGCTGCAGCTCTATGCATCAAGGAATCTGCAAAAAAGAAGAAAAAGGGATTAAGCTCTATACAGGACTGTAAATAGCCATGCATCAATATGTTGAAGGATGGATGATCACCTTTATGCTTATCAAGGAAAATCTTGTTTGCCTCTATGAGAGACTTCTCATGCAATTGACTATAAAAAAGAAAAAAGAAAACATTTCAACTCTCAGTTTACAATTTAAACCACTGAAGAAGTTAGCAAGCCCCAACAGTGAAAAAGGTGAGGAATCTCAAGCATACAACACTAAATTTTAACAAAACCTGATTGATGGGCGTTCTGCCTCTAATACACTCCAAATAATTTTCTCAGTTTCTCTCACTGGAGCAGTTGTAGAACCAACTTTATGGAAAAATCTAATCTGAAAAATATAAAAAAACATTAGCAAAATAAACTGTCATTGTTTCTCTGAAACAAATTTATCTACAAGACAGCGATAAGAAGTAAAATAAGAAGCTAAAAATAAAAATCAGAGGTAGTTTTAGTAACTTTTTATAGCTAGAGATTACATACCAAGCAGCGATGAGAATCCGGGTTTTCAGCATCCAACCTTAACAATTGCTTTACAGCCTACATGACCACAAACACGAAACAGATCAACCTATGTTCAGGCAATTCTACAAAATACAGTTTAGAAGGCAGAAGATAATGAGCATCAGGACAGGACGGTAATCCTCATCTCTAATAAGAATTCAGTTTATAAAAGAATGGTCAAAATTGCAAGTGATACTGGCCCAATGGACCATTCTGGCTATTGTGTAAACAGGCAATGTTAGAAACAGAAACATTGACCACTTTGACTAAGTACCTGAAGAGCAAGGAGAATTTTCTGTTCTCATATTTACTTCAACTGACAGCAAGTGTGTCTCCAATGAGTCAGAAGAGTTCTTCTGAAGCAGTTTCAAATATTTTGTAGCTTCAAACAACGGATCCTCAACCTAAACACGGATGTATGATATCATTCTGTTATTCATCCCACACAGAAAGATGTATGCTTTAAGAAGCCCATATGAGCACCTGCCATAAGTAGAAGTTAAAGATAAGAAACTGTCCGTATCTAGAACTAACCTGCAACAACTTTTCCCCATTAGTATCAGGATCTACAGGTTTGACATATCGCTTTCCAGACTTAGATATGCCACTAGCATGTGATTCTTCATTTTTCAGCTCTGCCTCCTAAAAAGTTGAAACCATTAATTCATATCGAATAAGTGCTCCAGAATGCTCACATATAAAGCGATATACTTTCTTAGCTCAGGCTTCTGCCTTCTTCCGTTTTTGTCTAAGCTTCCTTTTTTGAGATGGTGCCAATTTTGAAATATCATCATCTTGTTCAGCAGTTGACTTTAAAGGAGAATCATACAACTTAATGTAACGCCTGCACCACAAATATAGTGACAGATAAGAATCCTATGAGTAAAATTGGCAAAACTGAACCCTAAATAACATGAGAATGATAAATACTCGTGGAGTACATTACAAGAAATTGCAGTCCTTCCTAGAGAATCCTATCTAACCCTTTCTTAAAGAACCAACTATCAGACGAAAAGAACTGGTCCATATATTGATAAGGATATGGTAAGGTTCAGGAACTGAAGAATCAACATTAAATAAATGATTTGTCAACTGATGAACAAAAAATGTAATACAAGATACCTAACTAAAGATCCAATAAATGTTTCACCTGATTGCTCCAGCCGCCGCTTTGTGAAAATATGGATGTGAATGCAATCGATCCTGGAACTTAAGCATTGCCACATAGGCCCAAAGAGTCATTTTTTTTAAAGCAATAAGAATGAAAGTCAAATTGATCTTCAGTGATATTAGTATAATGCTTCTCAACAGCCAAAAACTTCTTGAGAGCCCGCCCAAGATCACCTTGGCGGAAGTATCTTTGACCAGAAGCAAGCTCGTACCTGCCTCAAAGCATTCAGTACTAATCAGCAGCAGTAGTCAATACATATACAGACAAGCAAAGAGCAGAGTATGAACAGACCACATGCATTGCATGTCATGAAGATTATTGTGCTGGTCTCCGTCTTTTGTGAATAGTGCAGCCGTCTTTCCTGCTAATGTCACCTTCAAGAAAACCTATGTAGCACGGACACGGCAAAATGGTGTCGTGTCCGTGTGTCCGACACGTGTCCGACACTGACACGCAATGGACACGCGGTGGACACGTGTTAATACGTGTCAGAGTAAAAAAAATATTTTTATCGGCTCGGACATG
>JANSVB020000009.1:2256561-2267533 GCA_025504935.2 Erythroxylum haughtii
AGATTTTCAAAGCATTGATTAATTAGAATTTACTGGAAGTTCCATAAAGGAATTTTATTTCTAACAAACGTTTTTTTAAAAGAAGTTTTCAAAAAGGGGAATACACAATTCAACCCCCCCATTCTCGTGCATTTTATATTGTACTTTAATCATTGTATTAGCGTGTGATTAACTTCATTTATGACTGAAAATGATATCAAGAGAAGATGATAGAGATACTTATATAGCTTTCTTAATGAAGACATAAAGGAAAACATTTTTTAAAATGATTTTAACGCGTTTGATAGGTATTGTAACTTTAATTATTGATGACAAATCACAAAGGAAGAAATTAAAAGAGATTTAAGGGGATGAAGAGTGAAAGGGTAGTAGGGCCTAATAAGGTACTCATAGAGGTGTGGAAGAGCCTGGGCGAAGAAGGTCTTACTTGGTTAGCAAAACTTTTTAATGTGATTCTTAAGTCAGTCAAAATGTCGAATAAGTGGAGACTTAGTATGCTAATTCCTCTATACAATAACAAAGGAGACATCCAAAGCTATAACAACTATAGAAGCATCATACTACATAATAACACCATGAAGTTATAGGAGAAGGTGATTAAGAAAATAGTGAGAAAGGGTTCATCTATCCTTGAGAACTAGTTTGGTTTCATGTCAGGAATGTCCACAAAAGAGGTTATACATCTCTTTAGAAGATTAATAGAATAATACCGGGAAAGATAATGTAACCTATATACGGTTTTCATTTCATTGACTTAGAGAAAGCTTATGACAGGGTACCTAGGGAAATCATGTGGAGGTGTTTAAAAGTTAAGGGAATTCCTATGACATATATATGAGTTATTAGAGATACATATAAAGGTGTAGAAACTCGAATAAGTATGATAGGAGGAGATACAAAGCATTTCTCTATCAATATCAGACTATACCAAGGCTCCTCATTAAACCCCTTTCTATTTGTAGTAGTGATGGATAAGCTTATTAAGAGCATCCAAGGGAAGATTTCTTGATGTATGTTGTTTGTTGATGACATTGTTTTAGTGGATGAGACGTCAATGCCAAGCTAGGACTTCGAAGAGATATACTAGAGTCGAAGGTCTTTAAATTGAGCAGGACTAATACTGAATAATTAGACTATAACTTTTTGGGCCATATGGTAGCTTCTAATGTAGAGGTAAAGATTAGTTCAAAAGTTATATCACAAAAAGAATGTTTTATGTATCTAGAATCTATCATCTAGAGTAATGAAGAGATCAATGAAGACATAATGCACCGTGTTAGATCATGATGGCTTAAATAGAAGATTACATCATTAGTTTTATGTGACAAAAAGATATCACTCAAGTTCAAAAGTAAATTTTATCATTTATCGATTAGGTCAATCATACTTTATAGGGCAAAACGTTGGCCCATCAAACATGTGTGTGTTCATAAGTTAATAATGGAAAAGATGAAGATGTGTTGTTAGATGTGCAACTTTATAAGAAGAGATAAGGTGAGTAATGTAATGGTAAAAGACAAATTAAGAATGACTAATATTGATGGAATATTAAGAGAGACAAGGCTTAGGCGGTTCAGATATATTAAGAGAAGGAATTTTAACGCTTTAGTGAGAACATGCAAAAAGATTGTACTTATGGATTGTAAAAGGAAAAGAGGAAAACTTAAAAGAAGAACTTGAGAGAGGTGATCAAAGATAATATGATTATGTTAAAACTTATTGAAAACTTGACCCTCAATAGGAAACTTTGGCATATAAAAAATTGGGTAAAGGATCTCTGCAGAAAGGTCCTTCTATTTCTCATAGTTATTTAGCCTCAACTCTTATCATGTAGTACTTCCCTTATAGTTATTTAGCTTAACCATTTTCTTACCTAACTCGATCGTTCTCTGATAATAACTTGTTTGTTTTATTTATTTATTTGTCTTCTTTTTTATTTGTGTATTTATTTGTTTATTTTATCTTTTATTTTATTATTTACTTTATTGTATATTAATTGCAATATTTATTTTTATTTTTATATATGTTTGTATTTATTTATTTATTATTATTATTCTTTATTTCTACCTTTTATTTTATCTTATATTTTTAGTCCTTATCTTATTCTATCTATATTGTATTATTATTATTACTACTATTATTTTTATAAGTATTTAATTATATTTAATGTATCATTATTATTATTGATATTTAATTTTATTATTATTTGTTATTTTCTATTTCTATTTTAGTTATATTTGATATTGTATATATTATATGCTTTTTTCATCTTTTTATTATAGTTTTGATTTTTCCCCTACAAACAATTCTCAAAAAATTATTTTAAAAATGTTTTTGTCTTTTTTTTCCTCGATGAAACAGCCAATCAAAAATAAAATATGTAAATGAACTTTAAAAATTGAAAATTAGACTCACTTTTATTATTCAACCATTTGCTTGCTATTTGACTAATTAGTCTCTTCTTCAAATAAACTATTATCTTCATATTCTATTAATAAAACCAATCATTATGATATCTTGTTTTGTAAGCAAATTCAACCCATTTAAAAAGAAACACATTTTAATGGTATGGGATAGTCATAGTAAAATGGATCTTTGTCATTTTATGACTACCACATCTTAAGATCAATTTTGACATGGCGTACATATCATCTATGACACATCTTTTGGCATCCTCATATGAACAAATTGAAAAATTCAAACACTTAAAAAAGAATTACATCTCACATCATTTTGTGTCTCTGTGAAATTGAGCAGCTCACAAATTGTAAATCTTCCCTTTCAATTGAGAGACCTAATGAAACCTTCACAATGATACAATTTCATTTTCAAATTTTCACTGAATTAAACTACGCAAAAACCTGAAAATAAATAAATAATTGTAGTGTTGCAGGAAGAGCAAGAGAAAGAGTAGGAAAGAATGAGGATTGTACATTCGAAAAATTGAAACCGAAACAAGATAAGATTAGGAGTTCTGTAACACTCGAGGGAATAAAATTTCCAAAACATGGCGTAGAAGACCCTATTAAAGCCACCCATGCATCGTCAAGTGTAACTAAATTGAGATCAGTGATTACCATATCATCTATTTAATGACATGATGGACCTAGTTAAGAAAGTTAGTGAAATACACATGAATGAAAAAGAAAAGTGTTAGCGTTGGAGGGCTAGAAAACAATCACAAAAAGTAGAAATGCTGAAATATATTAAAAAAACTGACAATAATAAAAAGAGTAAAAATATCGTTATCCCGCATATATATTAAATAATAGGATGGTAACAGCGATGAGTACAACAGCTCACTTCAAAAGCAATAGAATCAACCGATTCCAAAAGGATTAAAAGCTATAGAATCAACCTGCTATATATTTAGTGAAAGGCTCAACCGCATATCTAATAGCAAAGATCCATATGTACAGAATGCAACTAATTAACAAGCTGGTCTATAACCATATAGGCACAGGACAAACAACAATCTTTGCAAGGTAATACCTTCCTGAAATGATCAAAATTTCCACTGAGATCAAACCGAAGAGGCAACAGTATTGTAAGCAAGGTCAATTTCCTCCTCCGTCATCTCAATTGTTTCATCGCTGCCATACCCTTCTGCATCTGTGGAGATGGCACTTTTTCTCCTGACGGTCTCACTTTCATCCATCTTCAGTTTTTTAATCTGGTACTTAGAATCGTCATTTGAACATCTAAGTTCAGACTCATACATTTGTTTCAATTCCCTGGCCTGTCTGCAAATGTCATCCTGTAGCAAATTTGGATTATTCCGACCATCTACAAGCTTTACCAGCTCCTCAACTGCATGAGGAATGACATTCCACTGCTCTGCCACTTTCCGTACATCCTAAGCAAAGTAAACAACTTTTATATGAAAAAGATTGAGAAGGGTTAAAGATCTGCAGAAGTTACAGAGGAGATTGAAAATGCTCTAGATGAGAATATAACACCTGATTCTGTTCAAGGGAATCTATGGCATCTTGTAAACAAATTATGATCCCCTCCGCAGCTATTTGTTTTATCTCACTTGGGTTTGGCTGTTGAAACAACAAATTAAGATCAGGTTGTGCAGATGGTCCTTTGTCCTTTAAACTTAGTGAGACTAACAGTGGGAAAATAATATGCAAAAAAAAAATTCTGTTATCTTGTTGTCATAAATGATAATCTGCCAGGCATCTTTTCACACCTGTCTTTTCCCTTCATTGATTACAGTATTGTATTCATATCCAAGAGCATCGTGTTTCATGTTTTATAAAAAGAAGAGATTGCTCAAATACAATAAATTGCAGAAGGATTGACTCATAGGGCTCTACGAGTATTAGTTGAAAGCAGAGATGATAACAGCAACGAATGTGGAAGAAATTGCCAAAGGTACGCACCAGAACAGGAAAATGATAAAAAGAGAAAGTTACTACAATTAGGTGAAACTTACCTTTTCATCCTGACTTTCTAACCATGAGATGGTTCGATTAAGATCATCAACAGCCCACTCTTTCACTTTAGAAGGAGAAAAATACACTTTAGCAGGATCAGAAGCTCCGCTCTGTTAACATACAAGGCAGCACCAATTATTATCAGCAGATCAAATGATTGTGGATATAAATCCTGAGATCTCATTGTAAAGTAAGTTCTCAAATGTGAAAATACACTCAATTGAGAACTTATATTTTGAAATACTCAATTGAGAACTTATTTTTTTGAAATAACCTTTGTGGAAGTCTTCTTTGAATGTGATAATCTTTCAACTTGTTTCTCTGATTTTTTAGACAGCAGGCTTGCTTCTTGATCTGCAACCACTCCTACAATTCAGATATCAATCAAAAGTTAGTATAATGGTCAATAACACATTCAAGACACCAAAAATGGACAGAACACAAGCAACTGCCGAACTTGATGCATGTATGCTTCACAAGAAAAAAAAAACGCCTTGGTGCTTGCTCACAGCTGTGCAGCTTTAAAGCACAAACATTAAATATACCACCAAGGGCAAGAGGGCCAGTTAAAATCATAAGCATAAACGAAACAAATAAAAAAGAAGTAAATTTACCAGGCCACTTACTTGCATTTGAAACAGGGGTATCCCTCCATGGCTTGCCAGCATGCATGAGGTAAGGATCAATCTCAACAAGCTTCTTCGTCCTGTAACATTCTGCTATCCAGTCCTGAACAGAATTACCAAACAATAATGGTTTTAAATTACAGAATGCAACTGCAATTGCGGCCACAGTATTACAAATGCCCTGCCCACAATTGTAATCGCATTGGCAAATAGTGTCACCAGCAGTTCACAACTTAGAATCCTCGCAAGCAATGATAAGAAAAAAGCCTAATTTTTTAAAAGGTTTGTCGATGTATGTTACCTTGTGGACAATTGATCCAGAAAGAGCCTGTACTTGGCGGAACTTTGGAGTGTTTGAATAGGCTGAAACCAAGAGCGTGCAATCAGAGCCCCAATCGGGTCTGTACTGGGCACCCATTTCAAGAGCCTGAGAGCGTATCGTAGCGCGATCCGGATTAACAAACCCAGACAACACTATCACTACACCTTCCTGCCCAAGTTCAAAGCCTAGTTCATTCATCTAGCATAAGAAAAACAAAAAGAAAAAAAAAATACAAGAAATACCAAGAGTTTGGAGAAGTGAGGAGTGGAGGACGAATTGTTGGCTATTATAGAAACGTCTTCTGGGTTCTTCCCAGTGGACTTATCCCGGCCACCTTCCGGAGAACTGATCCACGTGGGAAGATTCCGCCTTCCTCCGCCACCACTAGCCATGGAGCCGGACACTTCCTTCGTTCTTTCGTTTACGTTATCACTCAGTTTTTATTGATTATTAATTTATTATTTCTACAATTTTTATGTGGGACACGTGTCGCATGTATAGAGAGGGGCGCGTGATGATCAAAATGGTCTTCAATTACAAGATCACATCCTTCTTCCATGTCCTCCCGCTCACTTCCTCTCTTCAAATTATCGAGTGAACACACCCACTCTCTCTGTCTCTTTTTGTCTCTCTCAGTGTGGAGTATCGGGTCTGTTGAAAATGTCGGATCCATTGGAGAGATACTCCGGGCTCTCTCTCTTTCACCGGACGTTCACTTCTCTCTCAGTGAAACATCCTCCTCCGCCGTGCGGCTCCGACGACGATCTCCTCTCTACCCACAATTTCCTCAAATCCCTTGTAATTTCTCTTTCTCTACGTTCCTCTTTTCCTTAGGTTTCAATGACTCTTCAATCGGATTAATTGATAATTATCTTCTCGTTTCTGATCACCAGGCTGTGAGAGACCCACACAAGCTTCGAGAGCAGGCAAAACTTATTCTAGATACTTCTAAGGAGCTTCAAAACAATGAAGATGAACCTTTTCAAGGTAAAGATCAAGATGTAGTTGAACAAGAGCGGAGACCAGGCTTAGTCCGTAAACGTGCTCGCTTTTCTTTGCTTCCGAATTCAAGGTAATGCATGCCTTTTATTGTTATAAGCTGTAATGTTTGTTTTCTAGACGTTCCAATAATGTTGCAACCGAAGTGTGTTTGTTTTGCCAGCGAGCGTAAAGCTAGTTTGGAGCCTACTTTGGACATTGATAAGCTGAAAAATCCTGAGGAGTTCTTTTCGGCCTTTGAAAGGCTTGAAAGTAAGTAAACCGTATTGTGTTGTAAGAATTTGTTATGAGTCTGTCTAGGTCTCTATTTGAGTTCGTTCTGTTATGGTTCATTAATCAAACGTTTTCATTGTTGTTAGATGCCAAAAAGGAAATAGCAAAACAGACAGGCCATGCTTTGGCAGACTCGATTCACTTTAGTGCCTCTGTGGCTGCACGGCCTATTCGACCTGGAATCCCAGGGTCTGATCAGTGCAGTGCTTTGGTTAATGCCCTCGTTCTAACTGGTTGTGTATGTTTGATTATGGATATGTGTGTAATGGTGTCGATTTACTCATATTGCAGGAGATCTAGGATAGCGAAGTACAGAAATCTCTTTCATTCCACAGCTACTGAAGAGATGGTTGAAGAGGAGGTTGATCTGTCTCATCATGTTGCTGGACAAGGAACAACCTATGCAGACATCACAGAGCCAGAAATGAACTTGGAAAATGTTGAATCACAACAAATGGAAAATTTTAATGTTGCTACACTAGAGGTTGAATTTGCCGGTAAGGGTTAGTCACTGAAGTAGGGACAAAATAATTACAGTGTGATACTTCCTAAACTTTTAGTTCTTTTTCTCAATCCTGCTGGTAACATGAGTTACTCTTTCCTATGTAGGTTCAATAACCAAGGCTGATAATAGAGTTGACCAGCTTTTAGAGGAATTGCTTGCTCATGACTACAATGAACTAGATGGGGATGAAACGCTTTCTTTACTGCAGAAATGTTTGCAGATCAAATCTGTTGATATAAAGAAATTAAACCTCCCTGAATACCAGGAAGTTGAAAAGATTGATTTCAAAGCTTCTGGTGGGAAATTGCCAAAGCCTGGGAATGTTCTAGCAGATATACAGAATCTTTTACATTCAACAGGGGGTAGAGCTCCTATGAAGCAGATAAAACAAGAAAGTTCTGTTTCTACTACTGGTTCTCCAACTCCAGTAAAAAGTCCATGGGCGTCATTGTCTTTGTTGAGGAAACACATATTGCGGTCAAACCGTTCAGACAATCCGTTTTCAGCTGATGACATTGACCAATCACCACCATTACATGCTTCTTCTACTGGAAAATTTAATCAGAGTTCTGATCCAAGAGAATTGCGTTCTGATGTGGAGCACATCAATGTTGGTTTGGACAGTGGGGGCATAAATCAGAGTTTAGGTCAGCCTGATGCTGGTGCAGATATTCATACAAATGGACCAAATGAAATTCGGGATATGGTGAGGTTTTTTCTTTTACTTTGTTGTCTTGCTTCGATTTACAATGTTACAAAAGTTTCATCTGTGAGTTCTGCTACAATTAGGCAGAAGATATGCAGCAGGAATGTGAGGCCTCTCAACAGCCTGATTTAAATATGGATGACTTGACTGTGGAAATACTGAATGATGTCCAAACTCTGCATGGTATGTTTTTTTTAACCCATAATGTATTATTTCTTTCATCTGCAGAAAGTTGAATGACTGGGTTATTGTTGTTGGCTTATTAAGCTATTCGGTATTTGACTCAAAAAACTTTGATGTGAATTTCCCTGGTACAACCACCACTTTCTTTCCATTTAAATAGTCTTAGATTTACTAGTTGGTGCCCTTGTAGAAGGATGAAGAACATAAGAGAAATGAAGGGTTTGTATGATTGAAATTTGGAGGTAGAACTGGGGGTAATCTTTGAGTCCAAGTTAAACGTTGTTATGAATCATGGTGATTTTGATTAGTTCACACAACTTCTGTGCTCAGAATTTGATTGTTCTCACCTTTTAGTTTTAACGATTCCTATTCTTATGTGTTTTCATACGTGTCTTTTTTCACCTTTTCTTTGAAAGGTCAATCAAATCCTATGATCGTTGATGAGCATGCTATTGGTGGATTCTCTAGAATTCTAGAAAGTGATCCAGCACAAGTTCAAGATGCTGTGGTTCAGCATAATGAGGTTCTAGCCCTTACTGTCAACTCTTTCTTCTAATTGGTGCTCAAGTTTGGCATTAGCTGAAGTTCTGAATCATGGTCTTGTATAGGCAGTATGATGCCTTCCTTTCTGTTTCCATGGATCTGTTTAGTCAACATTTCTATTATATTCTTCTAATCACATGCTCTTCTCTCCCCTAGACTATTCTTTTTGGGAATTTACTACAATTTTCTTATGCAACAGAAAATTGATGATTCCTCTGTGGTGATGGAGGAGCGAACCATGAAGGAGTCACATCCTTGCAAAGGACTTAAGAGAAAGGCTTCATCTAGAAGGCAAAGCCTTGCAGGTTCTTAGTGTGAATCAAACCATCAGTTTCTTACTCTATTGCTTAGTGTTGATTATTTTTTATGTGCTTAAATAACTGAAACTCGGCTTTGCTAATAGCTTCTGGTACAACATGGGAGAATGGGAAAAGGAAAAGTACCAGGATCAGGTCAAGACCTTTGGAGTATTGGAAAGGAGAAAGATTTTTATATGGCCGTGTTCATGGGAGTGAGTTCCTATTGCTGATTGAATATTCGTGAAATTACTGCATGATGTGTAATGTAGTTGCAGTGCTTTGGATATATCTCTTATGTTGTCAATGCTCTGCAGATCTCTTTCGTCATCTATGCAACTTTTGTTCTTTTTCAAAAGGATTTTGCTTATCATACGCAGTTAAGCGGTATTTTTTTTTAATATCTGAGCCCGGCCTGAAAATTTTGAGCTGGTTTGGGTTTCAGGCTTTTTTTAGTTCCAGTTTCCTTTGGGCTTCAGGCCACACATGCAGGGTTCTGGTCGAGATGAGTCTCCCAGGCCTGAAGCCCAATTTTTTTATATAGTGAAGCTTGATCAAATCAGGCTTTGCCCATTGACTTTTGGCTGGGTCCAGACTCTTTAGCTACTTATACTTATATTGTTGAAAGGCACATAGGTTTTTCACGGCCTTTAATTGAAATTTCAAAGCCGTAGATAAGTTCATACGTTGATGTTGTTGAAATACCAATGAGTCTTGCCTAACACCCTAATATGAGGAAATAAAATAAACGATATTGTTCAGTGATATTGTTTGTTGTACAGGTCACATTTGTTTCTTTTTTCTATTTCTTTTGCAAAAATAAGTTTCATATGGTACTAGCTAAACGATGAATTTACGGAGGACTTTTGAAATTTTTGGTTATTGCATTTAGCAAAGATGCTGAGAGTGACTACTTTATATATATATATATATATATATATATATATATTGGCGTGTTCTCTTTCTATGCAAAACCACTTGGATTGACCCTTTAGTTGTATTCTTCTAGTAAAGAGCATTGACTAGTTAACCTGTTTGCGTGGCAGGTTTGCCTACTGTAATTGGGATAAAGTATGAGTCTCCAGGTAATGATGGGAAACGAATGATAAAGGTGAAGTCTTTCGTCCCTCCTAAATACGAGGATTTAGTTCAATTGGCCCCCCCCTAGTTCTGAAATTTTGGGGGTTATAGGGTTTGGAATTCGAATCCCTATTCCACAGTAACAATGCTTTTCTTAACCCTAACAATTGTATTCTATCTAACCATGCTGCTCTCGTGAGCTTTGCCAAGGAAAACCTAATACCCGACCCGACCCGACCCGAACCGGTTAGCACTATCACCCGTCAAGCCGAATACTTCTACAACGGCAACAAACGTCAAACGTCAAACGTCAAACGACAACTCCTGATCCTGATACAGACTTCACAACGGGCCGAAACGGGTCGGGTAGGGGCTTCGTCGGCCCTAATTTAAAGTCCAAAAAAATTTAGATGTGAATTGAATTAAATTGATTTAAATTTGAGTTAAATATAATTCAATTTATTAAAATTTAAATTCAGATGTAAAGACATGAATTACAAAAAAGTGATATAAAATTATATATTTATAAAAGTAAAGAATATGTTTTCACTAATTCAAATAGTGTAAAAAATTATTTTATTTTAATTAAAATTTGGTATTTACATCTCATAAATAGAATAAATAATACGGGAAAACTAATTTAATTTTAACTAAGTTTTGGAAATAAAGTAATTATTGCTTTAGAGGAAAACAAACTAATATTAAATATATTTAAAAAAAAGCTTAGAAATATTTTTCACAAAAAGCTTATCCCCTTAGCAGTGTCGGCCCTGGGCAAGGCCCACGATAGGAAGGGGCCCCTAACCTCATCTTTTGATTTTTTAACTCGGTAATTCACTCAAAATTAATTTAACATTGGTGATGTTTTGAAGAGTAAATATTAAGCAAGTTCTAAGATTGCAGACAGTAAGTACTCTAAATTTGCAAGTTCTAAGATTGCAGGTTACATAGGCTACAGGTAGAGGTAGTAATAAATAATTTTATCATTGGTAATTTT
>JANSVB020000009.1:2348177-2360376 GCA_025504935.2 Erythroxylum haughtii
AGTCTTGCTTTCTAAGAACTTTATATTTTCATCTTCAACCTTTTCTACTACCTCAGAGGCATTCCGAATGTCTTCAGAAACTTTCTCGCCACTAGCAACCATATCATCACTTCTTACTGGAACAGAAAATGCAGTTGCTTCAGAAGGCTCAGAAAGGCTAGGATTCTCACCTCCATCCTTCTCCACCTCCTCAGATGGAACCTTCTTAGTGTCTTCAGAAAGTCCCTCCCCACCAGTAACTATTTTACCAATTGTGTTATCAGCAGTAGGTGCAGCTGGTATGGAAGGTGGAACCAAGTGAATCCCTGCAAATGGGTTGGCTGCAGGAGGCGACAATGGTTGACTACAACGAAATTTTACAATTCTTCTGCTTGCAAGCACCTGATCACTAGTCTTCTTGAAAGTGCCAGTCTGTTGTTCAATTGAACCTTCATCATAAGCAAGACCAGGATTCTCCTTTGAGATCTCCCTTCCAGCAGCCCTCTTTTTTGAAGGTGGAAGAGAATTTTCAGCATCCCCCATTTCCAAAACAAGCCAACTTAAAATCTATTAATTGTTTCCCTAATAAAACTGGAAAAGATGATTTCTGCAAATCCAAACGGGAACAGTTAGAAAGCAGAAGGTGGAAATGAGTTTTTCTTTTGAAACCCCAGGTTTTCAAAAAAAGCAGAAATATGAAAAGCCGACAATTGCCGGAAGAAATTTGACAAAGTATTTTATTTTCAATAAAGTGATCTAAAAGAATATAAACACAAACCATCTAACTCAGACAACCTATGCGCCCAGAAAGCTGTAAGTCGACTAAAGAATACTACAGCGTTCTATCACACACAAGATCCTATATGTTTGAACAAAACCAAAGTAATGCAATGAAATATAATATTGGGACATCAATGAGACTACCTCTCAAGTTGGGCTACACATAACAGTCCTTTGTAATTCCCACAACAGTAGAACCAATTTGGCGCAAAATTCCCTTACAGGAACTAGCTAACATTCAACCAAGGAACAAATTAGCTAAATGCCAGATCCTAGTCACAGAGTTATGTCCAAGTCTATTCAGCATAATGGGAATGAAAGGAAAGCTGACATCAATATGAACTGCTAACTTCATTACGAAGCTCCAAAGATGGTCCACCATATCTAAATAAAAACATTAAATTTCAGCAATTGAAAAAAGAATTATGAGGTTTGATATGAGCACTAGTATCCAGACATGACCAATAATCAACTTAAGACACCCTCCAGTCTTAATAATGTAAAAAGGGCAGAACACTAATTTGTGCTTGAATTAACCACAAGTACCGTATGGTCAACTAACAATTATCAACACAAATCTCCAATTAGCTAAATTGAGGTAAAAGAAACCGAGCAATGGAACAATCCCACATAATCCAATAGCCTTCTGACATTTAATACATTCCCTTCAAAAATCGAGTAATCCATGGTTTACAGTTTACAGATGGAGAAAAGAAGAAGAAGAAGAAGAAGAAAATCTCAAAACTTTTAAAAGAAAAGATTAATCACTAGCAAGCGTTTTTCTCAACACTTCATGATTCCAAAGTAAACAAGCCACCTCTATAGCAGACAACATCAAACAAAGTAATTAAGAAATGAAATGGAAACCGATAAATTGACTGTATTTTTAGCAGAAGTGGTTGGCGAAAATGATTACGAGTGACACACAAACTATACCGCAAAAAAAAAGTAAAAACTCGAGACTTTTTTGTATAAAGTAAGTGAAAACTCAGACTGGACCGTCCCACACACAAAATATGTAATAAAGGAAATAATTTCCAGTTTCCAGGCCATTAGAAACTACCAATCGCACTTTCTTCCACATTCTACGTACACATAAACTAAAAGTAAACAAAACCCAGATAGCCAGTATCAAGCATGTACGTAAAACTGAGCACAAACCCCCCGCCAATAACTAAGATATGAAACCCCAAAATACATGAAAAGGAAAAAGGAAGTTAATCTTATAGAGAGAGAGAGAGAGAGAGAAGAAGGGAAACCAAAAAAAATTGAAGAAAGGATGAGCAAATCAAAAAAAAAAGGCGGGTTTTGGTACTTACAAAACGGAGGGAGGGGAGGGAAAACCCTATGGAAGAAGGGGGAATATCCAAAAATGTCTTCAATTGCCATCGATTAACTAGGGCTTAAAGTTAAAACGGAGATTTGAGCAGAAGAAGCGGGATCCCCCTATCCGGAATTCGTCATTTGAAGTTCTGCATGGAATGACTTTATGTTCCTGTGCTTATGGAGAATATTAAGTAATACTTTTACCCGATTATGTTGCTGCATGGTGCATATTATTATTTGGAGATTTCTCACTGTAGCTTAAACAGAATGCCCTATACTACTGGAATTTTACCATGGAAAGAGAATTAAGTTTCAATTCCCAAAAAGAAGATTCTCCTCTTCCAAGTCAGAAGAAGAAAAGCATATACTTGAATTGTTCCAAGACCTTAACTCCATAAAACAGCAAAAGCAATTGCATGATTATGATCATATAGGTGAATACACGTTTACATGTTACATATAGAGGGGAAGGGAGAGAAAAAAAATACATTCACAATGGCACAAGATACCTCAAGGCCTTAAAGAATTGCTAAGCCAACAAAACAAAAAGGAGTAACTAAATGTTAAATCCTTTTTTATGTCTATATTGCTCCATGACAAAAATTAAGCTGCTGCCCAGCCAAGCCGTAAATAAAAACAAGACAACCTCCTTCTAGCCCCCAGCCTGGAACCAAAACTGAGAATTGTTAGACAAAGGAAGATATTATCAATTGAAAACCACATTGTTCAACTGGTACTCTGTTCAAAAGTGTTGCACGGGCCAATTTGCATGTGTATCACATATAAGTATGTTTCTCTCACCTAACTAATGCAGCTGGAACTGATTGTCGTTTAAGAAGAACTCTGATGAGGTGTAAACACTACAAAGAGAAAGCCCATAACAAGAAAGTTAGAATACTGAAGACATAAACCAGGTCACTCATCAGATAAAGAAAAGAAAGTACGGAAATAAGTGCATCTTAATATAAAGCTGATGAAAACAAAATGTTGGCAGAACAGAAACAAAAGCGATAACTTTAAACCAATTTACTTTGTAACACCATTAAGGAAAGTAAAGAACGTAAATCACTCCCAACAAGTAAACAATCAAATGAGCACTTAACTGATATGTTTTTCCTAAATGAATCATCAACATTTGCAAAAACTACAAAAATGCACGGCAATATACAGCTAAAGGCCCTTGAGTATTTAGTTTCTTAGTGTGAATTCAATCGAATAAATCCAACAGCAACAATACAATCCTATTATGCTAGGATAATAATCATAAAAGGCATAAGGTTTCAATATAAATGACCAAGTTATGACAAAAAGAAGTCAACTTTGGATCTGAACTCAACTTATTATGTTGGTACATGCCATTTTGAAAACAGGAAAAATAAATAAAAAAATAAGTACTAGCAAACTTCCATAGAATCCTAGGCGATGTTTAGACAGATAGACCTATAGTTTTGTGTTGGCAAGAAAAAAAAAAGATAATAATTTCCAATCAAAATAACTTGTGAAAATGGGATGGCACTGTTAGAATCAATTAATCACCAGAGACAAAATTTGGATTTTCACATTGCCCCAACCAACTGTTTTATGCTGAGGGGGTTCCTTCATTATTCATACCCCACTCTTCCTCGGCCTCATTTCCATTAACAAGTACTGCACCATCCGTTGAATCAGCATCTACCACGACTCCTTCATCTTGGCTACCCTCTTCTCCATTCTGGTCTTCTACATTCTGTTCATCTCCATTCTGATCTGCAGTCTATTATAGGACAACAAATAGGAAAAGATGAAAGATCACGAAGTTGAATTTCTCAACAGCAACAGCAATACCTATATAAAAGTAGCTCAATAAACATAAACAAAAATGTGTGTATGCACAAAAGAGTACATAATATAACACATTAAAGTCCTAAAGCTTCAAAAGCCCCAAGATGTAGTCACTATAAAGCAGGTGAAATTCAGAAAAATCAGTAAGCAGCACATTACCATGTGTGCATAAGAAAAACTTGAAATACACATGCAGAATATACCTCGTGAACAAATTCTCCATTCTCAAAGTTTTCCTCTTCTACTTGCATGTCTGTGAAAGCTTCAACAAGTGTCATTCGAGATTTATCAGCATGCTTAAGGTAGTCCCCTGCAGGAGGATAAACGGTCCTACAAGAATAATCATCACAAAGCAATTAATTATCTTATCACAGAATCAAGCATAGCAAAAAAATTATATATTCCAATTATGTGCTCAGATTTGCAAGTCATAGAAAATGACAGTATAGCAACAGATTTTTTTTACTTTTTCGATAAAGAACAAACGAAGTATTGGTCGCAAGTGAATTTTCAATTTTTTCCTGAAAAAGAGGGTAAATGCCAAAGGAATCACTTTTGAACACAAACAAATTGGGGCATTTTTATCATTATTGCTCAGAAGAAAGATTCCACACATCCGAGTTCTAAGGATGTAAACTTAATTTTCTCCACTTTAAGAATGATAAGCCTTGCAGCAATACCTTGTTTCCGCTACTTTAGACTCGAGGGATAGAGCTATCTGCCAATCATCAAACATATTTGCATATTCTTCGGGATCTGCCAAAGATTCTGCAGCTTTTGGATTAACCTGTAAAAACAAAATATGTAACATTCTCAACACGGTAAAAAATTAGCATGGCCCTTTCTTCTCTGAATTGGTAACTACAGCACACAAGTGCAACAAATGAATCCATTCCTTTTATTTATACCTAATAAATCATAATTGGACTTCAACCTTGAGCTACCAGGAAATAACACTCAACAGTAATATGTAAGAGAACAAGGCAAGTTATTGATGGACAGAAATAGGATAGAAAGATAAAAGATGAAGTGAATAATGTCGATAAAAATTAGTTGTTACAAGATGGATGAAAAACTACCTTGTTAAGGTCTTTTCGCCAAATTGCAACAATCTCTGAAACCTTGCTTGGAAGATAAGATCGTGCCATCAATGCAGCCTCGGGTATACGATTACTGCAAGAACAATGGTTCAGCAGGAATAACCATAGCTTTATAATAGTTTGTGTTGAGTATCTTATACTGACTAAACATAAAAATGTTAAAAGAGTTTATAAGAGGTAAGGATCAACTATCCAAATAACTACTTCTAGTCATTTTGGCAATAGCTGACTCAAGCCCAATTCTTATTAATGAACTCTACACTCTACTCATATTAAAAATTCTAACATGGTATCAGGGCAGGTTTGATCCGGATTATTAATTTCTCGATTGTCCGTCTGGATGTCCAGTTCCAATGACCCAGTCCGATTACCACTACGTTTATTTCAAGTGACAACTGAATGTCCGGTACCAGTTGCAGACTAAACATGAAAATATTAAAGGGTCTATAAGTGATAAAGGTCAACTATCCAAATGACTAGTTCTAGTCATTTTGACAATAGTTGACCCAATTCCAATTCTTAGTAATGGAACTCTACACTCTACATTAAAATTCTAATAGTTTGCAATAGAAAGTAATCAAGAACAAGAACCTTTCCACCAGAAGTTGGAGACAGTCTTCCAATCTGCCCAACAAGAACAAACAGACAAATGCAACATTGTTCTTCCCTTGCTCTTTAGCTAGGGATGCAAGTTCTGAAAGACCTTCAGCATCTCCTAAAGAAGAATATAGCAGTAATAAACCACTCAAATCTGTTGCTCGTTTCATGCATTCTTCAGCCATTTCTAACTGCAGACATAAAATGAGCAAAGAGATCAAAAGTTGTATAAAAGTGCAGTCAATAGCAAAATATAAAAAGTAGATGTTGGTCTGAGTTGAGGTCTTTCCGGACAAAGTATGGGCTGGTTCGGGTCTGAAAACACTGAATCAAATCATCTGGTAAGTACTCATTAACATAAAACAATACCTTCCCATTGGACATAGATAATTCTCCCAGTTGCTTCCATTTGGACTCACTCTGAACTTCTGTGGCAATATCCTGTAAAAGGACAGTATTATATGTATCACCCAACTTGAGAGCAATAACATCACAAAGTTTGAGAAGTTTTAAAAACAAGATAAAAATTCCTTAGATGCTAAATAATTTAAAGCTATCATGACTTCCTACAAAAACACATGTCCTTACCTTCGCAACCTCTAATCTACCAAGCTGGATTGCAAGCTCAAATCTATAATCAGGATCTGTGGCTACTTCCAGAGCTTCTTCCACCATACCTCGTGATTCCAAGAAACGAGCCACACTAGGAATCAATGAAAAATTGTTATCTACAGTAAAAGAAACATCTTCATAACCAAACTTCAAGACCCAATTCTACAGGGGTTTAAAGCTAAAGAAGAGGAAAGGAAACCATGCAAGGTACACACATGAGAAAGGTTCAATTCATAGATCCAGAGCATGGATAATATATTATCACCTAAAAGGTAGACTGAAGCACACCATCAACGAAATCGTTTGGCCTTCAACTAAAGAATAAAGTTTGCATCCAATAGATTCAATAAAGGATTTTAATCTAAGAGATCTGTTGGAATTATTTAAATGCTTGTTCAGAAAAAGGGAGGAACAAACAGAACTTAGGGTATGAAAGGACAGAACCATTCTGGAATATCAAATTTCAGTACTTTCATCCAAACAAAGGTGTTAAGAAAGAAAACAAATAATAATAATCCAGAACACAAAAGAGAAGAGTCTGTTCATACGAATAACTTTGAAGTCCGCAAAAATATGTTATGGATTATTATGTTGCACTGCAGAAGAAATTACAAATCCTACATTCACTAGCCTTCACCAGTAGCCAACAGATGCTATGTCACAGACGTCCAATTTACCTGTTGTGATGCTCCTTTGGAATTGACAGTAAAACTTCATTGGCCCTTTCTATATCTCCACGCATCACGAGAGTCTTATATTCAATCAAACTAAGAAGTAAAGTGTATCCCATGACACTGCAAAACATATGAAAGAAACTGGTAAAAGATCACTCATTATGTAAACAAAAAGCATGCAACTTCTGAAAACAAAGAAGACTACTAACTTGAGTTCTTTATCAATTAGATACACACGACTATGACTTGCAAGATATCCCAGCAAATACGTTGGGCGGTCCAGATGATACATTGTTGTCACCTAGAATGGAAGGGTTACATTTTTAGATGACATTAAAAACACAAGGGAATCATCAAGCAGCAAATACAAAACTCTCCAAGCACAGATGGAAAAATGGAAGACACCTCGCCTCCAACACAGTAATTAAGTCTCCAAGAGGAATTGTTGTAAATAAAGCAGTCCCCAACCCATAAGCCTGTCCTAACACGCTCATTGGTTTCATGGAGAAGCTCAAAAGCATCTTCAACACCTTGTTCATCCACAGGTCTTCCACTATCCAAATATGAGGAAACTATATCTCGCTGCAATATTCAACATTGACACATATATTTATGAAGCTAACTGAACCATCAATAGACACCATAAGTCATACATAAGAGGAAAAATCTAAAAAGGAATCTCACATTGTATTTCAGGATGTAGAAGGACGATTCACTGGCAATTGTTACTAGATCACCACTGTCAGCCCAATAAAGGTTCTGAAATGTTCAAGATCAATTAGTTATAGCTAAAGATTTACTTTCAAAACAGTCCAATAACATCCAATATTTAGAAGGGAAAATATGACGTTACCTTCACTGTAACATCAATTCTTCTAATCAACCTGCACTCAACCCAATCATAGAAACAAATGAAATTGTTTGAGCACATCGCCAACAAAGTTCCACCATAAATGCGCTCAGCTGAGAAGGTTGGCCGAACACTCTTCTTTTCCTGAAACAAGTCACCTTATTTAGTTTATAATATTTCCCAGAAAACGTTGTCTCTGTTACAACTTACGACCATACATGAAGAAAAATTTTCCTTTCATAATACAGTACTCAAAGTATATACCAAGAAATGGCACACACCTGGAAATTTTTGCTGAAAATCTTAATTTTTGATGTACTTTCCCTGACAGCATATTCTCCATCCAATGACCAAACAAATTCCAGTGCTGAACCAAATGATCTATTTCTCCAAGCCAAAGCTGTATATATGATGTACTCACCATCTCCACAGACAACAACGAATCTACCATTGGGATTGTGTTTTAAGCTCTGGATCACAAAATCGATCATGAAATAAGTAATCTTTATAGAATATGTGTGGACACCAAAATCATCCAGAAAATGATATTTCAAGTGATAAAGGATGCTCAAGATGCAGGTGCAATATAACATGAACATAAAATAATGGAGATTTCCATGTATACCATAAAATTAGAAATATGTTTCATCTACAACACATACAATGAACTTTAATACATCCAAATGCAGATACATAGCTTCAACAAATATGATAATGAAGGCATTATTCATCGCACACATATTAAATGAAAAAAGAAAAATCCCCACTTACTTGTGGATAAAGATCACAAGTGCCAAGCTCCTTGACAGCCAAAGGCAATCTCTCTCCGTCAGTAACCTAAAACACAGGGCAAAAGCTTATAATTCAACAATATGGAAAATAATAATTTACCCTTCAATATGCAAGGTTAGGCAGCAACAAAGAAGCTGGTTTAATTGAGTCCCAACCTCATAATCTGCGACAATGCTTTTAATGTTCACAGTTTGTATTTCATTGTGCTTGGCCCATATAATCTTTCCACTACTGTCCATACTAGCCACAGGTACTTCTCGACCTATTTTAACCATAATGGTTCCTTCATCATAGCCAATCACAATCCTGGAAAGACAATATGAAAGTCCCACATCCAGTTGTAATCAACAAAGAACAAAAGCTTCAGATAGATGCTACTAGGTGAACAATCACACAGAATTGTTCAACCAAAGGAATTTTTCTACTGAAATATTTGAGGGGAAACAAAATAATCTCTTTCCAAGAATTTTGCAGATAATGCAAGATTGACAACAAAGTATAACATACTTGATCACTATGTAACTCCTCCAAATCAATTTAGACACTTCAACAACAATTTTTTAACACTTTTGTTAAGAAACCATAATCAGAATGCTTACTTGCGCGAACCCTTCATGTATCCAATAGTCCAAACTCTTTCCAGACCATAGTTCAATGTGTTCTCAAGCCTGAAAGTCAATGGAAGACATTACATTTTAAGAATGGAAGAGAGAAAAACATTTCATTGTTGACATAAACCAAACTTCCCTCCGGTCTCCACCTTCAACCCAAAGAAGAAAAGGATGAATGATAAAAGCTACGTACAGGTATCGGCAAAAGACGAGAAGAACAAGATATAACTAAAAATATTGAAAAAAAATATAACCAAATCCCACTTCTGGGTGAAAAATAAGGCAGCAAATTTGTTGCAACAGTTCCCAACTATGGTAGATCAAATATTCAGCAGTTCATTGAAGATTTACATAGTTTAATCAGTCCAGGATCATGATTCAAATATAGCTGCAACGCAAACTACCAATTTCATAAAGCAGTTATAAAATATATAAACAACTAAAACACGCCTTGATCATCTTCAAAAAAAAAGAGAAAGGGGAACATCTCCTTAGCACATAACAACCAAAAAATATCCTACATAAAAAAAAGATCACCTATAAGTTGTTGCATGCCATATTCTAACAGTCCCATCCTCAGAACCAGTTATGATTATGGGAAGCTCTGGATGAAAGCATACTGCAGAGACATTATGTGTGTGGCCTTCAAGCGTTTGGACACAACTTTTGGTTTGATAATCCCACACCTGTTAAACAATATACCAATATCAAGACAGGTCTGCAAAGTCATAACCATAAAACCACAATTGAAATTGAAAGTAGACCTTGGCAGTGTGATCATCAGAACCAGTAATCAGATAAGGTTTATCACCACCAGTAAAATAATCAACACAATTTACTCCCTTCTGATGGGCGTCCAATGTGAAATTTGGGTCTGGAGAGCCAAGATTCCAAATCTAAAAAGGAGAAGATGAGATGCAATCCAAAATATTCCATCCAAAAAGCAAAAATTGCACTGGAAAAGATACATGCAAAGATAGTAGTCACACCTTTATGGTTCGATCAAGGGATGCGCTAGCAAAAGTATTGGTGTCTTTTGGATTAAAGGTCACTTGCATTACATAATGTGAATGTCCCTCAAAAATCTGAGTACACACCCAACCCTTCTCCCAATCCCAAAGCTTTATAAGCATATCATCTGATGATGATAACACATAAGGGAGGGTAGGATGGACGGCCACACACCTAATGTAATCTGTATGTGCCTCGAATACTTTAATCTTATCCATTGTATTATAATTGTAAACACGAATAAACATGTCATCAGCTCCGGCAACAACCCACTGTTTCCGTGCTATAAACTTGGCTGACCTGACTGCAAAAAAGAATGCCACAAACCTCAAAGTAAATGCTGATCGTAGAAAAAGTGAAAACAACCAAAGTGGCCGAAGGCTGGCTGTGATATCGATACATAATAATAAAATCAAATACCTGGCAATTCAGTGACCTCAAAAGACTTTGCCATGGTCTGGATGATAAAGAAGTTTTGAGTTAGAAGGAAAACACAGATAAAATCATAATAGAATAAAGAGATACAAAGAATGATCATAAAATATCCATCAACCTCAATAATTTGTACAATAAAAAACAAGGGGTCGATTTTTCATAGAATCTGAACAGAAAAAGAAAGACATTTGGCAGTTTCTTTATATTAACTAATCAGTTAAATGCTGGACATTCCATTAAATTGTACTATAAGATCCTTGCTCTAGTCGCATTTTCCAAAATAGTTACCTACTAAAACAAAAGGCACAAAGAACAAGATAGAACAGGAATCAATTTCCAATTCACTTCACTTATTACAAATGCGGGATGTAAATTGCACTTTTCTGATATCAAATTTAGAATAATTTTATTATCATAGTCAATCAATAATACCAAGAGAAAGTTTGAAGGCAGTTACAAAGACAAAATACAATGTAAAAACCCAAACCTGTGACTGGTAATTCCAGATAACAACAGTCCCTGAATATAAACTCGCCAATATCCTGCAATAGCAAGTATATCAAACAACAGTCTACTTTAAAGTTCTTCTCCAAGTTTCTTCAAGCTAAAAAGGTTTGTCATCTTTTAAATTACTCATCATTCAGTAATTGCCACTACGTGGATGTTATCCACAGAATATACATAGCTGTAAGAACTCAGTTTACCATGGTTCAGTTGGATGTAGATCAACAGACTTTACTCTCTCTGATCTTTGAGCAAGTTTCCTCTGAAACACAAAGCAAAAAAGGAAAAACTCAGTATCAGAAACCTGTAAGTACATAAATTAGATGCAATCCAGATATAGGAACCAAAAATGAAGATAGAATTGTGGAACTATACCTTGATTTCAAGTCTGAGAGGCTGTTGAAACAAAATGAAAAAGAAACAGAGGAAAATGAAACACATCAGCGTCAAATCGAACACCAGATCTCACAATAACCAAAATACAAAATCCACATATTATCCCCGAGAAAAGGAAATAAAGTTCAGAATCTCAGCCACCAAACAAGCCTTCAAAATTCACTCCAAGCCTCGCATTGAGCAAAAAATAAGCCACCGCATCGCCAAATCCAGCACTCACACATCTAACACACACTCAGATCTTATGCAAATTCATGACCCCAACATTCCGTTTGGCTACTAAACAATGAGAAAAATTATCCAGTGTCTCTGATTCCGAGCAACCAACACATTGTACTCAATAAAAATCTAAATGCAACCAATTACATGATTTCGCGCTAAGCCTTGACAAAATTAAAGGTTTAGTGATTAAACAGCGTCAAATCGGAGTAGATTTTAACCAGATCTAAGCTAAACAGGACACTCCAGAGCAAGCATCAAAACGACAACACAATTACTACATGAATTGTAATACGATGACAAAAAAACGAACTCACCATACTGTCGCAGACCCCTAGAGCTATAGATCCAAGTAATCTAGCTTAGATAGAGAGAGGTCAGTAATGAGAAATCTATATCTCTCGGGCTCATGACAAATCCTATCAGATCTACGTAGGCCTTGTGTTGTTGAAGGCTGCTCATCAACAGCTTGTGAGCTCGCTTCAATCTCCT
>JANSVB020000009.1:2425875-2436842 GCA_025504935.2 Erythroxylum haughtii
ATGGAGAGCTGCCTGATTATCACAAAATAGTTGCAAGGGTTGATCAACATTAACACCTAAGTCTAAGAGCAACATGCAACCAAACTAATTCACTAGTAGCATTGGCCATAGCAAATACTCGGCTTTAATGGAAGAGCACGAAATAACAGCTTGTTTTTTTGACTTCCAACAAATTTGTGAGCTGCAAAAGAAGATGACATACCCTATAGTTGAACACCAAGTAACGGAACAACCTATCCAATCAGAATTAGCATAAGCAACAAGATTGAAATTACAATTAGATGGACTAAAAATCCCTTGCTTTAGGGACTTTTTGATACAACGAACTAGTCACATAGCATCATCTAAATGTAATTGTCATGGATCTTGCATAAACTAAGATAAAACTTGAATAACATAACAAATTTTGGACCTAGTGATTGCCAGATATATTAACTGACCAACGAAGCTACAATATTGAGCAGGATTAGACAAAGCAAAGCCAATAGCAAATGACAATCCACATTTTTGTTACATTGAATAATTACACGACTTACTTCCAAGAGCACTAGCATTGTCCAACAATTCTAAAGCATACTTTTGCCAAATAAGTATCATACCTTTTGAATTTTAAGCAAGTTTTATGTCAAGAAAATACTTAAGACGTCCTAGATCCTTAATATAGAAACTGCTCGACGCATGCACGTGCGCCATACGGTCATATGTGCACAGACCCAACAGAATTTTGGCGTGTTAATTATATCACCTTCACTTTGTCACATGACATCACAAGCAAAATCATAAATAACACAAGATCTAAAATCCAAAATTTTCGTCATTTCATTTCATAAACCATCATTTGCAATGTAGCATTATCCATCATCTACATTTATACAACATCATCTTATGAGCATTTACAACTCAGTCTACAAAATATACTACATATTTGAGGAATTAACAAAAGTTAAAAACAAAGACTAGTTCTTCAGTCCTAGCTGACCGACCTTTGAGCCTTGTTTTTACTTCAAAAGTTGTACAAAAACACTTCTAATGCAGTATTTATAGCTAAGTCGTCGCTTTCGCAAACCTGAAAATGTCAACGTTACAATTTTGGTTAGTTTTACGAACTCAGTAGAGTAACCATCCTCGATGGTTCACTCTTGTCAAACCACAAAACAATCGATAATCATGTTATCACATAATTCACATTAACCTAACTATCATCAAGTAATATCATAAAACACTTTGTACACAATGGTCATATTTCATTCACATAGTCCAAACAATTCCCCATTTCATTAAAATTTTGCATAACACAATCATCAATAATTTATCACATATTCATTTAAGAAAAATTCTCACAACAATGCAATCATTCAATTTATTCATTTCATATGTAAAAGCAATGTTTACGAGAAACATTCATTTGTTACGTTAATGTAATTATGTGCCTTTTTTATTGTCCTGTATCTGTTGTGAATACCGGGCTCTTTCATGCTGTCCTTTATCCATTGGGGATATAGGGCTCATTGTACACGTTGAGCCTTAAGCTCTTTCTACAGGTGTCTGAGCTTTAATCTCTTTTTTGTTAATTGGTGACATCATTCACAACTGCCTTTATATTTGATGCATTGGAAATGAAATGAATCAATCATCATATTCATTTAATTACATTCACATTCTTTCCCATCCACATTTGTCATCGAACTTTTAGTCCAACATTCAACATTTACGTTGAGAATCAAATAGTCAATCTCATTCACATACAAGTAGCACTTCTAATGATGTTTACATGCATCAAACGCCTCGGACAATTATTGTTTGAAATTCAGAACCCAATCAACATATATCAAATTCAATTAGTCAATCTCATTCACATACAAGTAGTACTTCCTATGATGTTTGCATGCAACAAAACTCCTCGGACATTTTATGTCCGGAATTCAGTACACAAGTCAGTACGTATTCATCAATATCAAATTCAATTCAGTAATAAATAAAACAAGTAAAGGTGAGACTATCTTAGGTTACTCACAATTTCTCCCTTTCGCTTATTGCCTTGAAGTCCCGGCAATTTCTGAAAGTTGTCGTTCTACTTGCTCTTTTATATGCAAACAAATACATTTTCATATTACTATATGGCTTATTTAACTAAATAATCACATTTATAAATGTATCATGTAGTATGCATGTTGAATGACATATGCCCAGGTATACTTCTGTAATAAACTGATTCAAAGACCAATTGTACTCTAAACGTGTCAAAATTCATACACTCATTAATCATTCCATTTTTTTCTCAAAACTTACTTTCAGGTCAACTTTGCATAATCAATATGAAAAGGAAGATGGTGTATTTTAGTAACACTTTCTTCTATATAATTCTTCCCCTGTGCCTTAAGTTTCTAATGACATCAAGATCATACAATTTGGTTCATTATTCTATGAGTTATGCTCAAAATACTACAAATTAAGTATATTTGAAATTTTGGCTAGTGCATGATCGTGCACTCAAGTTGTACAACTCATATCTCTCAATTACAATATCTAAAAATTACAAAATTTATACCAATCGAAAGTTAAGAGAACAAGCTACAATTTTTGTGAAGAAACTTCATCTGATTCAACCTACATCAATACAGTTTATTCAATAACAATAGGACATGATTTCTGTTACTGGTAGTGCTACAGCCTAAGTTAAGACTCAATTTCATGACATATTTGAAATTCTTAGAGATAGAGTTAAAATTCGACTTCTTCAAGAACGTTGTAGACTTATGTCTCAAGTTAAATATGTATTAAGAATCAACTCATTTGGAAACCTATATATCAAAATGTAATCAAAATACTGAAGCATGTTCAATGAAAATTCTCCAGTTCATAATATTCTAGCACATTTCCTCTTTTTCATCCTAAATCCATTAATCAAATCTTTCCCCAACGAATCCAGATGACTCTAAATTTTTAGGGATATTAAGGGTACGGTGAGTCGCTTTATAATTCTTTGAGTAAAACTATTATTGTATCATTAGTGAGAGTGATTAAGCCAGGTTAGCGCCTTGCAAACATAGACAAGGTGTGTCAAACTGCGTTACCAAATCTCAAGTGTTGATTTGTTTATTTTAAGTTTAATTTTTCTATTTTTGTTTGTACTAGAAACAACTACGACTAAACTAGATTTTTGCAAAACTATATCTTTTTGAATTTTCAATTGGTATCAGAGCAGGTCACCGAATCAGAACTTGGTATGTCAAGTTGGTGCAGATTTGTGTTTCGTAATTATGGCTACAAGAGAAGGAGCATTAATCACTAGGCCACTGTTGTTGGATGGTTCAAATTATCCGAGACTATTCATTCAGGCACAAGGAACAAAAACATGGAATTTAGTTTTAAATGGCTTGATACATCTAGTGACGACTGATGAAAAGGGATAAGCAGTGCTTAAAGATGCATCTGAGTGGACAATGACTGCAGAAGAGAGAGCACTTGGAAATTCTTAAACCCTGTACGTCATCTTTAGTGAAGTTGATAAAGGTCTCTTTGCTATGATATCAACCTGTGAATCAACAAAAGAAGCATGAGACACTTTGCAAGCTATACATGAGGGGTCAAAATTTGTGATAGCTTTGAAAATTCAGATGTTGGCTGTGAGAATTAAAGAGCTGAGGATGGATGAAAGTAAAATTATTAGAGACTTCTACAAGAGGTTATGTAACATAGCAAACCAAGCACATCAACTTGGGAAGAAGTATTTAAATCTAAAACTTATTAAGAAGACATTGAGATCACTACCTTCGAAATTTATAACAAAAATTGCAACCATTGAAGAAGCCCATGATATCGATGAATTATCTTTGGATAAGGTAATTGAGATTATTACCAACTTTGAGATGAATTTATTGAGGGATAAACGAGAGAAGATCAAAGGATTGGAATCATAAGCCGAGATTGGTAAATCCATGGATGACTTAGAAGAAGAATTCAATGAGAATGAGGATTAACTTGACAATAAATTTTACCAAGTGGTTAAAGAAAGTGAAGAAGGACAAACCCGAGTTTTGACAAAATAGTAGAAGTTTATCGAACAATAACATTAAACAACAAGCTAAAACTTGAAAGGGTGAAAGAAAAGTGAAGAAAATTGAATGTCAAGGCTTCAGACATATGCGTGCAGAATGTGCTAACACTTTGAAGAAGAGAAAAGGAAAGTCTTATACAAGCATTTGGAGTGAGATTGAATCCAAAAGTGAGTATGGTAGTGAAGAGGAATTTGTGAGTAATGCTGCATTTGTTGCTTTATATAGCAAAAGTCCAGTTGCTTGCTTAATAACAATGAAGAAGGAAGAAACTGAAGATGAAACTATGGATAAATCAGACCAAAATTCTAGGAAAAATGCAGATGAATAAGCCCAAAGTTCAATTTTATCTTATGACAGCGATTCGGATTATAAGAGGGAGG
Organism: Erythroxylum haughtii; assembly: GCA_025504935.2. Taxonomy (NCBI): domain Eukaryota; kingdom Viridiplantae; phylum Streptophyta; class Magnoliopsida; order Malpighiales; family Erythroxylaceae; genus Erythroxylum; species Erythroxylum haughtii. The sequence continues at coordinate 2,430,314 of JANSVB020000009.1, forward strand.
ATATTTACAAAGATTATGAGTTAATGTATGCTAAATGGGTCCAAACACAAAAGAAGAATGAGAAGTTGAAGAAGGAAAACTCTACCATGAAGAATAACATTCAAGATCTAGAGAAGAAGTTGTTATATACAATAGATGTGCTAAATGAAACAAAGTCGAAGCTGGTCAATATGAAAAAGGGATAAGAATGTAAAATGGAGGTATCGAAAAGTTAGAAAATTTTTAAAAATTGGTAAGATTAAAGGAGACTTTCAAGGCATTGGCTATAAAAGTGAATGTTCCTAATTAAATGATGAGAAAAACTGTGCAACCAGATCTGTCCAAGGAGAAACTTCGAGGAAGCAACGAAAATTTATACCTATATGTCACTTTTATGGGGTTATCGGGCACATGAGGTCGAAATGGTATAAGTTGTTTCAAATGATATTTCAAATGACTCAAAACTGAAAATTTAGACACTCTTCAATGAACTTTCAGCAGTAGCCAACGTTATCAAAACAAACTTGGGTTAGAAAAAATTAGCCTCACATATTAGAACAGACAAACATGGAGTTAATACCATAAACTATCTAAGTCCATGTTAGTTATTACTAGAAAAGAAATCAACCAAACATTTGATGACAGAGATGATGTGACGAGGAATAAGGTTACATTTGAATTTCTTCGAGAGGCACCAGGATTGTGTGCTTTACATTTTTGAAGTATATTTTCATGTTGTTTAAGAAAAAAAAAGAGGGCTCGAAGGAGTTAACGTCTAGACTTTTTGAGTTTTTGATTTATGGGTTTTTCTAAGGTTTAGGTGATTGATATGTGTTTGGTTTTTCTTATTTGTTGAACATTATATGTGAAAATGAGGCTCTGCTTGAAGATTTGAGAGTTTTGCTTTTGAATTTTGATTTATGGAGTTATATCAAGAAAATGATGATGTTTGGTTAGAGACTTATAGGAAAATTCGAGTTTTCTATGATTTGAGTTTTTTTTTTTAAGTTTTATCTGGATTTCTCTATATTGTGGGTTGTATGAATTTGGGCAATTTGTGTTCATATGGTTTATGTAAGGAGAAGATTGATTAAGTTTGATTATGATTCATTAAATGTATTTTTGGAGTTTCTAATTTAATCAATCGTATGTGGATAACTTTAATGTAAGTAATGGTATGTTGGCTAGTGTTTTGTCTGGTGTTAAAATGTCATTTTATCGTGTTTATGATTCTTCCATTGCACCTACTGCTACTTTTTATGCTTCTTTATTCGTCGAAATTGATCACATTGAAGGCATTCTTTGTTTTGACATTGATTTATCCTAACGTGGAGATATTAGATTGTTTTTGATGATTGTTCCATTCAAGGGAAGATTTTAAGGTACATAAGTGACTATTTATCTTACTTTTTAGCATCTTTTTGTTGCAAGGAGGAGAAATTTGGATGATTAGATAATTGTTCATTTAGGATTATTGTTTCTTTGGATGTTTCTTGAACTTAACAAACTTGAACATTATTTGGAAGTTATTCAGAACTTAATGTTCGATTAAGAGGGAGTTCCTATCTGTTATGTGGACTTGAGTTATATGTCCAATTATCTTTTTAAGGGGGAGTTTCGATATGTGACAAATAATGTCAAAAAGGGGGAGATTATTAAGATATGTGCTAAGCTATCTTATTAATTAATTTTGAGCATTATTTGTAATTGGACAAAGTTTGACATCTTTGGACTTTCATTTTATTTTATGTGGGATTGTTTGATGATGATGTTTATTGGGATAAAAATCATAGTCATAATAAGATTTAATTGGAATCAAATCACCATATCTTGACTAAGATAAAATGTCAGCTTATTTTGGAATGATGCCTATCTAAGTAGCTAGATTTTTGGAGATTTTATTAACTATTTTGTAGTTGTATTTTTTCTATGATTTATGTGATTCGTGGGGCTGCGTTATTGTTTTTTTTTAATAAACAAAAATAGGTAACTTTTAACTTAACAATTGGTGATTTCAGGGCTATCTTAGACTATATTTTGTAGTTGATTTTGTGGGGATATTATCCTGATATGTTGTTGATTTTTTTGTCAATGATCATGTGATTTTGGGGACTGTATTGTTGTTGATCACGTGATTTGGTAGTTGATTTCTTTTGTTGCTGTTCATTAGTGGTGGTGGTGTGCTAAAAATTCCAACAACTTTGGTGGATTTTACAACTCCGATGTTTGAGACAATTAAATGAAAAAACGTTTATATTTGTTAGTGATTTTTCTATTATTGTGTGTGATGTGTTTCGATGAAAATTCTTGGTGGATAACTTCTCGTTCATCTGTTGATGAAGCGTCATTTTAAAGGGAGTTGTTTTTCTTATCTCAAGTGTATTTGTCTATGTTCATTATTAGTTCTATCACTTGAGGTATTTTATTTTCATCCTTATTATCAAATACTGTTAAGAAAATCTTTTTTTGAGGTTAGTATAAGACGGTCGTGCTATTAGGAGTATGAGGACAACAGATGGTGTCAAAGATAGGGTGAGTCAACTTTGTAATGTCTTAAGTAAAACTATTATTACATCACAAATGAAAATTATTAAGCTAGGTGAGGGCCCTACAGATATAGGCAAGGTGTGTTGAACTGCGTTACCAAATCTCGGGTGTTGATTTGTTTATTTTGTGTTTAATTTTTTTATTTTTGTTTGTACTAGAAACAACAACGGCTGAACCAGAATTTTTGCGAAATTATATCCTTTCGGATTTTCAGTTTTCTAAAATTTAAAGTCTTGACAAATTGCTAGTTATGACTAAAAAGAAAACTATTCTCCAACTTCTTTTTTTATTAAAAAATTTAGACATGCTTACTCAATTTTTTTAATAAATTAACTTTAGTTAATTAATTTTCAATAATTATGTCATAACTAAAATAGAATCTTACACTCAAACTAAAAAGACTTTAAATTTCAAGGTTAAAATAGATGACATGTGAGGAGACATTTTTTAATTCATAGAAAAAATATATCAGATATCCAAATTGTAATGGGTGAAGAAGAAATTAGTACTTTCTTTTTTATTAATTTAGATCATTTAGGTTATGAAAAGTTCAATTTAAATTAGTACTCATTTGTATTGCATTTCCTCATTACTTTTATCTCCTTATATAAAAATAATACTAAAATCTAAATTAAAGAAAATATGATGAGCAATAAAAAAGATATGAACGAGCATAAGTATTATAAAAAATAGGTATATTTATATAAACAACTGTAAAAATCTATTAAGTACAAAAATAAAATGCTTGTTGGTAAAAAAGGTCAAAGTAATCTTAACATTCATAATTTAATACAAGTTAAACTTTAATGTTTCTGTGAATTTAGAAATCATATTAACATTTTACAAATGTTTAAATTAAACTCTATATGAATGACTTAATACTGTCTAAAAAATATTTAAGATGGGCCCACATATTCACATGTGCTCCATGTGATACTGGCACTGGAGGACCTAATCATAAATTTAAAAACTTAAAATATTACAAATAATTATTTTATTATCTTAATTAATAAAATATTATAACTAACTAAATTTTTTTACCTAAGAAAATCCTTAACTTTAATTTTATATTCCCAAAGTTTACCCTAACCCTAATTCACTCTTCAACATCCTCTCTCATTGTTGCCTTTCTCTGTCCTCTCTTTTTATTTAATTGCAAAGATCTTATGTTCTTTACCTCTTTTTATTTTCTTCCGAGGACACATTCTTCTTTCCTTATATTTCTTTTGACACTTCCCTTTTCATGACCATCTTAATTACCAAAATACTTGTCTCAGTAGTTCCACAGGTTTAAATTAAGAATTATTTGTTATGTATAATTGCTCCCACTATTGGCTTTATCACTTTTTCTCTCCTTTGTAAACACATTTAAGTAACTAGAAAATAAGAATCAAATATTGTCACTAATAGACACTCAAGTCAATTTAGAAATTGCAGTACTCAGTTGGATTAGCATTACCAAAACATTATTGTTTATTGCATTATGACTATTATTATACTATTTTAGGTTATGATTATAAAAGTCGATCAACGACTAATGTTACAACATTATTAGGCTGAAACAAATTAAAAGTTGATGACAATGTTTGCTGAAGTCATCTAAAATGTAATTCTTATTCTTATGTGGTAGTTAAAAACCGGCAATTATAGCTAACACACATATAACCTATAAGAATATCCTTGCAAATATGTGATGAACACAATCCAGTACTCAAGACAAAATTACAGTTATGGTATGAGATCTACATAGATACCCTTGCAAACATGTGATTAGTGCAATTCATCGCTAGAAAAAAAGGGGTTGAGACATTCATAGATTTGTGTTATAGGATGAGTCAATTCTTGAGTTTGTATGACTATGTATTATAACCTATAGGGGTTTTTGACCTTTAAACAATGTAGAGGTGATACTTCCTCCAGCTAAAATAGTAACGCTAGGTAGACCTAAAATTGTGAGGAGGTAACTAAATGAGCCAAAGAAATTAAAAAATCCAAACAAATTATTTTATAAAGTACAAGTGCAGAAATGTGGAAAATGTGATAATTTTGATCACAATTTTAGAAAATTAAACAAGTACATCTCAACATTACATAATGAGGCTTTTTCATAGGTATATAAAAATTATTTGAATCATATGAATATGATTTTTAAAACTTGCAGTAACTAATATTTATTAAGTTATCATGGAGGCATCTTCACATGTATATGTCCCTTTAGTTTTTTATCAATTTATATTGCTTTTAATTATTGATGAATTTGTGTTTATTAAAAATAGCTAAATAGTGTAAAAAGAGCTGATGATGATTCTAAATTGAGTCAACAAAGCAACATCGTAAAGGATGTGTTTTTCAAAATCAATTTGTTTTAGTTGAATTCTAATGTTTTTCTTCTTAATTTGCTAACTTGGTACATTTATATATGTCACCAAAAGAAAGTTTAAAGAAGTTGATCCACACACATTCAAATTAGTATTTGAACTAAAGGGTTTATACTTCAAAAGACCCTCTAGCATTATTTCACAACAATTACAAGCTAAAGCAGACAAAAAGAGAATATCACGATGATCATGGGAATAAGCTTCACATTCAAGTACAAATGAGGGAAACAACATAGAATAACAATGCATATGAATTTTTAACGTATGTCCCATTGGCTTTTTGATGTATGTCCTGCTGACATATGTGAAAATGATCATTTGATGATTGCGTTGTATAAATAAGCTATTCATACTTGACATATCTTTTTTGTTTGACCAAATATGAACTACTAAATCGTGAGTTATCTCAATCAGTGTTATAAATATACTTTGTGTTTAACTTCTTATTGCTTAATTCTCTAGTGTCTACAAGATTTACGGGGTAGTGTTCATTTTACTTATTTAGAGGATTTTGATTTTTGTAGTCTTTTGAAAGCCAACAAGAGATTGTGTGAACAAAGTTTTCAATGGGAACCTAGTTTTTCTCCACTACATAATAAAAAATAATTCTTATATAATCCAACGTAGCAACTGTTGATTTTTAGGTTGTCTAAGGTACACTTATCCATAAGATTTAACAAAAAAAAGGGGGGAAAATGAAGCAAAAGAAATTGGCCCCAAAACTTAACAAGCCCAAAATTGTAGTTTCATGAGAACTACTTACGACAAAACAATCTAAATCTAAAATAATTGAAGTTGGTAGAAGTAAAAAAAGAAATTCCAAAACTACAATTAGAAAGAAAATAAAAATTATTTTCGTTATCGAATAAAGCAATTACCTAAAGATATTGGCTAATTCAACCAAGAAATTAGTTTATAACAATAGACTATGTATTATGCTTCCACCTTCACTAAAAAAAATGATTATAATCTACATTGCATTATTTATATTTAACATAATTATATAAAATATATATTCAAGGCCATTTCCCTATGACATAGTTCAAAATAATAAGTACTATAAGCACATCAAATCTTATTATATGATTCATTAATATAAACTTCATCTCTTTTTTTTCTCTCTTTTGCTAATAAATTTATGTCTTGCTTCATGAGATTTATTTGTTCTTCAAACTCCTTAGTTATGCTTGTTTTAGCATTGTTTGTTCCAACACTTCTTATTTTAGTCCCTTTTTTAATATTGAAATTTTCTTTCCTTAATTTTTGATTTACTTCAATGGCTCTTTTGAAAAATTTGTCAACATCATTGTTTCGAATTCCGTTTCGTATCGGCCGGTACGTACCGTTCTGGCCGAAAACCGATACCGGTACAAGTATAGGTGGTGCCGGTGAAAAATACCGGTTGGTACCGGCCAATTTTAGTTGTATCGGTCGGTATTCAAAATACCAGTCAAATATCGGCCGGTACTGAAAATTTTAAAAAATTGGGGGACTTTTTTGCAAAATTTTCAAAATTTCCCTCCCTCTCCTTTCCTCCTTTTTTTAAAGTTTTAAAATAATAATAAATATTTTATTACTAATAATAATTGTAAATTAAATAAAACTTAAAAATAAATTATTTTTAT
>JANSVB020000009.1:2455868-2471425 GCA_025504935.2 Erythroxylum haughtii
TTTTATCTAAAACTTCATATTTATTTAAATTATTTTTAATTATTAAATCTAATTTTATTTAAAATTTATATATTTTGTAGATAATTAAATAATATATATTTAATTAACAGAAATTATATTATAGACCCAAAAATAAAGAGGACGAATTTTTATAACTTTTTTTTTATTATTACTATGACCCTAATTATTATTAATATTGTTTATATTATTATTATGATTATTTTTCTTTAATAAAAATAATTATTATTATAATTATTGTTATTTTGAAGAAGAGGAGAAGAACCCAGCAGCAGAAGAGGAGAACAGCACGTTAAAGAACCCAGCAGCAATTTGAATTCAATTCACGCGTTTTTCAGAGTGAATTGAATTTACAAAGAGGAGAGGATTTCAACCCATACGGTATTAAATTCACTAACTTTTCAGCCTTTTCAAACAGCTGAATTGAATTCAATTACACAACCTTTCCAAACAGGGTGTTAAAAAGTTCGTTGAATCGTCAAATATTTTCGTATTTCTTCTTCGTTATTTTTCTTTGGCGTTGGATTTGAGGTAGCTAAACAAGACTTATATTACCTGCTACATTCTTCACACGTACAAGTACAACTATCAATCCCGCATGTAGAGTTCTTCACAAGTAATGTTATTATTTCAGTAAAGTCAAAGTAAACGTTCGGTTAATTGATTCCTGTCGCCTTCACAACTTCATTGTTCCTAGTCTATCCACTTATTATATTAGCACCTGAAAATGGAATCTTTTACCATGGGAATTAGACCTTCCACGAAAGGGACTCCTACCCATTTCTTTTTCCACTCACTGCTTTTCAAGCTTTTAGACTGAAGCAATCTAAACGTTGACTTTCGGAATACTGTTTTCAAGTTGCAGCATGTGAACTATTTTTTTCCTTTTAAAAAACTCAGATGTCCACACTTTCCATTCCATCCAGCGATGGAGACCATGAAAACCAAAAAAATGGTGAAACCCATTTTAGTGTTGCCACTATTCATCTTCTTTACTACTTCCTTGTGCTGTCCTGATCATCACAAACAAGCCCTTCTTGGGTTCAAATCTTCCCTGATAAAAAGTATCAACTTTTCTTCAGATTATGACAACTTGAGCTTGAACTCATGGAATTCTAGCTCTGATTGTTGCTACTGGGAGAGTGTCGTTTGCAGTTCTTCTGTTCGGTCAAAGAAGTCGAGATCAGTCGTTGGTCTGCATCTTGGTTCTTTAGTTTCATCTCTAGAGCCCATACCAATTCCTTCCACTGTACTATTTCCAATTTTTTCTATTAAAAGCTTAATGTTGCTTGATTTATCCTTCAATAACATAGTAGGTGAAGTTCCGGCTGCCATGTTTACCAATCTGAGGAATTTGGTTCGCCTTGAAATGATGAATAATAATTTCACTGGCTCCATTCCTAGTCAGCTTTTTAGATCAAGGTATCTTCAGTACCTTGATATGAGCAGCAATATGCTTCATGGTAGCCTGAGAAAGGAAGTAGGCTCTCTTTTAAACCTGAAGGCGCTGAAGTTGGACTTCAATTCTCTATCAGGAAGTATTCCTGAAGAGATTGGTAACCTCACAAGTTTGCAGAACTTGACTCTACGTGGCAATCATCTCTCTGGTACGATTCCATCTTCGGTTCTGAATATGAAAGGTCTACAAGTTTTGGACTTGAGAGACAATTCTTTATCAGCGGAGATTCCTGCTGATATTGGCAGCTTAACAAATTTGAGCACTTTGGCTTTGAGTAACAATCTGCTAACTGGCACAATCGCATCGTCGCTAAAGAAACTACAGAAATTGGAAACACTTCGCCTGGAAAACAATTTATTCAGTGGAGAAATTCCAACCTGGTTGTTTGATATCAGAAGCCTGAAGGACCTGTTTCTTGGAGGTAACAAACTGACATGGAATATTGAAGTGGAGCTAGTGCCCAGGTGTAACTTGTCTCAGTTATCTTTGAAAGCATGCCGTCTGACAGGAACAATCCCAGAATGGATTTCTACACAGACTGATCTTGATTTCTTGGACTTAAGTCAGAACATGTTGGAAGGACCATTTCCTCGGTGGCTTGCAGAAATGGACTTAGGCAGCATAATTCTGTCAGATAATAAGCTGTCAGGTTCACTTCCACATCGCCTCTTTGAATCTCTCAGTTTATCAATTTTCTCCTTATCAAGGAACAACTTCTCTGGACAACTGCCAGACAATATTGGAGATGCCAATGCAATCATGATGCTTATGTTGGCTGACAACAACTTTTCAGGGCCGGTTCCTTCTTCTCTCTCAGAGATTTATCGCCTTATTTTGTTGGATCTGTCAGGAAACAGGTTTTCTGGGAAAGTTCCACCTTTTAAACCAGATGCATTTCTAGCTTTCATTGATCTATCTTCCAATGAACTCACAGGAGAGGTTCCAGTGAGCTTTTCTGATGAAACCAAGATTCTTTCTTTGGGAAACAATAAGTTCTCTGGCAAGCTCCCAAGGAACCTTACGAACTTGGAGAAGCTTGAGCACCTTGATCTCCATGACAACAATATCACTGGTGTGATTCCAACATTTCTCTCCCAAATGTCCATTCTTCAAGTCCTGAATCTGCGCAACAATTCCTTGGAGGGTTCAATTGAATCGGTTGCCAACCTCTCTAATCTCCGAATCCTTGACGTATCAGGCAACAATCTTAGAGGTCAAATCCCAGTTAACTTTGGCAGTCTGGCTGGGATGATAAAGACACCCAGATCCTTATCAAAAATCTCAGATATCTTTACTTTCTCTATAGAGTTCAACGATCTGATCGTTACTTGGAAGAAGTCAAAACAAGGTCTTTCAGGCAGCAGTCGCCTTGACATCTACTCTTTGCTAGATTTGTCAAGGAACCAGTTCTCGGGTCAAATACCAACATCATTAGGCCAATTGAAAAGTCTGAAGTTGCTGAATGTCTCATACAACCAACTCTCCGGTAACATACCGACATCTTTTGGTGATTTAGAAAGTATTGAAAGTCTGGACTTGTCACACAATAGGCTGTCAGGCTCCATTCCGCAAACATTATCAAAATTGCAACAACTTTCAATCTTGGATGTGAGCAACAACAAACTGCATGGTCAGATTCCAGTAGGTGGCCAACTTGACACGATGAACGATCCGAGCTACTATGCCAACAATAGCGGACTCTGTGGCATGCAAATCCAAGTTTCATGTCCCATGGAGCCATCACCAACTCCTAAGCCAACAGAACAAGAAGGAACATGGTTTTCATGGGAAGCTGCTGGTATTGGATATGCAGTTGGCTTATTCGCATCAACAATCCTTTGTTTAAGCTGGCCCACTCTACGCCTGCTCCCTCAAAGAAACCGCCGCCACCCTCAAAGGAGGCATAACGTGAGGTCCAGACTCCAGAGACAAAGAGGACTTGCATGATAAATTGTGTTTTAAACAATAAAGAAAAGGCATCAACTTGTTCTACTCTGAAATGAGAAATACATAAGTTTATCATACTCCTGCCTGTTTTGTTCTATCTAGTGATAAATCATGACTAGAAGAGTGAATCAATGGATGCAATTATGCTCTTTTTAGTACCCTATGCTTTCTCCATCAAACTGGATGAAATTTACACTGGTAGCAAAATGTTCCGATTTGGCTGTTAGATATTACAGATCTGTCTCGAAATCAGTCGAACTTATTGCTTGTTCTTGCTTCATCTGTTGTATCTCCGACCAAAACTACCATCTCATCCCAGTTACAGCTCTCATTTTCAACTGCTTCTATACCAGTTTTGTTAGAATATATTTTATATATTCTTTGTTTAATTTTGGCATTTTAAATTGGACATATAAGATGAGTGGAGATTGTGTTTTAATAGAAATTCAAATCATACACGTAGATATGCAGCAGATGTGGGGATTGTATTTTAAATTGAAGTCTATCCAAAATATGAATCTAGAGATTGGGTTTTAATTGAAGTATATCTAAAAAGAGATTACTGAAAACAGAAACCCCTTAGGTGTGTGCGGCAACTGGGTGAAGTACGGGTGTGAGACAGATTGGATGGGTGTTAGTTGTTTAATGAAACTGTGATTGTGGTTGTGCGATGATGGTATATTGAATAAACATTGCAGTAATTTTTTTTTAGGGAGAGAGCATACGTATGCAAGGTTAGACAAGTCATATATGAAAAGCTGATGAAGCAATAAATGAGTTCTTATTGGCAGCATCATGATTATTCAATGAAGCAAAAAACAAGTTCTTGTTGCCTAATAACGAGAAGAAGCTTATACGAAGTTGGACCAAAAACGAAGCAGTGGGCGTTAGCTGGATATTTTCCAGATTTATTCTTCTTGGGTCTGTGCGTGATTTCTTTGTTGAACCGTGATTGGTTGGCTGCGCATGTGAAGAACGAGTCAGCCATGGACAAGGTTTTCTGCTGAGTTATTTCTAGAAGACAAATTCATAGGGAAGTCTTCTTTGCCTCAAGTATTTTTGTTATTTGATTTTCAGTTGATTAAATACTTGAGCTATTCTTGTTTATTATTTTTCTTGAGTGATTGAGTTACTGTTCTTGTTTCAATAGAGTGTTGAGAAAAATCCTCTGTTGAGGTTAGTACGAGGAGGTCGTACTATTGGGTGTGAAATTCTTTCACGGAAAGTGAGGTTGAGTGATAGTGTCAAGGGTTGAGTGATGTCGGCTCAGTAAAGCCTTGGGATAAAACTATTGTACTTTCGTGAAAGTGATTAAACTGGGTGAGGGCCCCGTAGACGTAAGCAAGGTGTGCCGAACTGTGTTACCAAACGTCGGTGTTTTCGTTATTTTGCAGTTGTGATTTGTTATTCACTTGCGCGTAGAAAAATTTGTGAATAGCTTGCGAATTGATTAACGATTTAATTTTCTCACTTAGTATGAACTTAACATTATCAAGAGAAGAAGATGAGGAGAAGGTTGACGCAACCTTGTATAGGAACTTGATTAGAAATATGTTGAGTTTGACAGCTACTAGAAGAACCGAGTAAAATTCATCTTGATGATGTAACAGAAACATCAAACTTTGGATTAATCTTCAAGAAGAAAGGCACTGAATTTATGGGGTATAACGCAAATGATTGGGTTGATTCGTAAGGAGCAAGTATAGTTTTGTCTTTTCTTTTAGCACTGTTGCGCTTACTTGGCATTTTATGTTTTTTATAAAATAAATTTTATCGAAAGAAAACCTGTATCAATAGCACATGAGAAATCAGAAAATTTTGTAACCATATATTTTTAAATGCAAGGGAGAACCTTAGAACAAAAAATTCACATATTCAAATCACAAAAATAACTTTTGCAAAAAATTACAAAAAAAAAATACTCACGTTAATAACCCTTCCTAAACTCTGGAAAACGCTCGTGACTTACGCATTGAGTCCATTGACCTTTTTTTATATTTTTTTTTTTAAATGCCGGCTATACGATGCTAATCTTCAGAACTCTACTTGCAAAGTTTACGAAATGAGAGTCAACGAGTATTCCATTAATGAATCATATTACAGCAGTGAATCACTTTACAAAAGCAGGTAATTTAGCCAATGACTGACTGGAACTCCTTGGAGAAGAATAAAACTGTAAAAGAGCAACAACGCCCTCAAACCATAATACGTAAAATTGGCCACAGCTAACTGCTGCATTAATCTCGCAACAAATTACAGAGTAAAGGATATAACTGACTTCAGTGTGGATTTCTGCACACGATCAGTATCCAGATGATGATAATAGGACATTATACTCCTTTAGTCGCCTCTGGAAATGTGCCAGACGATTTTGTAATTGCAATATACCAGCTGCCTTCTGAGAAAGAATGGCATCCAGTTTGGCTATATAATCATCCAGCTGATTCCCTGGTTGGTCTGCTTCAACCAACAAGTTCATCTCCTGCAAATCCCAAAAGAAATGAGTAATGCCTCAACCACTCATTTAAAAAAGGTCTTACAAGTACCCAAATCCTTCGTATGATACACAAAGCAGGGCCACAAATTAGTTGGGAAAGAAATCATATACAAATTTTTGTCAATAAAAATCATAAGATTTTCTTGTTTGAAATAAGTAGTGTGGAACTGTTTTCAGAAAATCATTTTCACGGCAACGTTGAACACGGAAATCAGCGTCTTTCAATCAGAAAACGTGGAGGAATTTATTAGTGCGCCACATAACAGCCCAGTCAGGCTATCCGTGAGACACATATGTTAGGCACGAGAATGATTAGCCATTACCTCTCTAACAATGTTCATCGTCTCCTCCACCTGCTTTCTGTGAGCATTAACAAGATCCTCCTCTTCCTGACAAAACATACATAGTAGAAAATCAATTGAAAAATTCAGCTCTAGAATACTAAAATTAGTCACATGGAATTTCTTCTCTATTTACCTGCAGCAGAGCATTCAAATCATCATCCGAATGCGAGTTTTTAAGATCAGATTTTGATTGACCCCTCCACTTTGGCTGACCATTCAGTTTATGGACTTTGTGCTCTATAGGAGGTTGACTATAACGTTCTAGCTTCCCATTTTCCTTCCATATTGGTTTCTCAGGTTCAGAGGAATCTTCCGAGGCATCAAATTCATCTCTTTCATCTGGGTCACCCCATGCATCAGTTCCATCATCTTCTGGAGTAGATGCAGTAGGTAAAGCGGAAGATAAGGGCAAGGTAGTTGATTCCTTTAGATTGATAGTAGAAGACAATATATCCTTCTTAGAGTTGTTCCCTTTGGATAGGCTCTTCACTCTGGAAGGTAATTTTCAATATAAAGGATTCATATCTGAAAGAATCACAATGAAAAAACTGACATCAACCAATTTTTGTAATCAAAATAACTTGAATTTACCTGTCAGCATATCTTAATGTGTTAAGGGTATGTTCACAAGATCCAGAGCTGGGTGAAACGCATGATATCATAACAGTGCGTGAATTGCCAACAAAGGAATCTCTTAGGACCTCAGTAAGTTTACTGCCTCTGAATGGAATGTGACTCTTGTCATTGTCAAGGGCCCTTATACACTCCTTCAGTGCAAGTAAACTCTTGTTGATCTCTGCACCTTCCAGCCTGCAATATAAACAAGCACTCAATTCAATAACTTAAAACTTATTTTTAATAAAGTACAAATGACAAATTATTCAGAAAGAAAAATCACATACTAAGTGCAAGATATTGAAGCACAATGACCTAGAACTTGATTACTAGCAATGAAAGAGGAATCTGACGCACTGATGTCTATTAAGAACCATTGTTCTGATATATGCATTACTACAAGGTTTTAAAAAGACATTAAAATAGTATATTTGTCACAATAATCTACAATAACAACAGTTATTGTAACAGTTAAGCATTTCCACATTATTTTCCACTCCCTACTCAAGTGATATGCAAAAAGTATCATGTATCAGATTATGCTTTGGGCTTGGTAGACCTATTCCCCCATGCCTAACAATTATAAGGATGTCTTTGTTGTGCTTTCTTTCATTATCATCTAACTGAAAATGGTTATGACTTTTCATTGCTCCCTCATGATTACAGCACTATATGAGAAGTCCATCAGTAATTTGGCCAATAGTGGTCAAGCAAAAGGACATAGATTAGGAAGTGAATTTTATACCTTGTTTGTTTGTCATTGTCTGTGGTATCAGCACCACGTTCACTTCCAGCAAGATCTATAAAGGAGAGCTTGCCAACAAGGCGTGGTGGCTTTGTATCACTGCCATCAACTGACCTCTTGATGGCAAGCTGTAGTATAGCATGCGACCGGGAGGATTCCTCATTTGCTCCAGTTGTTCCAATACTTCTTGTGGCATTTCCTTTCTCGATCAGTTCTTTAATCATTTCTAAATCCGATACCTTGTACTCTTGTAGGCCCACAATGCAAACCTGCTGCTTACCATCCTCTCTCATGCAAAGTTTTCTGTATTAGCAGAAATAAGTATTCAATAAATGCAAGTGCAAGATAGCTAACAAACAAAAAGCAAAATATCTATGACTCACTTCCGATCACTAAGGAGATCAAAAAGTTTGCCTCCATAAATTTCAAAGAAGCTCACAAAAAGATGAAAACCCTGATTCCTGTAAGTATGGTGCATCAACCTCAGGATATCTCGAGATGCCTTCAAGGGTAAAGGCTGCATAGTATAAGTTTTTCCACTTCCTAAATGCCACAAAAAGTAGAGCATAAACTGTTATACCGCAATATCAGCATCACTAGAAGACAAGTAAAGACAAAAACTTGGACATCAACGATTATATGTATAGGCAACAACATTATACTCCAATATTTTGCCACTAATGATCTTAAACCAATCATTTCCACAACAACCTACCAAGGACTTGCATAAAAATATAACTCCAAAAACACACAATGATTAAGAATAATTGTCCAATCAAGTATATTTAAAAATAACATTATTTTGGGATGTGTATTATAAGATGCTGGAGGAAGTAATGCACCAGTTTGCCCATAGGCAAAGCAAGTTGCTTTGGTCCGCTGGAAAATAATTGGAACTATGGGCTCCACTGTTTCACGATATACCTAAAAAATCAAAAGAAATCAATTTATGTTACGTAACAATAATCTTGTAGATATTAATTCAATAGTAAATCATGCTGTTAACATACGCACTTCATCATTTGAAACCTCCTCGTTCAGCACTGCATCAAACATGAATTCATGCTTTTCAACATATTCTGTTAAGTCAACCTACATCCCAATACAAACAGGTAACAGGGCGTGAACATAACTATGTA
The DNA here is from genome assembly GCA_025504935.2 of Erythroxylum haughtii. Taxonomy (NCBI): domain Eukaryota; kingdom Viridiplantae; phylum Streptophyta; class Magnoliopsida; order Malpighiales; family Erythroxylaceae; genus Erythroxylum; species Erythroxylum haughtii. Next base: position 2,464,633 of record JANSVB020000009.1, read on the forward strand.
TGCTAAGCAAGATGGATAAATGAAGGTGATCTGAACAAATTTTCTCATCACAGCAAATAGGTGGACAATTGCTATAAATTGCATCTGGGACCTAATTGCCATTTTTAAGATATATTTTGACATATAGCTAAAAGAAGTAAAAGTTACCTTAAGTTTAGTCTCATGAACTGTTAGAGAATTGGAAAGTGTCTCTATAATATCTTCTTCATTTTTAGCCAGCTCCTTTTTATTCATTGGCCGTTTGCGCACCTTGAATTTAAAAAAATTACATCAATAAGCAAAATAAGCCTAATCTAGAAGTGGATCAGCAACTTTTCATATTACCAATAAATGCTTGGTGGTTTGATTAGAGTAAGGCACTATGTTTTAATTGGATAAAAATTTGAAAGAGCAAATAAACAAAGAATGCCAAGGACAACTAAAATATATTTAACAAACATACCACAACTTTGATCTTTGCCACAGAACTGGCCTTCTCCTTGTCTGCGATGAAGTTCTTGAGGATGCCATTGTCAGGCAAAGCAGGAGCTCTTCCAGTTTGTTTGTTATTTGAAATGTATGGATCAGAGTCATCAAAGCTTCTACCTCGAACAGGATTAAACAGGGAAGAACCCTCATACATTCCATGAACTGGCAACTATCCACAAGATTCAGATGACAGTAATTATTCAACTCCAAATGAACCTACCAAATACTAAATCTCAAACTACATAATATTAAAACTAGAGCCTCCAATTTTTCAATTGAAAAACTCAAGCTACAATTTATGAATTCTTTATCAACTTGTACACACGGCTAAAATAACACAAACACCACACAAATTCATAAAGTCAAGATTTTGTCAATTCGAATCCAGCATCACGGACAAATTCATAGAGTCAAAATTGGATCAATTATAATCAAGTACATGAATGTGAACCACCTCCGTAAGCAACTCAGTGTCGAAAGAGTGCAAGTCCAAGAGTCCAGGACTAAACTCACTAGGAGAACCCTCCCCACTTTTCCTCTGACTTGACTGCCGCGAAGCAACAGGCGGTGTAGCTGGCTCAGAAACAAACTCACTTCCTCCATTGAAGCTCCGCTGGGCATTGCGGTACATTCTCAACGCCTGCGCTCCTCCACCTCCACCACCACCACCACCATATAAATTATAGTCCTGCAGAGTCCAAAAACTGCATCAGATCTAGAAAATTTCTGCAAGTCCAAGAAAATGAAAAGAGTGAAACTCTAAGATCTGTAACTATAATTCCAATGAAAACCTACTTCTGGCAATAAAAAGAATCTTTACAAAGCAAAAAAATAAAAAAGTTGATATGAGCCAAACAGGAAAAAGGAGGAAAGATCTGGAATGTACCGGAAGAGGAGGAATAGAAGAAGAAGTTGAGGTGTGGAGGTGCTGGAGACCCGTAGATTGAAGCCATCTTCCGTTGGAAGAAGCTTCTAAAAAGTTATCAGAGGAGTACTGTCTCTGATGGTGATGCCCCGCCGTGGATCTCTGCGCCTGCCTCCCCATTAAGTTCATATTCCGACAAACCTCGCTCTCTGTTATATCTATATACACTCAAAAGATAAATGGAAAGCTTGTCCTCATCTCTCTCTCTCTAAATTCAAAATGAAGCTAGTCCTTTATTAGGGAGAGCTCTCTCTCTCTCTCTCTCTCTCTCTCTGTAATCAGTCACTACTAATTGTCTTCAACTTCTACTTAGCTTGGGGCAGCTAAAAAAAAAGGACTACATATTTGAATTTAAGACCCAGTAAAACGGCGTCGGTGAATGACCGTGTGGTGGGTCGCGGGGGCGTTTTGGGAATTAGACCTTGCTCATCGTCTCACACATGGTAGGGGCCCACAGGTGTTAATCTAAAATGGTTAATGCTGTGTGTTTCTTTGTTGTTTGAATTTCTTAGATTGGAGGGATCCACAGGAATGACGACACGTGTGGCAATGTGATGATTCTGTTGAATTCAAAAAGCAGGATCGTGAGCGTCGGATTTCGCGAGTTCCATACAACAACCGGCTCAGCTTTTGGCCCCGCCTGGAGCCTCTCTTTTGTGACCGGCTTAATTAACTTTTGCCTGTACGGGTAGTTTAGTTAGTTATTGAGAAGAAAAGTAAGTTCAAAGTCTCAGGTTTCAGTCTCGGCAGCAGCAGTATGGGAGTTCATTCAATGTAGTGACTCCTTGTGCGCACCGAGCACTGGGCTGCCTTTCCGAAAAACTGACTGGGATCAAACCGTAATTTACCTCCCTCACATAATATCGGGCTGGAGTGTGGGGGCGCCTAGGGTGGACGTTCCCCCTTTTGAGTCCCAGGCTTAATTAACTTTAAAATTTTTAACTTTTGTCAATATTTTAATTATTATAATTTTTAAAAAATGATAATAAAATTTTTAATTTTTTTAATTTTAGTCTAAACTTCAAAAGGTAACAATATAATACTTAAATCTTCTATTTTTTTATCTAGCTTGACGTTAATATCTATGTTAAGTTTGTTGGCGTAGCTGGCAAGTGTTTCAGAAACCTTAATTATTAATACACGTCAGACAAAATTAACAAACAAATAAAAATTAATGAAATGACGTCATTTCATTACATAATTAAAATAACTTCATTGTTTAAAAATGACTTAAATCAAATTACGCAGTCCCGACGACTTTATGCTTTAATTTCAATTTTTCTTTCATTTTCAGTTTGTTATCTCGATGCTCTCACCCTTCGATTTTCAAATTATGCAGCCCAACGCCCTCCTATAATGCAAAAGTAATTTCGGGGGTTAGAAAAACAAACAAAAAACAAAGAGTTGAAGAAGAACAAGAGATAACGTCGGGCTATAATTGAAGAAAATTAAAATTTTAAACATTTTATTGTCACTTTTTAAAATTTGGGTTAGAATTAAAAGTTGAAAATTTAGGCACTTTATTGCTACTTTTAAAATTCGAGCTATAATTAAAAAATTGGCAATATTTTGAGCTTTTTTTTATAATAAATCTAAATATTATTGTTGTTATTTATTTATAGGGTAATGTATCATCAAGGGTTAAATTTCATAATCATATTAATCCTTGTATATAAATTCCAATAATTGCAAGATATCATTAATCATCTTGGAGTATATACCCTATATCCTAACTTATTTGTGTTAAACTTTATTGATTTTTCACTAATTTGCATGGAATCTGTAATTAAAAAAGAGGTCATCAAAAGCTTGAATTAGTTAAGGCTTTGACCTTCAACTTTCTGTAGTTTAGTCTCAAAGCAAACAAAACTTGCCCCACAATTAACAAATTATTAGAATACCAAAGTAAGGAACTCAATTTATAGAGATTAATACAACACCAAATATAAATTGAAAAGGCAAGTTCTAAAACATAGGAAAGAAAGAACATTGAGAGAATGACCAAAACCTTGCAATTAAGTTAGATTTTTGCTGCTTTTATTGTAAGAACTTTTGGGGAATAAGTGAATGAATTTAGTTATCCATAAGCCATTTAAATTTCTCAAAACTTTAAAGGATAGCTACAGTATGGGTCACTATTTATCTAGTGAATATATGCTCCCTACTTAAGGTAACATTCTTACTTCTCCAGTGGTGAACTAACTAAATAGGTAGAATTATTGTTCACTGCTTGTTATGGTGCATACATAGCAGAATAAATAAATATTATATTAAAAATGGTTAATTACAAAAAATATAAAATTTCATCAATTTTTCAATTATAGCTTAAACTTTAAAAGTAGTAATAAAATGCTCGAATTTTCAATTTTATTCAATTCTAGCTCGACATTAGTGCCACATTATCTTTGCTGACGTGGTAGCTCCATATATACAAGAACCCCTCATTAATCAAATAATTAGCATAATAGAGTTAAATGATTGAAACAAGGTTGTTTCAATAATCTCTTTCAACTCTCACTTGTGCCCAAAACCTTAGCAGGAGCCTTCCAGCTGTAAGATCTCTCCACAATAATAACGACCTTGGTCAGTTGAAACATCTTTTAATTAAATAAATATAAATCTTAATCTCCGTCCTTTAAGCCCTAACCATCAGTGGTTGAATTTGGAATAAACATTCAAGCATAGGAATGGAGGACGCAACAAGCATGAGTATGGTCAAGTCAAGTTCATTTATTGCTTAAACTGCAGCAAATGTTGTCTTAAGGCACTTCCACTTTCTTCAAATTTTCTTGTTAAAAATTGCATTTCGATATGATTTGTTTTGATGTGCATGGTTTTGCATGTATGTCTAATGGAAAAGGACAAGGCAATCAAGAGAACGCTGAGAGGAATGCTGGTCGTCAAGGTGAAAGGCAGAAGCGATGGTAGAACGTCAACAAAGGTGGTAACGGTGATGGTTGTTGGGGGTTCGATGACCAGTACATTATGCAAAAGATAATTAAGGCTTTTAATGTGGCCATCATATAAAGACTAAGGTGATTTGAGCTGGATTTGTTTAGAGGGTTTGTGCCACTCGACCAACCAACTTTTGCTGATTGATAACTCCACATTTTGAGAAGTAGGTTTGCCTGAGGAAACCAAAATGGACTTTCTATGTGGGATTTTTTTTCGGTGGGAGAATTTGTGCAAAAGGTGTGTGGTTTTGGAAGAAATGAATACGTGTACATGAAGAATTTGAGAGGAGTGCCATGGAATTTAAAGAAGGAGCTTTCCAGATGAAATTGACAAGTGGGAACCAGTTGAAAGTGTTTAAGATAACAAAAATCTTCTTGCAATGACATCGTTTTAATAATTTGACTCACTTATGCCAATTACGCTGACAAGGTGACATTAAATTCAATCCATTCTCTTTGAGTGAGGCAACCAACCAAACTTTAAACTACTCAAGTTTACCCTAAGAGTCCTTTTTGGACTTATAAATCCATTTACCATTGACATGTTTACAGTTATGAAGCAAATTCATAAGATCTCATACCTTATTATACTTCATGGATTGCATTTGTCCTTCATTACATCCCACCATAAATCCATATAAGGTCTAAAAACAACTTTTATAAAAGTAACTAGATCTACTACATGTCCAATATCATAGTCTTGTTTACCTAAATAGACTATGTAATAAGATGATAGAGTATGTCTTCTCACTCTAATGGATCTCCTTAATTGAACTGGTTTAGTTTGTTCATGTATGTAAAGGTATGGGTTCTTGTCCCTATATTGCTACGATACTAAGACCTTGATTTGATAGTTCTATCTATATGAATGAAGTATATAACATAATTGTAGTATCTACCTTCCTATCATTTGAAAGATTTGAATGACTACCCTCATCAAGATGAGATGGACCACCCTCATTATAGTCATTATGCTCTCGAAACTTAGCTATTTGTGACTCTATTATTATAAATCCTCCATATCTATAGTAAAAATTGCATCCCTTAAAGTCATCTTAACACCCAACAAAATAACAATAAGTGTAATGAGAATGTAACTTATCTTCATGAGGATTATATAAGCATACTTAACATAGTAACCCTATACACAAAAATGAGTGAGGTTAGGCTTCCACTCCTTTCAAATTTCAAAATGTGTCTTTGAAATTGATTTTCTTGGGAGCCTATTAAGTATATATGAGGCAGACTTTATGGTTTCACCCCAAAGATAATAAGATAAATTAATCATGCTCCTCGTCATATTCTTTAATGTGGGATTTCATCTTTTAGTTACATCATTTTGTTCAGGACTACCTTGCATAGTGAACTAAGCCACTATTCCACATAATTTTAATTATTTGGCAAATAGACCTTTTTCTTATCTTAAAGCCCATATTTGCAATAATATTCACCTTTATTGTCAAATATGACAATCTTAATGAACCTTATCAATTAGTTCTCAAATTTATTTTCATTAACCTTAAATTTATCAAGAACTTTAGACTTTTCTTTATGCAATATTGATAAAATATCTTGAATTACACAATATAGTTATATAGGGTCCACATAAGTCCGTATATATGAATTCCAATAAGCCAGAAGCACGAGTTGACCTTTTGCTTTATTTTAGTCAACTTATCCCTACAACAATCAACACATATTTTCATGTTTCTAGATCATCTTAATCAGGACTTGGAATAATGTTATCCTTTATTATTCTCTCAACCCTTTCTCTAAAAATGCGGTCCAATATTTTATGCCACAATATGTATGACTTTTCCTTTATTATATGACTTTTCCTTTATTAGGAGTCTTTTTCTAGTAACCTATTTCCAATATGTAAAGAAGAATACACACACACACACATATATTTTATATAAATCATATGATGAACAAGCTACATTAAATATATTTTATATGGAAGGATAACTTTACAACCGAATTTTCAAATACAAAACTGTAACCTTCTTTATCCAAAATAGATGTAGAGATCAAATTATGTCTAAAAGAAAGTATGTAGGACATGTCATGCAACATTTTAAACCCTATATCTAAGTTCAAACAAACATCCCCTATAGAAGCTATATTCATTTCTTTGTTACTTTCCATTATCAATTTTTCCTTCTTTTTATTTACCTTTCTCTTTATCATGTATCTCTTCATTGTGGAAGGAACATGATTAAAAGCTTTACTTCTAGCCACCAAGAACTTGATATGGCTATGACAACATTAGATTCATGTATCATATAAGCTAAGGAGTTACTTGATCACTCCTCCCTTTCTTTCCAGATTTAGTGTTGGGACCCGATCCGGAAACCGGATCCCAACCAAAAATGAAACGAAGGACGGATAATCAAATCGAATAATTCGAATCCGAAGGCGACACGAATAGCAAAATGCGGAAACC
>JANSVB020000009.1:2511662-2524910 GCA_025504935.2 Erythroxylum haughtii
AGAATAATCTCTGTCTGTTTCTCTCCATCTCTCTCCCTCTTGGAAGTTCTAGTGATTCAATAGAGGGAGAGTTAGAGATCAAGATGTTTACCGGTCTCACTAAGTCCAAGTTTTACAGAAAATGGTACTTGACCTCCTCTCTATTCATATCTATGTCGTTCTTCAAATACTTCTTCCCCTCTAGCTTTTTCTCTGTTATTGTTTTTTAAAATTTGGTGACGGTGGTTGATGGCAATCATCTTTCTGAATATACAGCAAATCCTCTATAAAGATGACAAAGTATCGACTGGACACATTGAAGAAGAAGAAGAAGACGGTTGTGAAGTATTTGAAGAATGACATTGCAGAACTTATAAGGAGCGGCCACGATTATAATGCTTTTTGCAGAGTAAGTTTTTCATTTTTGTAAGTTCTATAAACCAAAATGGTCAAAGCCTTTGGAGTTAAAAATTATTATTTTCTTAAACAAAATCATGATCTTAATTTTTCATATAAATTTATGATCTTCTGTTTCAATCTTTATTTCCCACCGAAAGATGCTTGTTCATGGCTGCACCAGTACCTCTGATAATCTGTTATTTCGTCAATATACAGATTATCATGCATCATTCCGGTCTGATTGGTGGTAATGAGGAGGAGGCTTAAGAATATCTTATTTTAATGTTGATGTTTGTCTAAAAAATTTGTTAGTTACATTCCGATAAGAATCGACCGTGAGCTGACGATGCACATTGGATTATTGTTATTATCATCACTAAAATCAGATCTTACATTGCTTCCCAATGTTAATGTAGGCTGAAGGACTGATGGTTGAACAAAATGTGATAGATGCTTACGATTTTATTGAGCAATTCTGCGGGTGTATATCCAGCAATCTCTCAAGCATTGATAAACAGAGGTATGAAATGCTTTTGTATATTCATATTTATCAGACCTTTATTTTCCCAAAACTAAGTTCTGTCAAAATGTTTATAAACCTTGGATTGATCTAATACAATAAAACTAGTTGCAATGTTTTGGATATTTAACATTGACAAATGTTCTTTCTTCTCTGTTTGATATAGAGAATGTCCTGGAGAATGCAAAGAAGCTGTGCATTCACTCGTATATGCTACAGCAAGATGTTCTGATTTTCCTGAATTAAAGGACCTTCGAACCTTATTTGTTGATAGATACGGGATTACTAGTGAGACATTTGTCAATAAAGAGGTTTGCTTTCCATTACTAAAAAGTATTAATCATTAATAATGTATTGAGTTTTTAATACTGATGATTAATTGCTTTAATGTCAATTGCAGTTCGTGTCAAAATTAAATCGAAAACCAGCTACAAAGGAGATGAAGCTTCATCTAATGCACGATATAGCGCGTGAATTTTCCATAGAATGGAATTCCAAATCTTTAGAACAAGAACTCTTCAAAGCTTCTTCCACTGGACAAGTCTCTCTTCAACAAGTAAGCTTGTATTTTCGTTACTTTTTACCCACATGTTCAAGTTTAAACAAACATTCTTTCAGAACCCGCAAATAGCTATTTACATGTGTATGATTCCTTTGCAGGACCTCCCTGAACTCGATTCATTATCAAAGAAGGATTATGCATACAATACAGAGAAAAAAGAGAATTACAGTCACCCAAAACGGGAGGATCACACTCATCCTCACCCAGAAAAGGAGAACAAGGTTGAGGAAGATGGACATAAATTGAGTGGAAACGAGAATGATTCTTTGCCGAAGAGATACAGTCTTGATTCCATGTACAAAGAGGACAAAGTAAAAGAGCGCTATAATTCGAAAAGAAATGAAAGTGCAGCTGCAGCTGGTGGAAGGAAGATCGCCAATGATGATAAGGTCCAAAGTAGCAGTAAAGATGATAAGAGGTCAACTAGCAATGGTAGAGATAGCCAACATTGTCCTTCAAGTTCATTAACAAGTCCAGGAGATGACGACAAGTTATTTAACTATAAATCTATTCCCCCACCATATGTTAAGACAATAGCTGAGAAAGAAGAAACAAAGATAGAAGGGTCCCCAATATCGGCTCGCAGTTATGGAAAAAACCAACAGGATGATTTAAATGATGAATCTCAACCAAAACCCAGATCAGTTAGAAGCAGACCGTCCAACGTAAGCAAATACCAAGTTCTTGAAGACATTTCTAGTGTTAGAAGTCCACTGCAACGGCCCTCAGGACCAGAAAACTGTAACGATAATCCTGAAAAATCAGTGAAGCCACCACCAGGTCGTGAAAAGGATGGCACAAAAGTTTTACCTGGTGATGATGATGAGGAAACGATGATGGACAAGCTTTTGATGTATTACAGTACCAAAGCCTCGTCGTTTGAAAAGAACAGAGCCAAGCCACTTATGAAACCTCCTCCTTCTTGTCAAACAAGTGATGGCACAGGTGAAATGAAGAGTCCCAGAGCCACAAAATCTGATACACTCGTGCCTGCAACTCCTAGCGAACCAAGAACATTACACGCAAGGGCTGCCTCAGATATGCCAAGACCATACGTTCATCCCAATCTGCCTGATTGTGACGAACTAGCGGACCGAATTGCATTTCTAAGGGGAAAAAATAAAGATTGATATAAGTTCTTGGGCAGCTTTCGTTGTACTCCTTACATTTGCACAGTGGTTTAGAAAAAGTAATATTTAGTCATAAAGAATAATAAAGTACGTATTTTTTTTATAAAATAAAAATCTCTCGTAGGAAAAAAATATCTTCTATTGTCTGTCTGATGTTTCTCTGTTAATGTTAGTTAGGAAACTCGTGATCTGAGGAAGTTAGCGAGAGTTGAAACAGTTTGTTTTTATTTTTTATTTTGTGATTTTGTAATCTAGTAAAAAAAAATCTTTATTTGAATTTTTAGTTTTAATTTTTCTAATTCTTAAAAATTATGAAAACTGTAAAAATATTTTTTGTTTCTGTTTTTGTTTTTTTCTTAATCTGATTTACTATTATTTAAATAAATATTATTTAATTATTTAATAAAATATGAATAATTTAATTCAAGGTTATAATAAATTAAAATTAATTAGCAATAAAATTAAACAGATTTTATTCTTATTTAAAAAATTACAACAAAAATACAGAACCAAACAGTCCCTTAATTTTTCTTATAAATCTGAAAATGATCTGGAAGGCTTGGTCTTTGAATAGCAATTTTACCGAAGTGTTGGGCTTTTGAGTAAACAAACCTGGACCTTAGAAAATTTTGTCAATATGAGGCAAAACGAATCGTTTTAACTTGTCATCTCCCATGGACGAAGAGTTGTGGTTTCTTTAGGCAAGGAAGAAGGGGAAGCGGTGCAAACGTGGTGGCAGAAGACCGGCCGTGACATGGAGGAGGAAGCGGCTGAGGACGAGCAGGTGATGAGCGAGCTGCATATTGGTTGCCCACCTGGCTCTTCTGGCCCCCATATTTCCCTCTTCACCATCACCATTCCACCTGGTAAAACATATTGAAAAAGCTCTCACTTTTTAATTTATTTTATATAGGCTTGAAGGTTTAAGGTTCTTTATATACGGGGCTTCCTTTTCTTTAATTGGATTGATAATAATATGGGAATGGGATTGTGATGTCGTGGGGTGTGTCTGTGCAGGCAATAATGGGGAAAGATACATTGATCTGTTTAGAAGTGGAGAAGTACTTATGCACCGATCAATTTGTGCTGATGAAGATGGCGATCTTGTCCTCACTAGACGCAGCCGTGAGTAATTTCATTTCCAAAGTGGTTTCTTTAGGTTTCTCTCTTTGCTGGAGTCTAGAATATGTAACTAACGTCTGACTTAATGGAGTTTGATTTTGGTCCCTCTTAGTTTGCGGGGAAAGTAAGTACTAATGGCCTCACTGATTGGATATGCGACATGTTTTCGGCTATGTTGTATGGGATCTTAATTTATCAATAACTATTGTTTTATCAACAATTATTTGTTAAAATGCAAATAGGAACTAGAATTAATGAAATTATATGTTTACAACGTCTTTAAAACCAATTCTGCTATATAGTTTTATGCTCCAATATTGTCAACTGAAAATTGTAGTGAAACTAAAAGTGGACAGTTTTAACCTAAACTGAAGAACTTTAACCCTTGTAATTTCATCAAGATTAAAAAGAGTTGGCCGATTTCTTCAGTGTAATGTAAATGTTACACGAACTTAAGACATTGAAGCTATCTTGCTCTGGGTTTCTGATACAAGCCTCAGAGCTTGTAACCTCTGACTGTTGGGGGGAAAATAAAAAGAAATGTGATTTCGGAATTGGTGGTTTCTTATATCTGTTCCTTGTAACATTCGTATTATCTCAATTTTTCCGGTTATCAAATGTATGAATTACTACTTCAAAACTCGCAGAATTCTCTACACATAATCTCAGTTTAACCATCAGTCACAATATCACTTCATCAATTTCTAATGTTGGGTTGCAGGTAATTGATTTTGTTGCCCTTGACCTTTTTCGTTTCCTGAAAAATGGCCATCATTGAGCTACTCTTATATCAGGTTTGGAAAGCAGAATTGGTGTTGTCTGATTTTGTGTTGCATAAGATGTTCACATCATCTGAATTTGATGGTATTGTTTCAATAGAACTTGGAGCTGGAACAGGTAACTAATTTTACCTTGTCTTATTGTGCAGTCTTTTGACACGTGTTGCTAAAATTCCAACATTCTTTAAATTGTTGAATTCACAAGGATTAAGTTCAGGAAGTTTATGAAAAATTAGAATAAGATTGTGGCTGAAAGGAGATGCATCCAGTCTTGGAGATGCATCCAGTCTTCTAAAATTTGGAATACTCAGGTATATTGAAGAAATGGTTAGATACACTGAGAACTGCAAGAAAAGAGAAGAGGGAAGGGGCTCATGTATGATAATATTTGTTAGTGTGTAGCAATGGAGGCTTCAAGACCTAGGAAATAAGTTAGTTTAGTTAGTCTCTCGACTTGCTGCATTTTGTATTGAGCCATCTCAAAACTAGTCAACCCAAATCAGAAGTGTTCTTTGTCTGACAGGATTTTCTGGATTTTTCCTTATCAGGTCTTGTGGGCATGTTGCTTGCCAGCGTTGCTAAGAAGGTTTTCCTGACAGGTATAACATGGCAATTGTTATAAGTTGGACCTTGCCTTTTTAGTTTTGGGTCTCCCATCCGGTGTAATGCATATCAGAATGTTATTCTTCTCGAAGTTGGATGTTGCACTACTTACACTTGGTTAACTAATGATGTGGGATTTTCATATCTCAATCAATTTTCATACATACTAAAACATTAGGTTGGTGCTAGTATTTGAAATTTAGTAGTTCTGTCGTACAAGATCAAAGATCCAGTTTCTGAAAATTTCTCTATCTGCATTGGCTGTTTTTATCTAAATTAACTGGAATTTAATTTATTACTTGCAGAAAATAATAACATTGAAAAATTTTAGAATTTTTGTTCAAGTTTCATGGCCTTATTAGTTGCCTCTTCCCTAATGATGACATTTATTCCAATGCCTTGATGGTTGGATACTTTCTCCCTGTCCCATAACTTTGTTCTTCCATATGTTTTGGCCTCTTCACTATAACTTGAAAGTACTATTGGCAGATCGTGGAGATCATATCCTTCAAAATTCTGCCAAAAATGTTCACCTTAATGCAAGAGTGTTAAACTATAAGGCTGTAATTCATGTGCGTGAACTTGATTGGAGTTCCTGGCCACCTACAGACAATGTAGGGAACTCTACAGCTCAGAGGTGATATATAAACTCAATTGGTATAATTTTCATATAAGTTCACATTTTGGAATGAAATTGATCATTTTAGCTGTCATGCCAGCTACTGTTGGACATCTGCTGAAATTGAAGAAGCACAGGGAGCTTCGCTGCTTTTAGCTGCTGATGTAATATACAGTGATGATCTGACTGATGCTCTTTTCAGTTTTTTGGAAAGATTAATGTCACTGGCTCCTAGAAAGGTATGCATTGCAATAGTAGACATCAGAATGTAGAATCTTGCACATGACTAGAGCAGAACCATGAGATTGATTTTTCTTGTCTCTAAACCTTGCTAATCCTTAGGATTTTAGGTTGCCATATCCTAAAAGAAATCCTTGGATTATAGAGGTATCCTTCTTATTGGTTAAGTAATGCCATTGGCCCATTTCTATAAATCCTTTTTCAGTTCCTGGTTTCTCTTTAAGTTGTCGACTAAATTATCTTTTGTGTCTGTTGGTTATTAGAAAAGGCTGTCCACACTAGAAAATCAATTATGAAACAGTGGGTGTCGAATGCCTTGCAGTTGCTTACACATTTTATGATTCATATTTCTTTTGTGTATTTTATCTTTGGTTTTCAAGGAATCTGTTGGAGCGGTGGATTCGGTACAAAAATTAACAAGTTTTACTATTTTTAAAGGTTTTATACTTGGCACTGGAAAAACGTTACAACTTCAGTCTTGATGATCTTGACGTTGTGGCAAATGGTTATTCACGTTTCCTAAGTTATTTGAGGGATGGAGAGGGTAGGCGGCTGTCAATATCATCTATTTCTGCAATTTTTTCATTGGCAAGATCTTGGCTAGTAATATTCAAATGTGGTGCAGAAAATAAGGACCTTGAAGATGAGCACTCCCAATGTTTTGTGGGCAAACGTATTGACCTCTCACTAGTCCCTCAGTATGTGGGGAAGTATGAAAGAGGAAACGATGTAGAAGTCTGGTGTATTGAGTACAAGGAAAAGAAATAACTCTGTTCGTTCCTCAATCTCTTTGGATCTGGTATAAAGTGAATATGAAGTTAGGATAGAGTATCAAAGTTATAATTTCAGTGTTGAAACATCTCGATGGGAAATGGCTTACGGAGCTTCCGTGTAATTTGCAGACTTTATGTGGCTGTTGAAATTCTCAGAGATGCTAAGTTGCATTTAAGTTATGACTTCACATTTTTTGTTGGATTAAAGGAATTTAATGTTATTATGGATGGATATTTCACTTTACTTTTTCCATAAAAACATAAAGCAATTGGAAAAAGAAAAAAATAGAAGCAAAAGTCAAGGTAATCCCATGAGATGGCCCAGAGGGAATGGCGAATTATGTTCATGAACTTCCATTTGTTTTCCTTTTCTTGTGAGCAATTTGCTTTACATGCTTGTTTACTTCATTCCTTGTACTGGAAAGAAGGAAAGATCATCAGTGTCCAAAAGGAAGAAAACGTTTTTACAACAGCAATAGGAGGGGGCTTCAATTTTATTTGCTGATGAGGCATGCCAGTCTCACACAGAGCAGCACAGAAATCTTCTTGTATTTCTAGTTTTTGTTTCACTATTTAGATTCACTCCGGCAGGCTTTGGAGGGCAAGCTTTCGTCAGTCTCTTGGCTGCAAATCATAGAAACAAAGAAAACAGCCATGATTTGGACATCAAAGTCTTTTAGACAAGCACAAGAGGGAAGAGTTTTGTGTTCTCTTCTGAATATGGTTCTACTATTGTTTATCTTAGGTAAGGTTAGCTTTTACAGATTCATGACAAGAGGTTATAGTTATTGACAGAACGCCTTGCAGATTTCACATAGACAATTTACCTATTTCGTAGAAAAGGTCATTGATATTCTGTGCTGTTTTTGCTGATGTTTCTATGAAAAACATTCCATTCTCTTGTGCACATTGTCCGCCCTCCTACAAAAAATTTGTTAGTAATGGAGGACATTTCATAAGTTTTGTTCATTTAAATAAATAGGACTACTGATTTCATGATTCAGGGTCCAGGCAAGAGTCATGATTCCATTATCTGTTTCATGTTTAATGATCCGTCTTATGAAAATTTAACAGATCTTTTCTAAAAAGTATGCGGATACAAGAAGATGCATTTCTTAGAGATAACTCATGTACCTCATTTGGCACCTCTCTTTTTGAGTCCAGATCAGATTTGTTCCCCACCAATGCCATAACAAGGTTAGGATTTACTGGAAAAAAACGTGCGAAGAAATATTAAGTCGTCAATTTAATGTGTACGAAAATCATGAAAGTTATCATGATTAGACCCAGCATGTTTCTGGAACAAAAGATATTGCGTAAGGACCAGCTTTGTGTCTAGTCAGGGCAAGGGGTTGGAAACAGAGACAAAAAAGGATCGAGCACGAGAAGATAGCTTAAATCGATGTGCTTACCTTGTCTTTTCAGTTCTTGGATCCACTTTTTGGCTCGAGTAAATGAATCCTGGAGCAATAACCAATCACATCATAAATCTGTGTTTGTTCTTGATAGATTAAGATTCAAAATGTAAGCAAACATCCCTTTGATTATTGTGATAGAAATAAGGATATGCCTGGTAAAGAGATCTTAATCTTCAAGCCAAGTTTTAGAAATTGAAATTTTACATTACGACGCTACCATCTGTTGTATGGAACAGAATGCAAGCATTTGGAAAAACAACAATAGACCCCTTTTAGAATCTGAATCTGAGATTGAGAGATTTTGATGTCATTCTATTTTCTCCCAAAATCGAAATATTTTTACGGGACTATTTGGCAAAGCCTCTATATAACTCCTGCTTAGGCATGGCCATAGGGTTTTTGCTATTTACGACCCTTGCAGACCATGATCAACATAAAATAGTGAATTGGAAGAGAATTTGATTGAATTCACAAGAGTCTTTGCAGGACTGTCACTTACTGTTATTACGTTAAATTATTACAATAATAAGGAAACTGGTTTTTATCATAGCCAAGGACTTGAGAAAGACGCTTACTGTGCTTGAGATATCATAGACAACTACTGCAGCTGCTGCCCCACGATAGTACATTGGAGCCAAGCTATGATACCGTTCTTGTCCAGCTGTGTCCCATATATCAAATTTCACGGTGGCTTCAGATAATGACAGTATCTGTGTAAAAAAAGCTGCTCCTATTGTTGGCTCCTGTACGCGTTTAGATTCACATAATTAAGGAACAAACAGTTGAAGTAGCATAATCAGATTGGAAAAGGCAACAGTAGATCGTGGAAGTAAACCTGATTATCGAAGAACTGGCCCTTGACGAATCTTAAGACCAAACTGGTCTTCCCAGTTCCCATATCCCCCAAAAGTACCTATAGCACATAATCAAACATGTCAGGAACAAATGATTCTCAAAGACTTTTCATTTTTTGAATTATTTACTGTACATTCTGTTCATATAACCAAAAGATCAAAGAGTTCGAAATTGCTGTGAGCGGAGTAGCTTCACAGAGAAAAATTTACCTTATGACAGCGGTGAAGGAAAAGATTAAAAAAAAAGAAAGCACCATAACTACAGCCTCGAAAGCTAAAACTATGTATAAAGCATGTTGGAAAAGACAACAAGGAAAAAAAATATTCCATCAATAAAATGAACAAGAAGAGCAGCTCATGTATAAACTTGTGACTCATTTGAGGGGAAAAAAGGTATTAAAGGGTAAGACGTACCCACCAGCTTGGCTTGTATGATCCTGTTACCAGGCCTTGCCATTGCTAAAACACCTTGATGATGATGATCAAGTCCACAACTTCAGAAGTTGTTCGTAAATTATAAGTGATCTTTAAAAGAGAGTTAGTGAAAGTTGAAGAAGCAAGGGAAAAACTTAGTTTCACAAGTCACTCAAAGAGATGGAGATAAGGAACTGGAACAGGTAGAATGGTAGTTTGAGTTTATGCTTGTTTTTGTTAAGCCTTTGACTGGTAGCTCAGGCTAGTTTTCTTTTCGTGTTCTGCACATTCTTTGATATTGGAAATGATTTTTATTTTAAATTAATATAATTAATTATAAGAGTAATTACTAAAAAAGCCTAATTTTTTTTCAAATTTTCAACTATAACCCAAACTTTAAAAAATAGTAATAAAATATTCAAACTTTAATTTTTTTTCTATTCTAGTCTAAATTTCAAAAAGTAGCAATAAAATGTTCAAAACTTCAAAAAAAAATTAATTCTAGCCCGATGCTAGTGTTTCCGTTAAGTTTGTCGTTATGACTTGCTACGTATTTCAGAAACCTTAACTATTAATATACGTTAGCCAAAATTAATACAACAAATAAAGATTAATGAAACAATTTCGTTTAGTCACGTAATTAAAACGACACCGTTGTTTAAAAATGACCTAAATTAAATTATACAACCTCGACGACCTTATTATTTGATTTCAATTTTTTCTTTCGTTTTCAGTTTGTTCTCTCGATGCCCTTGTTAATCTTTCTTACATAATAAATTGCAAGATCTTAGAATCTAACAAATTTTCACAATAACATAAACGTACCTTGATCCATCGTATTTCTGATCCAGATAATTTTCAATAATTTTCAACAAGATATTCTTAGATTTTGTTTTCTCTCTCTTGGCTTTTATTTCGTTATTTTCCGTATATGTTTGATGGACAGATACATAAAAGACTTTATAGGTAGAGAGAGAGAGGAAGTAGTTATCCATTTAAAATTCAAACGACACATGTTTTCATTATCCTTACTTTTTACATTCCATCAACATAAATACATCAAATTATTTATTTTAATTAAACCTAATATCTCTTATTCAAATAACTAATGGGATTTAATATAATTAAATGATTAAACCAAAATATATGGGCTACATGATGAAATTATCTAACAGTCTGACACTTGGACCATATAACTTAATCATGGTTTAATAATATAACAAAATATGCATATAATAAAACTTAAATCCCTTTTACTTTCTTTAGGCGCAACATTAATCATAATTAAGTAAAAAACTAGAAAAGATCATAGCGGTTGTACATCTTTTAATGTGACATACTTCCTTCTATGCATCACTAAACTAGTTCATAACTTAATATGATCTATTATAAGATATATCTTTATGGTTCAATAATAATGTCTTTGTAAAAGACAATTCCTGTTAATATTCACATAACCATTCATGTATATATACTAACAATAAATAACAGCATCCAATATCAAAAGCAATATATATAAATGAGCTCAGAGTGTCAAATACATAAAATACATAAATAATAACATGTTGTTTAATCATGGTACTGAATGATGCCCATTCTTTCGATATGTTCATTGAATGTCTTCGGTGGGAATCTTTTTGTTAATGGATCTGATATCATAAAATTAGTGCAAATATGTTCAATTGACACTCTTTGTTTCTGAACTTCTTCTTTAACGACAAAGTATTTGTTTTCCATATGTTTAGCACCTTTTGAATACTTGTCATTTTTTGAAAAGAAGACTGTTGCAGAATTATCACAATAAATTTTCAATGGCTTGGCAATACTGTCGACAATTTCAAGTCCTAAAATAAAGTTTTGCAGCCATAAACCATGAACCGTGGCTTCAAAGCATGCCACAAACTTAGCTTCCATAGTGGATGCAACAATGACAAACTGCTTCACACTCTTCCATGAGATTGCTCCTCCAACTAGAAGAAATAGATAGCCAAATGTTGATTTTCTCGTGTCAACACATGCAACATAATTTGAATCTGAATATCCAATCACTTCAAGATAATCGGATCTTCTATAAGTGAGCATATGATCTTTTGTTCCTTGTAAGTATCTTAAAACTTTCTTTGCAGCTTTCCAATGTTCCAATCCAGGATTACTCTGGTATCTGCCTAGCATTCCAATGACAAAACTGATGTCTGGCCTAGTATAGGTTTGATTATACATTTGAGCATACATTAAACTCCCAACAATAGATGCATAAGGAATTCTTTCCATTTTTGTGCATTCCAATTCATTCTTTGGGCATTGCTTAAGACTAAATTTGTCTCCTTTTTGAATTGGAACAACATTTATGGAGCACTTATCCGTATTGAATCTCTCTAAAATCTTTCTGACATATGCTTTCTGAGACAACCCTAACATTCTTCGTGATCGATTACGGAATATTTCAATTCCTATCACATAAGATGCCTCACCCATATCATTCATTTCGAAATTTTTAGGGAGAAACGTCTTAGTCTCATGTAACAATCCAAGATCATTAGTAGCAAGTAAGATATCATCAACATATATGACTAGAAATATAAATTGCTCCCACTAATCTTCAGATATATACACCGATTAATAGTGTTTTCTTTAAAACCAAAAGATGTAATGGTATCATTAAATTTGAAATACCATTGTCAGGAGGCTTGCTTAAGTCCATATATTGGTTTCTTAAGTTTACACACATCATTTTGTTTTCCTTCAACTAAGAAACCCTCAGGCTGATCCATATAGATTTCTTCTTCTAAATTCCCATTCAGAAAGGCAGTTTTCACATTCATTTGATATAGCTCTAAATCATAATAAGCTACCATTGCCATAATAATTCTAAATTAATCATTTTTAGAAACAGGAGAAAATGTCTCATTATAATCAACACAATTCTTTTGAGTATAACCTTTGGTGACAAGTCTATTTTTATATCTCTCAGTATTACCATTAGAGTCACGTTTGGACCCATTTACATCCGACTCTTTTACAACCTTCTGATAATTCAACAAGATCCCAAACTTGATTGTTATCCATAGATTTTAACTCTTCTTTCATGGCGTCTAACCATTTATTAGAATTTTCACTTTCACTGTCTTGTGAAAACGAAATTGGATCGTTATGATTACCTAAATCACCTTCTACTTCTTGTAAATAAACTACATAATCATCCGAAATTTCTGATCTCTTTTGTCTTTGAGATCTTCTTAATGCAACTTCATGTTGCTCATTTACAACAAATTCATTAACAGTGACTTCATTATTTGGGGCTTGGTCATGCATTTGTACTTATTGATCATGCATTTGTTGTTATTGTAAGTTGTTAAAATTTTCAAGAACTCTAGGAACAAACACTTGAGAAGAAGTTATAGGCAAGAAAACTTGTGCTTTAACTTCTTCAATATTCACTTTTTGTGACTCTGAACTCTCACTAATTCCTCCATTTTCGACAAATCTAGCATTTCCAGTTTCAATAATTCTTGTCCTATGATTAGGATAATAAAATATATACCCTGTAGACTTTTCTGGATAACCAATGAAAAAACCACTGATTGTTCTTAAATCCAATTTCCTTTCATGTGAATTGTATATCCGTGCTTCTGCCGAACAACCCCAAATATGTAAGTGTCTTAACCTAGGTTTACTACCTGTCCACAGTTCAAAAGGTGTCTTTGGAACTGCTTTACTAGGAATCCTATTTAATAAATACATGGCAGTTTTTAATGCATATATCCACAATGATGATGGTAAAGAACAATGACTCATCATACTCCTAACCATATCCATTAAGGTACGATTGCGTCTTT